>CM034154.1:659356695-659679357 GCA_019776745.2 Taxus chinensis
GGATAGTTGGAAGTGTTAGCCACGAGCTGTTGCCATGCCCTCGGATATTTTGACTTTAGGATAGAGCCATCACATCCAATTTAATATGAAGTGTTTTATAATCGAATTCGTCTTTTTTGGAAAGCTTTGGTAAAAATAGGCCGCAATGACTACGATGGGATCCATCGATAGTATTACCGTCATCGACTACTTTAACAAGCTATGGCCGGAAAGGCATGAAATTAACCCAAGCTGTAGAGTAAAATGGTGAATGCCCTACTTTGTCTTTAATAGATCAGTCTAATCATCGCATTTTTGAGAAGTTGTATATTATTTCAATGTAAGCGAGACACGGGTTATGGCATATAATGACTTGGCATAGATGTAACTGCGTCGTAAAATAATTTTGATCATTAGGGGGCCAGTTTGGGGTTGGATGTGGAGAGCGAATGACAAAGCCATCAGAATACAACTTTAGGCTCCCAATTTCTCTGAAGAATTCCATCAGCTCTGTCTCCATTATTGTGTATATCATTTCACTTCTTCATATAGGTAAATATATATACACACAACAACAAATGTGGTGGAAATTTGATATGCACCATAGATTGAAGATAAAAATGAATATAAATTGTCACAGAATAAAGTGAGCCCCAAGCTTGTACGGTACAAATATATGGTTGATATTCTCTCCAGACTGTGTAAGAATATAGAGTGAAAAAGGGTCGTTGATCACCTGCAATGATGTCTAACAATATTTTTACGCCTAGGGCATTCCTAGTAGGAAATGACCTCCCGCTTTAACAACATGCATGTATCATACAACGAGGATATAATATATACATTGTAGTTGGTTTAGAGATGACATTGATGAGTAGATTGGCTTGCCCCACGATACTACCATTTTTGCAGAGCTCTGTCTCTATTAGTGGTAGTGCTCATATCTAGTTTAGGGGATAGGGGCCAATAGTTGAACATGTCCAATAGTTGACATGACTATTGATCACACAATACCCAATAGTTGTCATAGTACTATCTAGTAGTTATTTATTTTTGACATAATAATTATGTAGAGTAGTCAATCACATCATGACATGGAAGACATCTCACCCATGTACAACTATAAAAAAATATAATATTCAAACATTTTCACCCATATTCAAGTATTGGTTTCCACCATGGTTGTATTGTAACTCAAATTTATTATCTTAAATCAATTCAAAATATGGATTTCCCTCCAATTGAACATTCCAAAGAAAAAATATAAGATAACACAAATCTGAACTACATATTAGTGAAAAAATCACAATCTCATATGATAAACAATTAATTTTTTGGACCCCTCAGCTTAAGGTGTACCACTACGAGCCCCTCTGCCCTAATAGACTCATCTTTTTTTCCCGTGGGCATTTCATTTAGCCACGGATTCTCTTATCTAAATATGGAACGACCTCATAATGTCTTGTGTACGCTTTTTTTCTTCTCTTAGCATCTGTAACTTGGCTAGATTTTCTTTTAAGATATCCCTCTCTTAGTTCCACATCTACGCTAAAGTGATACCCGTATGGTAAAATCCATATTTTTGTCGACTCTTCACTCATTTTTAATGAAAAATGTGCCCTATTACAATGACGTATAGTTAATACTTTACAAGCATATCCAAAAGTATTAATTTTGTGAGTTTTTAAAATTTACTTTTATTTTTAATATCTTGTATCAAGATTATACATTTCACTTTTATTATTATGCGAATATCTTCATTAAGTCCAATCTCATATTTTATATAATATTAATTTACATTGAAGTTTGGATAATTTGAAGTCTATAAGGCTGGAGAGAGTCATCTGATGTATCATATCTATATTATAATATAATATTTAGAGTTATCGAATTTTTTATTTCAAGTCTCATGTCAGAATCAACTCCATATAATTTTAAGCTCCATATACGAAATAATTTTTTTCAATTATTAATGGAATGAAAAATGATGGTGTACAAGTTAGGAGCATGGTGAACAAAACTACGAGTTTCTATGAGAAATGAAAAACAATTATAAAAATGCAAGGTCATGTGTTCGAACTATGCCTAAAGCCAATGTAGGCATATGCGTATTGAACAAAAATAGATTACTTTCAAAGTTATCTCCAAATGATGTTTCCATAAGGTTTTACGCATCAAACCCCCTGTTTCAGTTGTAATTCTTATAAAGAGTATATTAGTTATAAAGCTTCTCATTGTGAGAACACATTGTCAATTGTTTTATTTTTATTTTCAGTTTTGTTTTTACACCAAAAGGCATTTCCAAATGGGATTTTTGTTGGTTTTCGTTATACACATCAGGGAAATGGAGGGTCAAAGAAGTGTTGTTGCAAATCAGTAGCACCCCTAGATGCAAATCAAGGTTCTAAATGATGTTTAGAGCATCCAGTGTGATTGCACAACATGGAAACCTCTCTCCAAGTGTGGGACTTGTGAAAATGAGAGAGGAATCTCCAGAATAGAGGCTGGTTCCTCAAACTCCTCTGATTTAGATCTATATTTTGCACAACTACAGAGGTTCTAATCCTAATTCTACCCTAGATTGCAAGGAGACAGGGATAAAAATGCAAAAATGAAACTAAACTAAAGATGGTGATGCACCAAAAGGAGTGGTGAAACATTTTTTTGCCATGTAAATAGACACAAATTCATGAAATGCAACAAGGGAAAACATACACAAGCTGATAGATGTAATTAGAGGTCTTAAAATGAAGTAAAACAATACAAACAGAGGACTGAAAGCATTCACAGAGTTTGCACTGTCAATTCCATGTAAAAATCTCTTGCATTCCACCATCAAAGAGGTATAAACCTGTTACAAACTGTGAAAAAGGTCTGATTCTTACAACTATCACTTGCTGGAGGTGAAAGAAGAAGTTTTCAATGCCAAAAAGTGTTCAACCATGAAGAAATGAGCCAAATCTAGCTTTTACAGTGCATGGGTCGAGCCCAGGAGAGAGAAAACGTGAAAAAACATGGGAGCCCATTCCTCATTGATGGAAAATGCATTAAAACAACATGGAGGACCTTACAAACCCATACCCTGTCATTTTTGACCATATTGGAGAAGAATGCGACCCATTATGTATTAAATTTGGTTGTTGAAATGTCATTTCTGGCCATGGACACGTACCAGAAACGTTTTTGAATTTTCTCTCTCCAAACTGAACCAAAATTAGAAATTGACCATGGAATCATGTAGAGAATTTTAACAGCTTTCCAATGATATAAAGAACGTGAAAATCTGAGCTCTGGATCAAAAGATATGATCGTTTGAAGATTTAGGGCAAAAACGGCCCAAAAACGGATCGGCGGGAAAAAATTTCAAATTTTACCTCTTTTTTGTCTTTGGAAATTTTTTCAAAAATTCCCTGCACTCTGCTGGTCAGATGCCACGTGGCAGCTTCCTATTGGCTGCGGGCCTCAAATGGGAAAATTTTCCACAAAAACTCCGCCGAGCCATAACTTGAAAAATATAAGGAGTTAGGAGGCAAACTTTACCTTTCTGGAAAGCTGAGAGAGAGCTCTATCTGATGGTGCCATTTCCAGAAAGCCTTGAGTGCCTTAAAATCAAAAAATGTGGACTGAGGCACAAGAGAGGTAAGAACACAAGGAGTTAGCCACAAAAAATGAGCTGGGGCACATTTTGGATAACAATTTTGGCGACTCAGAGGGGTCATCTGCCTGCTAGATGAAAGTACCAGTAGCCTGAAGCAGTCCATTGGGCATGGAGCCATCAAATATTCTGTTTAGAACCCCAACTGACTTAGAATGTGCAAGGAGGAAGATGGAATATCACATGATGGAAGCAAGGACTGCAAAACATCTCCAGGGACACAAGCTGTGCCAAAGCACTTAGGGAAAGCAAAACTAACCTACAACAAAACAATGTGCAAAGCACTTGGAGGAATGAAAATCTAATCTAATATTTACAAGGTGGTAAATTTCCCTCTAGAAGCAATGCTTGAGATAGATTCCATTGACTGGAATCTGCAGTTCTTCACCATCCAATGAGGCCAATTGGAAAGCATTGTTGTTCTTGCACTTCGTGACCATGTATGGGCCACTCCAAATGGCATCAAATTTTGAATGCCTTCCCGGTTTTGCTCTATCCACATCCCATTTCAACACTAGATCTCCAACCTGAAAAGATCTATCCTTGGCCTTCCTATCAAAGGTCTTTTTGATCAAAGCTTGATCCTTTTCCATTGCTTGGGATGCCTGATTTCTGACCTCCTGCAGCTCCATCAACTCTGCATATCTCACCTCCATGGGCTCAAACTCTAGCAACTCTAATTGCTTCATGAGTTCCAATGTTGGCAACTCAAGTGACATGGGCAAGATTGCCTCTCTTCCATAGACAAGTTTGAATGGAGAGTTACCTGTGGATCTCTTGGGAGTTATCCTATCAGCCCATAAGGCTGATTTCAGTTTGGTATGCCAAGACCTCTGATTCTCATCAAGAGTCCTCCTAATGATCCTCAACAAGTTCTTGTTTGTAGACTCAGCCTGGCCATTACCTTGAGGGTAATAGTTTGATGAAGTGCTTAGGTAGATCCCGTTCTTGACAGCCCACTCAGTCACCTTGGATCCAATGAATGCCAATGCATTATCTGAGATTATTGTAGCAGGTATACCAAATCTGGTCGCTATCCCCTCATAAAAGTCTAAGATGCTGGACTCATTTGCTTCTTTGAGTGCTACTGCTTCAGTCCATTTGGTGAAGTAGTCCGTGGCTGTCAAAATCCATTTGTGCCCTTGACTTGAATTGGGATTAATGACTCCAATGAAGTCCAAACCCCATTGCATGAATGGCTGGTCAACTGAGATTGGATGCAATGGAAGGGCAGCAAGTCTCTCTTTTCCTGTGAAGAATGCACAATTCTTACACCTCTTAATCCATGCATAGCAATCAATGAAAATTTTAGGCCAATAATAACCAGCCTTCATGATTTTTAGAGCTGTCACTCTTGGTGCAAAATGACCACCAGCTGGTCCACCATGGAACTCTTCCAACACCCTATTCTTGAATCTGATTTGTGCTAATGCATCTCAGCAGCACTCCATTCACATCTTGATCTTGAACAAAATCTCCATCCAACAATGGCATATGGGACTCAGCTCTCTCTTGCAATCTGAAGTGTCTTCTTTGGGTCTTGTTCATCTTCGGAGGGGCATAGGCCTGTGCTTAGGAAGTGTATAATACCTTGGGTCCAAAAGGAGTGGGGTCTACTACATTTTTGTCAGTGATATCTTCAAGGTTGACGTTGCCACTTGGCATGTCCATGGAAGGTTGCACCTGTTGGACAACCCAAATGGCACTATCAAAACAGCCTCTTGTTCAGTTGTCATCTTTCCAATTTGCAATTTTTGTTCTCTTCTACCAAGATGGATACTAAATCCTGCTCTTGACCTGAATGTTTTCTTTCTCCTTTCTTACCATCTTGGGATTAAAAATGGACTCAAAGTGATAAGTCCCTTGGTCAGCTTGTTAGTTCATATACCACCTGTCACCATACTTCTGGGTGTTCCAACTTTTCTTGATTCTTAGCTGAGAACTCAGCTTCTTCTTGCAAGAAATGGATGATTTGCTGGTCATTCTCAAACACTTGCCAACTGACATTGTTATCTGGCACTGAAGGCCTCACAATCACATGGATGTTTGGCTGTACCTTGTCTTTTTGAATGCTTTCCACAATGTCAAAGGCTGCCCCTACTGCTGCAAGCCTATCAGCAGCTTGATTCTCTTTCCTAGGAATGGATTTGATGCCAAAACCCTCAAAATATTCCATGAGGTCCCACACCCTGTTCTTGTAGCACCTGAGTAGATCATTCTTGGCAGCATGTTATCCCTTGACCTGATTTACAATCAATTCACTGTCACCAAAGACTTGCAAGTTCTTTATTTTCTTCTTGATTGCCCAATGCATCCCTTGCACCAAGGCTTCATATTCAGCAGTGTTATTGGAGCATGCAAACTGAAATCTAAAAGCTGAATAGTACTTTACTCCTTGAGGTGAAACAAGCATGGCTCCACCTCCTGCACCTTGTCTACTCCTTGATCCATCAAAAAATAGCTGCCATACCTCATTGTCATCTTCATGGTTTGGCTTGGTGATGCTAGGAATAGGCTGATTTTCTTCGTGTATGCAATAGACCCCTAGCTCAGATTCTTCCACTTCTTGATAAGGATCAAAAGCATGTACCTTGTTTGCCCATTCATCAAGAGTTAGATCTGGGATGCTTCCAACCTTGGTGTCAGCTTCATCGGTGCTTGGGTGGTCTTCTTGATCAAATGCTGAACAATTGGCGTTGATCTGACTTGGAGTGTAAGGCTCAATGTGGAAGTTTGCAATAGGTTCAGACCTGATTGTAGCCTTAGTTCCATACCTCGTTCTGAACAGCATGTGTGACCAATCAGCAGACAAATATCCCCCAATCTTGGCTGTGAAGTCCCTTGACAAGCATAGGGAAAAGAGTGGTGGAAGGTCTATGACTGATACATCTTGTAAAACAACAACATTTGGACATGCATGCAAGGTAAGACTCAAGTTTCTAATCACCCCAACTGTTGTTACTGCTGTCCCATCCAGCTGCACTACCCCTTTGGATATGGTTTCATACTGGAGCCCTAGCTGATCAGCTATTTGTTTAGGCATCACTGAGCTACTTGCCCCGGAATCTATCATGCAATTGTGCACTAACTGATTTCCAATGATTAATGAAACATAGAAAGGAGGGGGCTTCAACATTTTACCTTGCTGTCCTCCATGATTTCCCTCAGGCTGGGCAGCATTTGTGAGCACTTTCTCTTGCATCTGAACTTGCTGATTCGAAGTTGGCCAGTCCTTCATGGCAGCTTGTAACAAGTCTCTTTGGCCTGGGATAGATAGGGATTCCCACATTGATATATTAACATTTGTCTTCTTCATCTGATCAATGATACTGAATGGTGATGAAGGATCTCTTTGCTGTCCCTTTGCTTGTACATTCACTCCTTGCACGTGGGCAGCAATAACTGGTATTTGAGTTGGTCTAGGAGCTGTTCTTGGCTGCCCTTGTGCATTTGAAATTGGATTTTGCTTGCCAACCATTTGTGGAGCCATGGAAGGTTGTGGATTGGTTGGAGCTAATGGCTGTTCTTCACCCAAATTCCTTCTTTTTGACCTTGTGTTGGCTGCAACACCTTGAGAAACTGCTTGATTCATGCCACAGAAATCTTCTGCTTGCCAGTTTACCAATGTGGTGTCATTTGGGGCTGATTGCTGTTGGAATGTTTCTTGTTGTTGGTTGTTTCCTTGACTGCCTTCACCCTCCACACCAGTAGTTGTCACCATTAATGCTTGATTCAAAGCACCATTGAAGCACATAGATTGGTTATGAGGTTCATTGCATGGAAAACACCAATCATACTCTTGAGCAATGTTGTTTTGTGTTGGCACCAATGCCTTAGAGGCAGATATGGCATTAGGATTATAGGGCTGAAATGGTCTATTGGCAGGAGGCCTTGTTTGATTTACATTTGCAGCTGGATTAGGAGGTCTTTGTGGTTGGTATGGCTGCCTATTAGGCTGAGCTTGGGGCTGGTAAGAAGGTCTAAAACCTTGGGCTTGTTGCCTTTTGAGAGTAACCAGCTCATTGCCTAGGTTTTGCAATTGCTTCATGACTTCTTGAAGCTCATTTGGGGCACTTGGAGATGAAGTAGAAGCTTCATTTGAACTCTGATTTCTAGGAGTGGGAGAAGGAGCCAAATTAGGTGCTTGATTGGTATTTGGACTCTCTAAACTTGGAAACAATGGCATGGGAGGTCTAGGGGCTAGTTTTCCAGCTTGGATCAAACAATTTTCAGCCCTAATGGCAATGCTATAAGCCATAGGGATAGTTATGCCTCCCATGGACTGAATCAACATAGAAATATCAGAATTTAGAGCTTTGAGATAATAGAGAAAAGCACCTTCTGCTGTTGGCCTAACTGCCACTGGAATTCTCTCCCAAGTCTTTTGAAATCTGAAGTTGAAATCAGTCAGCTGTTCATTGGGAGCTCTCTTGATGGTTGTCAGCTGCTCCAAAAGAGACAAGTTGTCTCCCTTCTCTCCAAATTGCTCATGAAGTGCTATACACAGCTGATTCCAATTTGTGATAGAACCAGCTCCAAGGCTTCTAAACCATTGCAATGCTTTCCCCTTGAATGAAGATGCCAGCAACTTGACAGCCACTTGTATCTCATTGATTTCATGAATTGCACAAAGGTTAGCAATATCCTTAACATGATCACCTGGAGTAGTCTGATTTTCTCCAGTGAAGTATGGAATGTTCTTCAAGGCTGCAATAGGAATTGGATGTTGTGCATTGAGGGCAAGTGGGCTGCTGCCTGTGAAGTTGACATAGGGGTTGTTTTGCGCCATTCTAATTGGTCTTAAAACCCTTGTTGACTGAATGAAAGGCCTACCAGGTGGAGGAGTTGAGAGAGTTCTGTTTGGTGGAGATGGAGACCTTTGAATCCTTCTTCCACTTTGCCTTACTCTTGGAGATAACTGCAGATATTCAAACAACACCTCTTCTTCTCCAGCTCTTGACCTTGTAGTGATTCTTCTCATGAGTTTTCAGGCCTGCACTACTGAAACCAGTTGATTCTTCCCCTTTGGAGTCGCCAGATATGCAAATTATAGCTCTTTTCAAGCAAGAAAATTGCAGCAGATGCACATCAACTTTGCTGCAATAAAAATGAGACCTCTAAGGTCCCACCCGGCATGCCAAAACTGTTGTTGCAAATCAGCAGCACCCCTGGATGCAAATCAAGGTTCTAAATGATGTTTAGAGCATCCAGTGTGATTGCACAACATGGAAACCTCTCTCCAAGTGTGGGACTTGTGAAAATGAGAGAGGAATCTCCAGAATAGAGGCTGGTTCCTCAAACTCCTCTGATTTAGATCTATATTTTGCACAACTACAGAGGTTCTAATCCTAATTCTACCCTAGATTGCAAGGAGACAGGGATAAAAATGCAAAAATGAAACTAAACTAAAGATGGTGATGCACCAAAAGGAGTGGTGAAACATTTTTTGCCATGTAAATAGACACAAATTCATGAAATGCAACAAGGGAAAACATACACAAGCTGATAGATGTAATTAGAGGTCTTAAAATGAAGTAAAACAATACAAACAGAGGACTGAAAGCATTCACAGAGTTTGCACTGTCAATTCCATGTAAAAATCTCTTGCATTCCACCATCAAAGAGGTATAAACCTGTTACAAACTGTGAAAAAGGTCTGATTCTTACAACTATCACTTGCTGGAGGTGAAAGAAGAAGTTTTCAATGCCAAAAAGTGTTCAACCATGAAGAAATGAGCCAAATCTGGCTTTTACAGTGCATGGGTCGAGCCCAGGAGAGAGAAAACGTAAAAAACATGGGAGCCCATTCCTCATTGATGGAAAATGCATTAAAACAGCATGGAGGACCTTACAAACCCATACCCTATCATTTTTGACCATATTGGAGAAGAATGCGACCCATTCTGTATTAAATTTGGTTGTTGAAATGTCATTTCTGGCCATGGACACGTACCAGAACCGTTTTTGAATTTTATCTCTCCAAACTGAACCAAAATTATAAATTGACCATGGAATCATGTAGAGAATTTTAACATCTTTCCAATGATATAAAGAACGTGAAAATCCGAGCTCTGGATCAAAAGATATGATCGTTTGAAGATTTAGGGCAAAAACAGCCCAAAAACGGATCGGCGGGAAATTTTTTTCAAATTTTACCTCTTTTTTGTCTTTGGAAATTTTTTCAAAAATTCCCCGCGCTCCGCTGGTTGGATGCCACGTGGCAGCTTCCTATTGGCTGCGGGCCTCAAATGGGAAAATTTTCCACAAAAACTCCGCCGAGCCATAACTTGAAAAATATAAGGAGTTAGGAGGCAAACTTTACCTTTCTGGAAAGCTGAGAGAGAGCTCTATCTGATGGTGCCATTTCTAGAAAGCCTTGAGTGCCTTAAAATCAAAAAATGTGGACTGAGGCACAAGAGAGGCAAGAACACAAGGAGTTAGCCACAAAAAATGAGCTGGGGCACATTTTGGATAACAAGAAGATTCATTAGAAATATAATACGATGTGTGAATTTTCAAGAATATGACCATAAAAATTTTCATAGCTGCCATTTTTCTTTTTGTAATCTCTCTTTATGACCGCATGAAGATTCAACGTGCTTGAAGTGCAAAAAAATTCAATTTATATATGACTATTGATCATTTTCTTCACAAAAGTGCTACATGAAGCCAACATTGTGGAAACTTGGACCCTATTGGATTTTCCCATTTTTTATTTTGACCCCTTTAAGCACAAATGACACTCAATTAAATAATGTGATCTAAATGGAGGAAATAAAGTGAAGCAAAAATAACCGATATTATTTGGGTACGAACAATCTAAGCCATGGAATAGGTGTCAAATATGCATGTATTAATTACATTGTACTCAATTAAATAATGCGATCTAAATGGAGGCAATAAATTTGAGCACAAACAACAGAGATTATTTGGTTAGGAACAATCTAAGCCACATAATAGGTTTCACAATCGAATATGCATGCATTAATAACCAAATTTAAATCCTACATATTTATTTCCAAATTTCCATTCATGTCGTTGTCTTATCTTTCAAATGAAATATCATCCAATCGAAAATGTTGATGTCATAAACAAAAGAATTAAAAAATAGCAAAGCCAGTTTTCCCCATATTTGCTAAAACAATTTCCACTTATTTCAGTTGTGTAAGGGAAAATAATAGATTCCCTATTGAAATTGAATATAAAAAGTTAATGACACTAATTGAGTGACCCCTCCATATGGATGAATAAGACAATACAATGTCATTCTTAAGCTCGACACTATTTTTTTAAGTTTACTCATGTTACTCAATATTTATTTCACCATATCCATTATATGAACTTGAAATATTCTCTCCTTGTTTTGTACTTAATATGAGAAATATTTTAAGCATACCTTCTATATATATATTATATATCAAAAGATCTTTGTAAATTACCTCTCAAAAATTAAAATAAAATAAATTAGATGAACCTCTCGAAGTTAGTATATTACAAAGTATCACGGTTCTACATATGTTAGAATTAATAACTAACCCTTTCTAAACCATGGAAAGTCTACCCTATTTGTCTTTCCTCTTTTGGAGAATAATGTCTACTATGAAAAAGGCAATGCCCAACCTTAATATAGTATTCAAATTTATCTTTTTTACCTTCCATCTTATATTTCATACGTCTGAAAATTGTTTCATATTTGGTGCTACATGGATATCTCATGAGCCACATAAGTATTACTTTTCTAAAATAACAATAGTGCCATGTTGGGAAAGTTCAAGCATTATCTCTCATCCCCAAAATATTATAATTAACTGGGCCAAAATAGGAATTTACACTAGGGCATAAACAACCAGATAAGCTTAATGGAAGGTGGATTTTGTAGATGTAGTTGTTAGCATTAGGGGTGTAAATGCTCCTTTTGCCAATATTTTGTTTTGCAACCTTTTGTTGCAACATAATAATAGAAACAAACCCACAATTCAAAAATATTACATTGTGTCAAAAAACATAAATTGTACAAACATAAACCATCACTTATATACATAGAAAAGTTAGGATAACAACGAAATATTCACGAACAATACTACACAATGCCTATTATTGAATTTGTAATGTTAACAAGTGATTATGTTGATCTAATAATTTTTCCAAACTAGACCGACATGAGAAAAATTTGACAAGGCACATATGTTGGATGGCTCTAGCTTCTCTAGTCATTTCCGTACAACCCTTATCACAAATGTGCATGAAAGCAGGGACATAAAGAACCTTAAACAAAAAATTTCCATATGTATCATATGTACAGTTTGAGATTCAAACATATGCAAGTTTCCCTAAGAGGTATTCATCAACCATGCTTCCCTTTCCAAGATTTATCCAAAGTACATTTCCTCAACAACCTACACACCACACCCCTTTTATCCTTCAAACATTTGACACAAATGAAATATGTTTCATACATGTTCACTCATAAAAAAAGAGATTTTTTCATTGGCTTCCTCAAGCATATTTCCCACTCCTTGATTTCTCATCCCTCATACCCCTTCTTCATGACCCCTCTTCTTCTTTTGTTGTTTCTCTCCCTTGATTTTAGATTCTTTAAAACATCCCCTTTGGCATTTTCATCACACATTTCAAGTACGATTGCTAGTTTTAATATATTGCTATAATTCATTGAGGTTCATGCATGTAATGTTTTCTATTCCATATTTACAGTCTCATTGGGTATTGTGTGTTAGAGGAGACATATAACAAGACGTGGTGCTCGAGGATGTAAATGTCATCTTCTGCCATTAATACAATAGGTTGGGGATTAAAATTGATAATTGCATCGATAGGTGTTCCCTCAATTGTATTGATGGTGGTCAATTTTGAGATGCATCATAAAATCAACACTCAAAGGAGTGTTTTTGCGACGACGTACAAAATTTTGATTTCACATTTGAGCCATTCACATGGCAATACAACTTTAGCATCCTCGCACAACATTGACACTATTTTTCCCCTTTAACTATAAATAAATAAATAAATTGCACTCGCATGAATAATGGGAGCCCCTTTAACTGTAATGTCCCTCTTTTTGAATAGTTTGTATCGAAGACCTTTGGCCCATTTTTGTCTAACCGACGGCCAAAGGGTGAGCTCAAAGGTGGCGTAAGTTTATTAACTTTATTGTATTGTGCTAAAATTAAAATATAACATTATAAAAAACACATATAATAAATTAATATACTTAACTTTAAATTAGAACTTAGGAAAGTGCAATAAAATAAAAGCACATAATTAAAATGTACTTCTTAAGGGAGAACGTGATTTGGAAGTCCAAGGGTCACTTTCATTGGAAGTCCAAAAGTCACTTTCATGGCAATTCCAAATATCACTTTTATGGGAATTCCAAATATCACTTTTATGGTAATTCTAAAGGTCACTTTCATGGGAAGTCCAAAGGTCACTTTGGGTCCCATTTCCTATATAAAGAAGAAGGCGATTTTCCTAGAGGCATCTAGAAATATTTTATAACATTTTCTCTTGCATGAAGCTTTAGCTTTTGCATTAAAATTCCAAGGATGAAACCCCTTGTGGATTTAATCTCTTGTGGACTAAAACCCCAAGAGTTGAGAGGGTTTTTCACTCAGACATTCCCATTGATTGTAATCAGATTGTCAGTCTATTTCAAACTTTTTCTAGTAGTGTTATTGAAGACTTTTCGAAGTATTTTGGTGAATAAAATTGCAGCAGTGTTTTCTCTATTGGATTGACGCACTTTGGGACTGTTTGTGCATTAATATTGAGGTATTTAGATATGCAAATCATTGTCTAATATCTCATAATTTATGTAAATGAAAATACCCAAGTTTCATAATTCTTCTGAGGGTTATTTGCCAATTTTATAATCAGATTTCAGATCTAATTTACGAGTTGATTTGGCATTCGAAAATTCTGATTTTTATATGAATGAGTTCCTAAAAATATAAGCAAGCATCTGGGATAGAGAAAATAATTTTTGGAGCTCATTTGATGCCCTAAATGTGTGGGCCGAAATAGGAGGGCCAGATCTGCATGTTTGGTAGTTGTTATAATTTGGTTTACATCATCTTGTTCCTTGTATTTTTCCAAGTTTGGGCATATGTCATTTGCCTAGATCGGAGTTGTGTAGAGAAAGTTATGCTATCTTGAAGATTGCAGCAGTTAGGATTTCATATTTAAATTATTTTCCAGCTGTTGTAGAATCTGATTTTCACCATAAATTCTCTAGGGTTGTTCCAAGGGTTTGGGAGTAAAAATAATTAATGTATGTTGATTTTGGGTGTGTTTGCATATAAAACCCTAGTCGCTTTTTGCATAAATTAATCCCGGTTGCCCTAGTTTATTTCCCATAGCTGCCAAAAGTATATTTTATTATTTTTTAAAGTGGGAAAAATGTCTTATTTAGGCAAAAGATCTATTGGGGATCTTTCACAAGACTAGAAAGTGGAGCATAAATCACATATATTATTTGGGTAAGAATGGTTACAGGATAAGTGCCATGTGGGATAAGAAAATATTTAATTCCCATCTTTTTTTGTACTCTCATCCCAAAATATTTGGATGAATGGACCCACTATAGTGCATTATTATTGATGTTGATGTTAACACACAAAGGCCTTTGAAGAAAATTAAAATATATATTTTGGTTTGGGTATTCCTTTTTAATTAAGACAATCATGATTTAAGATTATTCATCCATTAATAAAACACGCAATTCCACCAAAAATCTATGTGTCACATGAGTAAAATAGAAATTACTGACCATTATCATTATTGTCCTTTAAATAATAATTCAAACATGATATATACCTATAAACAAACAAATAAACAAGGAGGTGAAAACCAAATGAAAATGATGGTATATCAAGAGTGTCGACTCAAGGGCCTAGACAACCATAGTTCCAACAATAAAACTAATTAATTTCTTTGATGTTTTGTTGAGTCTTAATAGACGAGATAAGCTAGAAGATGAAGATGAGCTAGATGTCATGGTGGGATAGGGAAAAAGCTTGTTGTACTCAAACATATGCAAGCTTTCCAGTTTTAAATGATGGTGAAAGAGGCTATGTGGAACCTCTGAGGGTGGGGAGAATGTGGATGTAACGGTCAAAGGTTTGAGTGCTCCCCCTCTAGGTACATGTCATTGCAATCCCTCAATAGTTTGCGAAGAGGTCATGTTTGGAATTGGGTACGACATTTCCATTGTTTGTCTCCTTTGATAGGCTTATGCATTGTGCAAACAATAATGCTTTTTGGTGGAAAACTTGGCGTGCACATTCACATCCAGGTGTTGGTGAAAGAGACTTAGTGAAACCTCTAAGGTCAACGAGAATGTGGATACTCGAGTGAATGGGTCAAGTCTTACCCCCATGGGTATGGGTCATCACAGTCCCTAGGTAGTTTGCGAAGAGATTGGATTTAGTAGGATGACGTTTCGTGCCTCACCATCTGATTTTGGCTTAACGCCAAACAACCTTTTGATTCATCGTTCATATGGTTGTTGTCAACATTAGCCATGACAATTCCTATCAAGAACATGTATATCCATATATATTACAAACTATTGATGGAATATTCTATAACCATGATTAATAATAACGGTAAATCATTATAGGCAACCAACAATAAAAAATCATAAAAGTTATAAGCACGTGCTTTTGAGCATAATAAACACAACAAATCTTTTAATAAATCAACAAAATCTACGAATTTGCCAGCATTGAAAAAACCAACAAATCTTCAGAAATTAATAAAAACCTATAGATTCACTTTTTCCAAGTCGACACAACCCAAATCAACAAACATAAAATCTTAATTCAATTAAGTAACACCGAGTCCCATCTATAATCATCCCCAAAGTATATTATTAAGATTCAAATTCAATTTTAAAAGTGGTTTGGTGGTGCAAACATTAAAATCAAAAATAGATCAATGAGGAATAAGGGAAAATGTCGTCCATGACAAGGAAGGGCGTTGGGGTTTGCCCTCAACTAAGAACCTACGTGGGAGCCATGTAGCAATCACATGCAAATTGTGTAATGGAAACACGGAAAGGAAGGCTTCGTAGAAGTTAAATTTGAGGGAACAAAACATTGGAGGATGAAGGGAGGCGATGAATATGGGGTTTGAGGGAGTAGAAGGACCTTGCAGAGAACAAATGTTGTAATCTTCTTTCTTATGACCATGTGTCATTTTTTTAATTGTTTAAAGGAGGAAGTTTCGATAGTGCGCATGACATACAAGGAATGCGATTTATAGGACGTACACCATACATAAAACACGAATAAATAAACACATTTAATGTTTCAATTCTATTATTTATGTATCCGATATCAATACATAAATCTAAATAAACTTACACATATACATACCAAACCTAAATCCCAATTTACGGTGTTTTCCATTAGGTCACCCCTTTCGATTATTAAAGAGTGTCACATTGATTAACAACTCAAAAACATTTCAATAAGTATCCACGAAATTGGAAAAACGTTGTATTAAACGTCCAGTGCCTTCAAATTCTGGAAGAGCCACGTGATAACCATGGACTCCACTTTCCTCCCACATCAACTCCGCCTCATTTCCGCATTTCTTCAGATATTCGTAATACATCATTCCTCTCCCCCTCAGTTCGTCTTTCCCCGCTACGCCCACCAAAACCGGCGGTAATTGCAAACCGTCTTTGATAGGCGAAACTGCGGGATTACAAAATGGATGGTTTCTGTTGATGGTTTATGCTCCAGATAAAATTGCACATTTCCACAAACTTCTCCATTTTCTCGTCTTTCTCCGAATCCGCCATTTCCTCACTCCCGAAGAAGGGGTGAATAACAATCAAACCCTTCACCTTCAATGCTTTCAGATCCATGTCAGCAACTCGCAGTCCGACGTGGTGAACGATGTTCCCTCCGGCACTCTGTCCCGCCAGAAAGCGCCGGGAAAAATCCACGGCGGAAGGCGACAGCCACTCCTCTGCGACCTCTGCTTTCCCGGCGGCGTGCTTCGCAGCCCATTCGATGGCCTTCGTAGATGCAACGCCGTCTGTAAATTGTGAAGAGGCGAGCGTGGTTGGATTTGCAGAACGCACGACAGAGCCATCGGAATACAACTTTAGGAAGCTCCCAACTTCCCTGACGACTTCCACCGGTTCCGTCTCCATTATTGTGTATATCATTTCACATCTTCACATAAAAGGACAGCTACATTAAAGCTGAATTTCTTCCGGATAAAACAAATTTTAGAGTATAATATTTACTTCTAGATAACATTATATTTGACTCTCTCTAACAAATCTTTGACTCTTAATGTGTTGTGTGCTGTTCAGTGTGGACCCACATAATAATCAACTATTGTTAATATTGGCATAATTACAAGTTTACAACTCCCATATATATATAGAGATAGACGGTGGGTTGTAATATGTATGTAGCCTATAGGGGTTGTAATGCTAGGGATGTCTTAACGAACTTAAATTAGGAGTGAATTTGAAGCATGAAGATCGAAGGTTAGTAAAAAAAAAGGATCGAGGGAGGATAAGTTGAGAGGTGGTGAAATGTTTGGGGGATCATGCACAAAAATCCTCTGTAATAAGAAAACTCGAGTGAACCATATGTCAATTATGTCAATTGTTTGAAGGAAAACTTGTGGGGTGTGTTAAAGTCAACAATTACTATCATTATAGTCTAAGAAGATTCTACAAGAGTTCCCGCAAAGAAAGAAATCCGAATATGATTATTCTAATATTATGAATTGTATGATTTTTTCATGAGGATTGTGGCTATGTGTGAGACCTATTTATCTTTTAGATATGGCATTAGATAACCATATATTTGATGACGCAATATTTGAGAATTTACGCCAAATATTATGTTTATAACAAAGTCTCTCACATATGGAATGAGGTGCACACAATACAAGTGGAGTTAAAAGCGATCCAGTAGGTTAACTTAGCGAAGATGATAAGCCCAAATGAAATCCCCCAACTACTTAAATCTATCCACCATATTTCAAAGACCAAGTACGCATATAACCCTAAAGAGAATCCAGTATTGGCAAACATATAGATAGGAGATTAAGTCACAAACACATCAAATTAAAAAAAGGTATATTGATGATAAACTAGCAATCACACATGAAATGTGCGATGTGAACGCCGAAGGGGAAGTGTATGATGATGTTGATTTTGAGGGACCATAACATAAAAGGAGGAAGAGGTTTGTAGAAGATGGGGTTAGAGGGAGGGGAAGGAATTGAGAGAGGATAATGTTAGGGGGGGACCATTTTGTGGAAGTTATTTTTTGTTTCAAGGAGGAAGATATGTATCATGTGTATGTTTTTTCAATTGTTTGACAGTGAAGTGGGATATTGGGGATATCTTAAAAAGAAATGTGTTGTCAATGAATAGTTTAAAGGAAAACTTGCATTTTTTGGTTCAATGTGGAAGTCAACAATTGTTAAAGAAACTACAATTTTGCATTGAGGGTTCATTATGTTGTCGTTTTCATGTTCATGTACGATAATGGGTTCTCTTCATATTTCAAGAACGTGATTAAGGTTCCCACTCATAAACTTTCGTATTGAGCCACAGAAATGATGTGGGACATAATGAAAGAAGTAATGAGCAACACAAGACATCAAAATAGAATCTAGTTTTTGGTACAACTAACCAAACCATCACCAGGATACAATATATTTTATATTTTAAGGAAATTTAAGTAATTTTCCCTGAGGTCCTTGATCTATGTTTTGTACGAATGGAATTTTTAAAAACTCTATGGACATTTTTAGGTACATATCCTTGTAATGGTTTCGAACGATCATTTCAACCCAACAGGCTTATGTGGAAGTGTTCAACACTATAGCAAGACACTAAATACAATGGAAAAAGATGATCATTTTAGTAGCGACGAGGAGAATCTTGTTCACTTAATTTCAATGTTTTTAAAATTTATGTATTTTCCCAACCATGTTCTTTAAACAAAAATAATAATCCCCGATTCAGAGTACCTAGCACCTACTCCTATGGGGACTCAAACTGACGATCACCTACAATGTAATCAGGGATATTCTCCAAGGAATATTCCACGCAAACAACTAAAGTGAAGCATTGTTGTAGGCATCCCTGTTAGTCGACAAAAAACCTTTCATTGGTGCCCACTCCTCCTATTCTTGTTCATCCTTTCTAAAAGAAACTGCAACTATGAACACTGCTGAAAAAAAATAATGATGATGCAGAAGACAACTACTTGGGACACTTGTGGGGTTCATATGTGGTGAATGCACGAAATGTGTTTCACGAAGGCGATGTTAGTAGAACAGGGGGCATTAAAATGGAAGGATGAGATTATTTTGTTCAACATCCATTTACAGACAACAACAATAGAAGATATCTCCACCCTTGAATATCTAGTACCTATTAGTCGCTAACTAGGTCTTTACCTTAGTGAAATTGTCTTTGGTGTAATAAGACTCCAACAACTACTCGATTTCGTAAGCTCTTCCGTTTCATCCCACCACCAAAGAAAATCTATCTTTGTTTTGTCTTCACACTTATCGAGATTACCAGAAGTAACTTCTCTCAACAACATGTTTGCTCTTGCCACAGGAAAGTTTAATTTCTTGACCTTAACATGGGCCCATGAAGGACATCAACATTTAAAGTAGATTAAATGAAATTCATTAAATCCAATCAATCGTACTCTTCTATGCTTATGAGAGAATTGAATGGGCATTGCCAATTACTTTGAACTGTTGTCCACCGAGTCACCTTTTAGATAATCCCCCACTCCAAACCACCTCGAACATGGCTTCGGCGTAAATATATACATTTTTAACCTTTACATTTATGATCAAACAATAATAATTTCATCATCAGCACTAGACGACAAAAATATGTAAACAACGGGTGGGAATTCGAAATAACAGTCACATGTGACCGACACCTGAAATGACCGCAATGGGAATGTATTTACGTCTACAGACTGGAAATTTAAAGAGTATTAATTCAAGCTATACAAATTAAAATTCCATAAAACAACATTGACATATAAGAAAGACCTCAATATGGCATGGAAAAAACGCCAATAAAAGCTTACATATGAAGGAAATGGTGAAGATGTGTGTTCAATATATCAGAAGAAATATGATAAAATTTGCTTGGTCTCTTTGATTGGATGAAAGAGACTGTGAACATGTTGTTTAGAACGGAGATATTGTCAACCAACATAATAATTTCCTACTAATGTTTTGTTACGGAAAGAGGGGAGGCCCATTATAGTAAGGTGTGCCATGCTTTTGAAGTGAGACATGTAGACGGAGGGGTGCGTGTTTATTTCTGACTTGGAACCCCAGTCAGTGGAGAAGATAAAAACTAATAACGATAAAAACAAATTACAAAGGGATAAATTAAAATATAGAAAAGTGCCACCTTGTTGCCTTTTATCAATATTTCTGTTATATGACAAGTATAACAATGAAATTTTAGGGTTTGCAAGTTATAGATATTTTACATTTATACTCAAGGTGTACACCATTATCAATATTTTCCTAATAAGATAAGTTTAATGTAGAAAATTTAGGATTTGCAGAGTTAAGACACATTTTAGATTTGTTTGTAAGGGCATTTGATATAGATATTCCTTAAAGTGAAAAGATTCCAGATGAAAAGATATTATATGAATTGTATAGCTTCAAAAGTATCGTATATGTTGTTTGTTTCTCCACGCATTTAACACTAAAATAAAAGTTGAATGGCAAAAATATACCCATGTAAAACAAACCCACCAATTGGGTTAAGCACTTAAAAAACCCAAAACAAGAACATGGAGAGTGACACATCCTAAACAACCTTTTAGACCTATCATTTTCCTTTCATAATAACACAAGAACTTTATTTGAGACCTAGAGGTGTTAACCACGCTGAAACCCAAATTAACATTGTAAATTTAGCAATAATTGGATAGTTTCAATGAGAATTAAATTAAATAATAAAAAAAATGTAAAGGGTAATTGTGCTAAATAGAGCTCTCACTAATATCTGTCCTAAAATCAACACTATTATGGGTTAAATCAAACTTGCACACAGAGATAAATTTGTAACCCTAATATCTCCTCATTTTACTATATACAAATTGATCAATCCACGAGTTCAACTATATGTCGCTATTTAATTTGTTGTATGTTGAAGAGAAAGAAGATGATTGAGGATTAGGAGGTGTTTCATTCGGTCGTAATGTCTACATGTATTGATTTTGCTTCTTTTGCATTTGAACATTCGTGCTACGTCCACCATAACCTTTGCGGCACCATTCCTGTGGTAGATGAATAAAATATGAATATCAATAAAATATAAAAAAGGAATAAAATATGAATATGTCAACCATGCACGGAAGTGAAACTACCAATTTGTGCCTTCCAAGTTATTTTCAGATGTTAGAGTAGGGAGGGCTCAGCCTAACTTGTGCATGCCTTCGGTGTAGTAAAATATGAAAAAACCAAGGAATAAAATATGAATATGTCGACCATGCACGGAAATGAAACTGTCAATTTGTGCCTTCCATGTCATTTTTAGATTTTAGAGCGGCGAGGGCCCAACCCAACTTTTGCACGCCTTTAATGTAATTAATGTACATTCCAACAAACAAAAGAAGTAAAGAATAATGCTAAAAACAATTGAAATAATCGGTATCGATGCTTCATAATCTTAATTGTTAGGCTTGAAATTTTGATAAGGAGAATGTTTTTTTGGCTTCATGGGCTATACGAGATAACAATAGACTTTGAGACTCATCTTTGGGGCCACACAATTTTTTTGAGTCCAATGAAGAAAGAAAAGCCAAATTTTCAAGGGATTACATATTTGGCTGCCACAAATCCATTGGTGCAAGGCTTGAGAATTCACTCCTTAGATTATATCTCTAAGGAAGCTTCTCAAGATCATACATCTAGTGTAGTTGATCCTCCTCTTTTATCATAATTTGAAAATATGGGGGAAGCGTCATTTTGGAGAATTGGAAATGGAAAGAAGAATACATACACATTTCATGGAGGTTAGGGTCTAGCTTAAGAGAAGAGGATACACATGCCTAGCTAAAGAGAAGAGGGATGTTGCAATTAAAGCACATGATGTTTTTAAAATTTCAATACAAGGAACATACAATCAAAACGAGATAAAATTGCAGAGCAAGAGAGATGAGGAGGAAAGAAGAAGAGGAGGAGGATAACAATGGATGATGGGAGTTGGATGCGATGACCATTGGATTTTTAACTTAGATAGGGTGGGTGTATTTGAAAAATTCACAATTCCTATTTTTTCCTAATTTGAACATATGGACAAACACTACTTTTAGAGGGAGGAGATATATGCATGTTGTGGAGTTTACAGAGTTTAAAGATATATATTATATTAAGCCCTTTTCTTCTAGTCCCCCTGATATCAATGGTTGTTTTGTTCAATGTAAGGGCATGTGCTTTGTCAAATGATAGAGGGAAAGATTCACGTGGTTCCCTTGAGGGAAAAGGGATACATGCACATGAAGTTTCAGATTATACTATATGTGTAGATATATTTGATAAAAACAATGATTTTTCAGCTTCTTTGTTTATGCGAGAACACAAAACACTCTCATACTTATGCTTAGCCTTGCCTAATTTTGTTGAATATTGTAGTGCCCACCCATGTGGGACCCAAACACATTACCAAAATACCAGGATTTTTTTCACATTCATTTTACTTGATACAACCATGTGACACTAAGAAGACTCACAAGATATTTTATGACACCACTTGCGACATTTACACTAACAGGTAGGACATACAAATAACAAGACGACACAGGATACAAACCAATGCCACACTTATATACACAAGCAAGAATGAAACCACGACCCAACCACAACATGAGCTTCACAAATTGGAAATTTTCACAATATTACATTTTCATGGTTAAATCATTTTCGTATTCATATTCCTTTTTTAGCCTTAAAGTTTTGAAGAGAATTTAACATGCACACATAAAGTCTCATTAACAAGGCTAAAAATTATTCAATTCATTTTAGAATTAACTTATAACAATTACACTTATTTGGGTTCTTTTTTCTATAACTATCATTTTCATAACTCAATATTAGATTGAAACATTTTATCACACATGTGAGAGTCTCTTAGTTCTCAGTCTCGAACTAGAGTTTCTGTTTCACCTACAATAATATTTTCCTGACATTTTTGGTTGACATGGTTCAATAATCGGTTAGTGTCATTTCTAAAATAGTTGTGTGTCATAAGTTTTGTTTATTAGAAGAGAGATTAAGTTTCTCGAATGCTCGAACTCATGTGGAGAGATTTATAAGAACTTTCAACAAAAAAATAAGGCCTAACTAAGTATAAGGTAATTCCAAGTTTAACTTGTGTGTTCGTTTTATATCACTCACACCCAAATGATTCATGATTATTATTAGAGGTACTAAGTGAAGTACCACCTCACTTTATGGGTTTCCAAGCTATACTTGATAACATTTCAAAGAATAAACATTACTTCCCTTATTGTTCTTATGATCCCATACACGTAAAATGATTAGTCCTTCTCAGGAGACTTACCATAAAAAGGAAACCATCAATCATGTCACAAAGGGGTATTGCATATAAAATCTTTCTTTTTAGTACCCTCCCCATATATAACATGTAAGGTCCAATTTGTAATTAATGAAAGAGTACAAAAGGACTTTTATTCACACAAGTTTTTTTTTATGGCAACATTATCAATAATACAAGAGTCACCTTCCATAATTAATTCATTACTATTCGATTAAATATCAATGGACCAACAATGTTTTAGCACTTTAATTCATTGATTTATACATTTATTAATTTACATTGGGTGGGATTAGGGTCTGTAATCTACAGTTTGGGATAATCTCGGTAATCAATATAAAGATACTACATAATTTAATCTTCAAACTATTAATAATCATCAAAAAATATTTTTTTTTTATATTTGGTCCTTTGAGTAATCTCAATAATTTTTACATATACTTTTAATTTACTAATTTGGGATTGATGGTGTGTTTTATTTATGAATAACATATTATATTTTATTAATAAGTAAAATGATATAAGAAGATTCACCAAAAAAATTGGTGGTATAGAAGCACACCCCAAAGGCCACGTGTTCAAACTCGGAAGACAAAAAGCTGAAGAGTACATCCAATTACAAAACATCACAAGACAGAAAAGTAAAATATTTAAGCCTCAACTATGAATTACTGACCAACAGTGTGTAGATCTTCATAATTCCATCAAGAGCCAGACAAGTCTTGAGGATAGACAATTCCCTTCTGGTGCTTTCCTTTGAAATAAAAAATATTAGTGTGGTGTTGAACAAAAAAAAATCATTACTTCAAATTTAATGAAAATAGTCTAAAACTTCTATACTTCACCTTGTTTCATGATACAAATCATATAGCTAGGAAATAAAAACCAATATATTGGGAAAAAATTGATCGATACAATATTGTATCAAGGGGGTTGGTTTAAGACAATTCGTTATACATAAATTATACACAACATGCTTTCCACTAACATTATTTTCTCAATACCCTTTTCAACATTCTCTGTAATAACACCTTCTGCATTTACGAATCGACTTCTCGAAATTTATTACATATCTACATAAACAAACTAACCAACAATGCTTATTGGTTGTAAAAATTCTAGTGGTTAGTCATCCTTCTCGAAGGTTTATATTCAAGGACTTGGCTCTGTCATAGGATAGTTCATTGAATATAATATAATTTCAAATAATGACTTCAAACCTATTGAGATTATTTTTTTGCATTTGTTAAAATAGATTTGTCGATAATATATAGGATATCGGCCGATAGCCTTGTCATCAACAAATAATTGGCAATCATAAAACACACTTTGTTCTTCACGATCTCAGATAATTCAATCTTGAGCAAGACCCGTGTTCATCTTTGCCCTCCATTTTTAGTAAAATGTTTAGGAATTTCTTGTTTAACGAGTTATTTATGGAAATATGTAGGGCTAAGAGGATGAGGATACATCTTCACGTTTAAAATATGTACTTCTATTATTATTCTCTAACAAGTGGGACAGACATATAGTGATTTTTATTTGGTCGATTTTTTTTAAAAACAGAAACAATATAGCCAAGTGAGCACCAAGCCACTCCTTTTGAGTAAGTAATGTAGCTTAGTGGTTGCTATGAATTTTCTTTGATATGAATAGAGCACTATGTTCTGTAAGTATCGTAGCTTAGTGGTCGCTAAGCATTTTTTGTAATACAATTTTTTTTTTTCTTAATTAAGAAACAGTTTAGCCTAGAGGCTGTTAATCTATTCCTTTCTCATTTATCAATAAACAATAATTGTAGAGCACTGTGTTTTGTAAGTATTCGAGCTTAGCGGTCGCTAGGTATTTCTTTTATCTAAACTATTTTTTCTCTATTTTCAAAATTAATAAATAATTTAGCCTTGAGGCCACTAATCTATTACTTTCTCAAAAGACCTCCCTAGCTTTTGACGGTAAACAATTTTCATATCTCACAAATTTTTCTTCTAAAAATTTCACAAAAAATACCTAGCGCCCAATAATATCTATTACTATGATATGTTATTACTGTGCTATGTTCAAAATAAGATATTGTTTAGCTAGCTGTCGACAAATAATTCCTTTCTGTAAGTAATCGAGCTTAGCGGTCGTAAAGCATTTGCTTTAATACGAACCGTTGTTTGATCTCTATATTAAAAAAAATCAATTGAACCTAATGGCTGCTAATATACTCCTCCTGACAAGTAGCGGAACTTGGCGGTAGCTAATCATTTTCATTGATGCACACCAATGTGTAAAAAAGGAAAAGATGCAAAGGTGTGTGCCCAACACTCCCTATGGTGTTATATGAGCACCTTGAAAGCATTTTTATTAATCATCTTTCTTCCTGACTATGCAAAGACCTCCTCCATAGATTTCAAGAATTTTTTTTTTTCCAATATCTCACCTATCTACCATTAAAATATATTATGGAAAATGCCTAGCAGCCGCTAATATCTATTACTATGATTTGTTCATAAAGCATCTATGTTATCAAGAAATTGTTTAGCCTATTTGTTGCATAATCATTCCTTCTGGTGAGTTTTGAAGCTTAGCAGTCGCTAAGCATTTTCTTTCACAACCATTGTTTCATTGATCTTGTTCAAGTAATGGAGCTTAGCGGTTGCTAAGTATTTAACTTAATACAAACCGATATAAATTATGTGTTAGACACAAAAGAACTTATGAGTAATATAGAAGTTGAGAGATCTTTATATGGTATGTAGTTTAACACTTGGTTGTGGAAGGAATGTATAGTCAATAAGATAAGATTACATTTGATGAAAATACTAGTGATCGAAAACCATAAAGATATTTATTTACATTGTTGGAAATGAAACCTAGGAGTTGTAGAGGCTAGTGACCACTAGGCTTTTGCTCATCAAATAGAAAGACAACATACAAAATTCAGAGTTGTTCATTAACATGTGCTGAAGAGAATACCATGATCCCCTATAAAATCTAAGTATTTAATATTTTGAATTCGGTGTTGCAAAAACATTATTCTAATGGAGCAAAACGTTCGCTATTTTCTTTCATATCTATAAGGTACTTTCAAATTCGGGTGTAGAGTAAAATTGTGTTTTATATTTTCTAGAGTAATGCGTAAATAACTCCAAAATTTTGACGATCAAGGGATATATTAGAAATTTCATGCCACGTGGTAACATTTTAATGGATAACACTTACACCATAATAATGCGGATTTTTATAGGTTAAAAATATTTGTTAATTCTATCACTAATTAAAAATTTGTTAATGAATGTGTCAATTATATAATTATCTAATTAACTGGTTCAAAATTTCAAGATGCCACATTTTATTGGATTTTTTTAACTAACAACGATGATAGCTAAAAAATATCGAATTCGCACTCAATAAAAAATAATTATAAATGAGGCATATATCGCTCTCTTAATTTTTTTTTGTTTCATAACGTTCACTTCTATTTTCTAAATGGTTTTTTATTATGCTTAAATTAATATTTGTCATTTTCCTGTGAGTTCACAAAGAAACTTTTGATGTCATCCCACCAGTTTCTAAAGTAGGCAATATTAATAATATTCAATTCCTTGTATCCCATGCTATTCCCTAAATTAATGTGAATTATATTTATAAAATACCAAATTCGCACTAGAAAAAAATAAATAATTAACGAGGTGTATATCGCTCCTTAAAAATTTATTTTTTTGTTTCCTAATGTTTAATTCTGTTTTCTAAATGGTTTTTTATTATGTCAAAATTAACAATTGTCATTTTGCCGCAAATCCACAAAGAAACCTTTTTCGATGTCTGAGTTGTTTCTAAAGTAGGTAGTATTAATAAATTTGATTTCCCCGAATACCACGCTATCCCCCGAATTAACGCGCAATATATTTAAAAAATATCGAAGTCGCACTTGATAAAAATTAATAACTAACTAGGCGTATCTCGCTCTATTAAAATTTATTTATTTTTGTTTCCTAATGTTCACTTCTATTTTGTAAATGGTTTCTTATTATGTTTAAATTAATATTTGTGGTTTAAAGTAGGTAAAATTAATCAATTTGATTTCCCACTTGTTTCTTAAGTAGGTAAAATTAATCAATTTGATTTCCCTGCATCCCAAGATATGCCCCAAATTAAATGAAAACATTAATGATGGGTTGATTAAAAGCACGATATGTGAAATCCCCCTCATTAAATGCCAATATTTGAAATTTCAAAATCCAACACTTTCTATTTAAGAAGTGGAAATTCAAAATTTGAGATTTGTTATTCCCACTTCTTTTTTTAGTTTTCTTAATTTCTTTCGTTGAATGCATTTGGTAAAACTAAATAAACTGGAGAAATATTTATTAAGGTTTCTTTTTTATTTTGTAAGCATAGAAAAGGAGCTCTTGAAATCATAATTCACTGGTCCGAGTACTTGATTCCTGGAGGTTATTTTGAATGATAAGTTGTGGCAGTGATCGCAATCGCATTTGGGGGCACACAAATAAGACATAAAACATTGATTATGGATAGATCGCAGGTTGGAGTGTAGATCAAGAGGCCCACAAAGGACGAAATCAAAAGAGACGATTAAAACATGTTACATATAGAATATCATTGATACTGTGTTTTAGAGAGAATACAGAGCTTAAACAAACATTATCAAGCACATAAAAATATAAGATACAACTAAATGAGTATTTATCAAAAGCATTTATGTTATTATATGTGTATCGTAGTTGATGGTAGGCACTTGCACTCACTTTGTATTCACCAAGTTCTTGTGTTTTTCACCGTAATCCATTCTTGCCTTTCCCTTTGGCGCCTTTGTAGTTCTTTTCAATCTTCTTGTCAAAACCACACTTTGTCCGCCCATGACCGAAGATTTTTTTCTACCCATGATCGAAGATTTTTTTCTGCCCATGACCGAAGATTTTGTAATCCCTTTTAAAATATATACTCCTTCCGAAAACCCATTTTTTTATGTTCATCCGTCGCTCAAGTATTTGTGTTTGTTAAACGAGTTCCCTTTTTAGCCCTTCTATCCGTTTCTCTATTTTTTGTAATTTTTTGTTCTTCTTCGTCCATTTTTTTCCCATAAGCATTGACATCTATCTCTAACAACAAAAAATGAGTCACATATTTTTTTATAAATTATAGTGGTTTGCTTTTGTATACTATAGGTAATCATTTTGACTTCCTTTAATGATTTTTCAATATGAAAGAAATATTTGTGACTGATTATTCAATATTCGATTCTAAATTGATTGCGACATTGATATACATCATTTTTTATATTTGTTTTCCCATGTAGAAATAATTAAATGCGTTGTCTTTATCATTTTTTATGTTTAGTAAAAGGAACATTATATGTACTTGTAAATATTATTAAATATAAATGTTAATCATTCTATTTAAAAACATATATTCCATTTACAGTTAGTAACGACTTACTTGATAAATGAGCCAATCTAAAGTAACAATTTTTAAATTTTTAAATAACATATTCCAATACTAGAGGCTGTTAAGCTCAATGTTAATGACATTCCCTAGATATTACAAAAGAACACAAGGCAACAAATATTCCAAGACAAGACCAATATGAAAGAGTTTCTTGAATACATTTTTCAAACAAGAAGGGAGACTAGCGGCTGCTAAGATTCTGGTCAACTCGCCTACAATATAACTAGGACCGCTCACCTAAAAATCGAGCTAATCACCATTATTCTATTTAGATTTTTGTATTAATTTATCAGAATCCTACCATGATATTTGAAGCCTAGCAGCCGCTAATGTCGAAGATTATTAAATAGCATTAGTACAACATGACAAAGACTTGAGATTAACGACCACTAGGATATTTGTTTCCTTGCATACATGATAATTAGTATTTGAATAGATTGAAAAACTAAGTTCCTTTATTATATTTGCATGTTACAATACTACCTTCTAATACTAACGAACGCTAGGGTGGATGTTTGATTTCTTTCTTTGATGTTCCAAGACAACAAATAGTCAAAGACTATATTAATTAGAAGCCTATCACATGATATTCGAAGCCTAGCGACCACTAATGTCGTAGATTATTACACTACGTTTGTGGAACGTAATAAAGACTTAAGACTACTGACCTATAGGATAATTTTTGTATTTACATTCAAGATAATGATTAACAACTCGATTAAAAAATAAAAACTTAAGTAAACTCCAACACTGATTCTTTAGCCAGGCGACCTTTGAGTACAACATGCTATTCAAAATTGATTAAATTATATTCCTAGTGCCCGCTAGGGTATTTATTGTCTTACATTCAAGACAATTTATGAAAACTTGATTGAAAATATAACTATGCTCTCCAGAATTATATTTAAAATTTCAAAGACTATTTTTAACGACTAGTGACCGCTAGGGTGGGTGCTCACTACATTTCCCCCCTAAATACTTGTCTTTCCAAATGAAAATTTAAGCCTAGCAACTGCTGAGCTCAATAGTATATTCGAAGTCTATCGCATGAATTCTAAATGAAAATTTAAACCTAGCAATTGTTTAGCTCAATAGTATATTCGAATCAACGTTGTTACAAAATCATAGAGGCTTGAGGTTAGTGGCCACTACAATATTTTTTGTCTTGCATACATGATAATTAGTAATGACTTGACAGATATTCAAATACATGACTAGACAACAAATATTCGAAGACAGGATGGACTCAAGTTCTTGGGCTAGGGGTCGAAATGAAGACAAATATTCCTATTGAGTTCATTGGATGTTTTTAATAAGTGGCCATGGGGACACATTTAGGTAGGGGTAAAAATTCTTGATATAGACCTAGCGGAGCATAACGGGGTGCTTCAAATGCTCCCCATAATTATATTTCAATTTAAAAATACTATTTTTAACGAATGACGACCGCTAGGGTGTTTTCTCACTACATTTCTTTCCTAAATACTAGTGATTCTAAATGGAATTTTAAGCCTAGCAGATGCTGAGATCAATAGTATATTCGAAGTCTATCTCATGAATTCCAAATTAAAATTTAAGCCCAGCAGCCGGTGTGTTCAATTTTAAGCCTAGTCGTCGTTGAGCTCAATAGTATATTCGAATCAGCGTTGTTGCAAAATCATAGAGGCTTGACGTTAGCGGACACTAGGATAGTTGTTGTCCCTCTTAGAGAAAGTGTTCCTTCATCACTCCAATTCATAGATCTGGTATAATAAAAGCATTTACCATCCAAATTTTACAAATAGTTCTTAATCATCAACCCAAGTTCCATTCCCATTGAGTTCAACTATTAGTGACTACTAGGGTTCTTTCTCACTACATTTCTTTCTTGAATACTCATGATTCCGAACAAAAATTTAAGCCTAGCAGACGCTGAGCTCAATACCATATTCAAAGTCTATTGCATGAATTCCAAACGAAAATTTAAGCCTAGCGATCGTGGTGTTCAATTTTAATCCTAGTGGCTGTTGGGTTCAATATGTTATTCAAATTAGCGTTGTTGCAATATCACAGAGGCTTGAAATTAGCATCCGCTAGTAAATTACAGTTAATAATGACTTGATGGATATTCAAATACATGACTAGAAAACAAAAATTTGAAGACTGGATTAACCCAAGCCCACCTCCATGTCTCGCTTAGAGAAAGTTCTCCTCCACCACTCCAGTTCATAGATCCAATATAATAAAAGATTTTACCATAAAAAATTTCAAGTAGTTTGTAATCATCAACCTAAGTTCCATTCCCATTGATTTCATTGGATGCTTTCAATAAGTGGCCATGGGGACAACTTGAGGTAGGAGTCAAACTTCTCCATATGGACCAAGCGAAACATAGTGGGGCGCTTCAAATGTGGATCACTTGATGGAAATTAAGGACCCAAGCTCACCTCCATGTCCCACTTAGAGAAAGTGCTCCTCCACCATTCCAGTTCATAGATATGGTATAATAAAAATGTTTACCATCCAAAATTTACAAATAGTTCGTAATCATCAAGCCAAGTATATTCAAAGCCTATTACATGAATTCAATTTTAAGCCTAGTGGCCGCAGGGTTCAATATGTTATTCGAATCAGCATTGTTGCAACATCACAGAGGATTGAGGTTAATGGCCATTAGGATAGTTGTTGTCTTGCATATAGGACAATTATTTTTGTTTTGTTGGGTCGTGTGGTTCATTGACTATCTAACTATACTCCCCACAATTATATTTAAATTTTAAAATACTATTTTCAGTGACTGATGATTGTTAGGGTGGTTGCTCACTACATTTATTTCTTGAATACTCATGATTCCAAATAAAAATTTAAGCCTAGCGGCCGCTGAGCTCACTAGGATCTTTAAAGTCTATGGAATGAATTCCAAACGAAAATTTAAGCCTAGTAACCGATGTGTTCAATTTTAAGCCTAGCGACCACTGGGTTTAATATGTTATTCGAATTAGCATTGTTGCAACATCATAGAGGCTTGAGGTCAGTGTCCTATAGGATAGTTATTATCTTACATACATGACAAGTAGTAATGAATTTACAAATATTCAAATACAAAACTAGACAACAAAAAATTCGATGATAGGATGAACCCAAGCCCACCTCCATATCCCACTTAGAGAGAGTGCTCCTCCACCACTCCAATTCATAGCTCTGGTATAGTAAAAGTGTTTACCATCCAAAATTTACAAGTAATTTTTAATCATTGACCCAAGTTCCATTCCCATTGAGTTCGATGGATGCTTTCAATAAGTGGCCATGGGGACACCTTGATGTAGGGGTCAAAATTCTCCATATGGACCAAGTGAAATATAGCGGGGCACTTCAAATTCGGATCACTCGGTGGAAATTAAGGACCCAAACTCACCTCCATATCCTAGTTAAAGAAAGTGCTCCTCCATCGCTCTAGTTCATTTCTCTGGTACAAAAAAATGTGTTTACCATATAAAATTTACAAGTTTTTTGTAATCATGAACCCAAGTTTCATTCACATTGAGTTCATTAGATGCTTTCAATAAGTGGACATGGGGACACCTTGAGGAGGGGTCAAACTTCTCTATATGGAACAAGCGGAAAATAAGGGGACACTTCGAATGTGGATCACTTGGTGGACATTAAGGACCCAAGCCCACCTCCATGTCTCACTTAGAGAAAGTTATCCTCCACCACTCCAGTTCATAGATTTGATATAATAAAAGATTTTACCATAAAAAATTCCAAGTAGTTTGTAATCATCAACCCAAATTCCATTCCCATTGAGTTCATTGGATGCTTTCAATAAGTGGCCATGGGGACACCTTGAGGTAGGAGTCAAACTTCTCAATATTACCAAGCGGAACATATCGGGGTGCTTCGAATGTGGATCGCTCGATGAAAATTAAGGACCCAAGCCCACCTCCATGTCCCACTTAGAAAAAAGTGCTCCTCCACCTCTGCAGTTCATAGAGCTAGTATAATAAAAGCGTTTACCATCCAAAATTTACAAATAGTTTTTAATCATTAACCCAAGTATATTCCGAAGTTCTATTGCATGAATTCAAAAGTGAAAATTTAACACCTAGTGGCAGATGTGTTCAATTTTAAGCCTAAGAGGCCATAGGGTTCAATATGTTATTCAGAATCATCATTGTTAAGGACTAACATCACTCCATGTCCCGCTTGAGGCTAAAGTGCTCGTCGACCACTTAGGATATTCATAGTCTTGTATAATGAAACTGTTTACCAATTATTTTTGTAGTTTGTAATCATCAACCCAAGTATCATTCATTATCTACATGAATTCAATGCTGAAAATTTAACCCTTGGCCACTATTTAAATTTTAAAATACTATTGGTCAGTGGGTTCACTATGCTAGCATTTTTTATTCGAATCAGCTATTTTTGTAACATCATTATTTCTTGCTATGATACTCATGATTTGTATATGTGAAAATTTAAGCCTGATGAGGATGCTGTTTATTGATTATCTAACTATGTCCCCTAATATTATATTTAAATTTTAAAATATATTGCATAAATGACTAGCAACCAACTCACTACATTTCTTTCCTGAATACTCATGATTCCAAACAAAAATTCATGATCCTAGCGTGTTCAATTTGAGCTCAATAGGATACTCGGTTCAATCTATGGCATTAATTCGAATTAGAAAATGTTAAGCCCAGAGTCATAGATGTGATCAATGTAAAGCCGAACAACTGTCAGCGTTCAATATGTTATTCGAAGATAGCATTGTTGCAATCTCATACATTCATGAGGATTAACAGGCGCTAAGATAGTTATTGTCTTGCATACAAGACATATTACTAATGACTACACAACTAGACATATTTAAATACACGAGTAGATAATAAAAAATATGATGACAGGATGAAACCAAGTCCACCTCCATATCTCTCGCTTAGAGAGAGTTCTCCTACACCACTCCAATTCATAGCTCTGGTATATAACAAAAGTGTTTACCATCCAAAATTTACAAATAGTTTTTTAATCATTGAACCCAAGTTCCATTCCCATTGAGTTTGATTGGATACTTTCAATAAGTGACCATGGGGAAACCTTAAGGTAGGGGTCAAAATACTCCATATAGACCAAGCGGAACATAGTGGGACACTTTAAATGCGGATCGCTCGATAGACATAAAGGACCCAAGGTCACCTCCATGTTCCACGCTTAAAGAAAGTGATCATCTACCGCTCTAGTTAATTTCTCTGGTACAAAAAAATGTGTTTCCCATCCTAAAATTTACAAGTATTTTTTAATCAGTCAACTTAAGTTCCATTCCCATTGAGTTCATTAGATGCTTTCAATAAGTGGCACGTGGGGTTCACCTTGAGGTAGGGGTTTAAACTTCTCCATATGAAACAAATAGAACATAATGGGGACACTTTGAATGTGGATCACTCAACGGAGAATAAAAGACCCAAGCCCACCTCCATGCCTGTCACTTAGAGAAAGTGCTCCTCTACCATTCCAGTTCATAGATCTTATATAATAAAAGATTTTACCATCAAAATATTTCAAGTAGTTTGTAATCATCAACCCAAGTTCCATTCCCATTGAGTTCATTGGATGATTTTAATAAGTTATCATGGGGACACCTTGAGGTACAGGTCAAAACTTCTCCATATGGACTCAAGTGAAACACAATGGGGTTCTTTAAATCTAGATCAGCTTGGCAGACACTAAGGTACCCAAACCCATATTCATGAAGTTCTTAGAGAAATTTCTCAACCACCACTCCAGTTCATAGATCTGGGATTATAACAATAATGTTTACCATCGAAATATTTTTCACCCCCTCCCACTTTCTAAAAACTTCAACTTTGACGGAGCCTCAAAACGATACTCGGGCATATCACGAGTGGGGTGTTTAATTAAAGATGCATATGGAAGCTTAGTATTAGATTTTCCAAAAGGTCTCAATCTAGCGGTAAACATTGGTTGTGAAGCTTTGGAAACCAAAGGTGATTCTTAGGTGGTAATAAATGATCTGATCTCGGGAAGGGGGGTTTGAGGTGTTATTAATTTTCTGTGTCCTGGATTCCTTTTCATTCTTTTGTTTTCTTGTGGTGGTTGGCATAGTGGTGTGGAGATCCTGAGAGACGAGTATGGAGTGCCCTCCGTTGCCTTTCATTTTCCTGTAAAGCAAAAAGAGTGAGATGGCTTTTTTTGGGAGTGTTTCTCAGGTTCGTATTAGGATTATCTTTAGGGCGGCGTTAGGTTCTGTCTGCAAGGAAATTATGAGGATTCTGGGGGAGGAATGTTTGGATGAGTCAGCAAGAGCTTGAGTTAATTTAGAAGTCACCTCTTGGTTCGTGTCCTGGCTTATTTTGGTTAGCTATAATATTAACAAGGTTAGAGATACTACCCTCCACTTCATTAAGACCCAACACTGGGTGAACTTGGTTGAAGCGTTGGAGGATTTTGGGAGGGGTCAATCGTTGCCTGAAATTGTTTGTGACGGGTTAGCCATGGATGAAGTGTGGAGGGTGATAGCCGAGCTCTCTTCCTAGAACCATGGTTTTGATGTGAATTTTCCTCAGACATTCATATTAGCTTTTTCTGAGGGGTTTGGTTAAGGTAGCCTGACTGGAGAAGTTAGATTTTCCTATAATTTTTACTCCCATTGTCCTGAACTCTTTCTGGTGTGGCTAGTCTGCGAAGGAAATTAGGACTTACATATACAATTATTGTTGCACACTGCTTGCACTCGGTGTCGTCATTAGGTGGGAGGATGTCTCCATGGCCAAGAAGCTCAGTCCTCTCAAATGCATAATTTTTCAGGTTCTTGTCACTAGTTTTTAGTGGTTAGGTTTTTTTGTTTCCTATGGATGTTGTGTTTGTCTTAGCTTGTAGTCTAGTTAGTTTTTGTGGTTTTTTTTTGCTGGATCGTGTGGGATATTGTTTAAATTTTACGTCTGTAATTAGTTGGGATACTATCAATCCCTAGGTTCTAAGTCTCCTGTATCGAAAGTGTTGAATCATCCTAAAAAAATATTCGAACACAAGACAGATATAAATGATTTTCTACATTACATGTAGCCCCATAAGATCAAAGTATTATTATATTCCCTTCATGTAACATAACAAAATTTAACAAAATTTTTTGATTACAGATAAATTCCAAAAATGAAATTTGTCAGTCTAGTAGGACAGTGAGTTCAATATGGTTTATTTGTTGTATTTTTAAATTCTTTTGATCGAGAACTTTGAAACAAGGGATTATGGAACCCCACCCATACAATATAGGACCAATACAAACACCAAGTGACACAAAAAACCCAAGTCCCCAAAACAAGGAACACCATGAAGGGGAGATAAACAAAAAGAATAACTGAAGAACTAAAACAGATCAGGAAGCACCGGAACCAAGCATGAACTTGATCCAAAAGAGTGGTGGTAGACCCGCTGATTGAGATCTAGTATGTCTTGCCAAGGGGAAACATGCACATTCTTAGCATGAATGAGTAGTTCCCTATTGTATTCCTCTTCATGCAGCTAATGAACACCGGCGCTTGAGATTCATAGTCTATTCTTCAACCTCTTCCACCCAAATCAAGGCATCTAAGATACAAAAATATTCTAATTCATTGTGTAAGTTGCCTCTATTGACTAGGTAAATGAAGTACTCTACTACAACCTTCACATCTACCTTTTTCAGGTGAAGCAGAAGACAATTGGAAAAAAAATCTATGGCTATATCAAAAAGCAGACCATGACTTATTTGAATTCTTCATATATGAGTCACCCAACACACATTTGATAGCTTCAGCTTCAAGAATATATTCATAATAAAAGAGTTCCTAAGGACTCTTGCGGGAGATGGCCGATGAGAAGGTTGATTCCTAATGCTTTTCACATAGAGAAATAAAAGGAAAGCCTGAGAAAACCATAATTAACCTGCTCAAAAATGGGAATAGAGAATAGTGAGGAAAGAGGAGCCAACACCTAACTAAAAAGGAAAATACATGAGCCACCATTAATGATGGATGCAGGTTCCGTGTCTTCCATTATGTGAAATGATATCTACTAGACCATTCCAATCTTTAGAATTTCACAAAATCAATGCGACATTTGGACCATCGATGGCCACCTTGGAAAGAAGATCGACATCGCTATTAGAAGCCACAGGGTTCAATATGTTATAAGATTAGCGGCTACTAGGATAATTCTTGTTTTGCACTAAGGCCCCTCTAACCTAAAGATTATTTTTTTACATTGAGATAATATGCCATTGCATGCTTGAAATTAATACAAGTGTGCCTGTGGTTTTAATATCAAGGTTTATTGAAAAGGTGATGATTTCAGCAAATCAATAAATTTATAGAAAATGTTATCACAAAATTTTCCTATTTAGTAGCTATCTTAATAGGTAAGATTTAAGGTCTAATCAAGACTTAGTGACAACATACAAAGGGAATTTTAATAACACGAGATTTATTTTCCCTGAAAAGTTCTACATTTTAATGATGACCATTTAATATGGGAGTTAGTTCTAATAATTAATTCATTACTATTCGAAACATTAGTGAGAGACAAATAATGTTCCAACGCTTAAACTTATTGATTTATACACTTAAATTTTTACTAAATTTCTATTCATTAGCCACACATTATTTTTCCTCACCTACCATTAGTTTCTTGAATTCAAGTTAAAAATTAAATAAAAACTTAGCCAATAAAGTAAGTCATATCAAGTCTCATAAATAAATTATTAAATGAAATGAGGCCATGTAGACAACCCATAAAAGCTGATTTTATATTAAAGTAATGGGTTGCCTTAACATTCTTTGTACTCAAAAGTACTTATTTTAAATCCCTTAATAATATGTTCTCCACATCATTTAAATATCTAAAAGAGAATTTGTATATTGAAAAAATCAAGAACCATTAAAGGGTAGTTTGTAATCACTAACCCAAGTTCCATTCCCACTGAGTTCACTTGATGCTTTAAATAAGTGGCCATGGGGACACCTTGAGGATGGGTTAAAATTTTCCATATAGACCAAGTGAAACATAGCGGGGCACTTCGAATGCAGATATAACGGTGGGCATTAAGGAATAAGGTTCATTTGCATGTCTTGCTCGGAGAAAGTACTCTTACCATTATATTTCGATTTCCGTATTAATTTATTGGTATCTTACCATGATATTTGAATCCTAGTGGCCTCTTATGTAGAAGATTATAAATAGTATTGGCGCAACATAAAAAATTCTTGAGATTAGCGGTCTTTAGTATATTTGTTTCCTTGCAAAATAGAAAATTTATAACGACCTAACTAAAAACCTCACAAAGCTCCTTTATTATATTTGGATGCTATAATACTACCTTATAATCCAAAATAAGATTAATTTAAATGATTTTCCGGAATACACGTATTCCAAAATAAAATTTTCTACATTGCAGCGACTAAGTTCACTATGTTTTTTTTAAAATTATTTTTAAACCCTTTTGACTCGAACTATGAACTAGGGGGCTAGGGGACCTCATCCATATATAAGATTAGAGGATATAAAAACCACATAGAGAGAAACGATGGAAAAAAGGTGTGGACCCTCCAAGAAGATAGGATATAGGAGAGCCAATGATACCAAAGCAGAGCCAAAAAAAAACCGAAACAAAAAAAACACAAGATCCAAAGAGACAGACCAGAACTACCAGGAAAAAAATGAAAAATGAAGGCTCCCACCACTACATGATAGGATAAGAAGATAGGATATAGGAGAGGATACTAAAGCAGAGCCAAAAAAAAACAAAACCAAAAAAGCACAAGATCCAAAGAGACTCAGAACTACCGGGAAAAAAATGAAGAATGAAGGCTCCCGCCAGTGCACGCCCAGTTCAAACCATGAAATGATCCACTCCTCCAATAGAACCTCTTGCTCCCTCGAAGCTTCGCAAAGCAACATACGAAAGTATTCTCTGGCGTGATCTCTCAGTTCTTTCATATTTTTGATGGCAGAGTGTAGGGGAAAGCGTATATAAGAAATGTCCAAGGGTGGAAGAAGATGAGGTCCTCCAGTCATGCTCGAAGATGGTGTGCACGTTTTTTCCATAATGGAGAAGATCTCTATATTTCCCATTGAGCCAGTGAATACCCCGCCCAGGACCAATCATGGGCTCATCAACTTCTTCTAACAATAAGAGTGGATCAGGAAGTTGAAAGTCCACCAGTTCTTCATGAAGACCACCAAGATGAACTAGATAAATGATGTTGACGGCCACAAAATCCATATTGGCGGGAACCAGATCGATGAGGAGGTAGACATAAAAAAATGTTGTTACAATCTATGATGTTGGTGGGGGCCCTACACGAGTTGTCATATAGGTCTCACACAAAATATTCTCGATGGCTTCTACTTCCCTGTAAGAGGAGTACTGAAATATTTAAGAAAGATGAATGTGAGAATCGAAAGATGATAGAGAAAATTCCAATTGTGTACTGCGAAGGCTGATAAAAGGAAAGTCCAAGAGTGTCATTAGAAGCGAACCAGACAAGTAGAGAAGGAGGATGGCGAAGAGAGATTTGATGGTGGAATTTAAGAACCCAAGACACACGGGGAATCATTAAATATGTTGATGTAAGCCATCTCTCCATTTGTGAGAAATGATGGCATGAAATCCAAGCCAATCCTTTAGATGACTTGAGATTTTTGCAGCGTTTGACATTTCTATGGCGGCATTGGCAAGCCAATCTCTGGCATGAATTTGCTTCTTGAAAAACATGATTGATACTATCCATTATTTTAATTTACCTAACCAAATAGGGTGTTGGAAAGATAAAAATTAAGATCCCACGAATGTGCTTATCCCTTATCAATTGTATGGACAATTATTTCAAGTCCCCTTCGACCTTAAGGGAATCATAACCCCTAGTTATAGCCAATTTCTCTCCTTCCTAAAGATCCTCGAGCTTCTGCAAAGTTACACATTCCGTCTTTGGGTGGGAAGGAACCCACCACAATAATATCTCCATACTCATTTCTCACAAGACACCCCACCCCCTGATTTACCTGGGTTTCCTCAAGAGGCCCCCTCAAAGTTGAATTTGCAAAACTCAAGGGGTGGGGCAGATTCTATTTCACATTTCTCCTTCTGTGAAGGTTTTTTTCCTATTTTAGAAAGGCCTTGATCAAATAATCGAATACCAGGATGGGGCTATTTTAATTAAAGGCCATGCTTTATCATATTGTCTGTATCATGTGAGGTTAAATTATGATTGATGGAACTGTGAGTGCTAAAAATTTTAGATATGGAAATTTCAAGTCTATTGATGAATTTGGGAAAGCACAAGGCCTCTTCCCTAAATATTTTTTATATTGCGCTCCCACCATATATGCCTAGCGGCTACTAAAGTCGTAGATTATTCCACTGTGTTGGTGTAACCTAATAATGCTTAATCTTGATCCAAGGACAACCTAATCTAATTCCAGTCCTTGCATTTGAGATCAATGATAAGAAGACTTGACTAAAGGAACATCAAAGCAACTTCCGCATTAAGCTCCAACACCAAGATATGCTCGAGAGATAAGGTCATAGATCATTTCATGGTATTGGTGTAACATAACACAATATTGAGATTAGTAGATGCTTGGATAATTCTTGACTTGCATTAAGTCCCCTCAAACCTAAAAAAGATTGTTATTTCATATTGATGGTGACATGACCTATAATATATGGTATGCCAGCAGTTCCTGGTCTTCACTACTACCAACAGCTGTGGAAAATTCCATGAAAGGAGACCAAATTGGTAATAGCCATGTAATTGTTTAAATTACTTTCTGAAATCTCGTGAGATAAACTTATACTAATGATTTATTGTATTTTATAGTTAAAGGAGGGTTGAAGTGTCCCCGTCCCTTTACATAATACAGACCTTTATTGAGATGCAAGGTGAGGAGTCCGGCCAATCAACACAATTTATTGGAAATCTTATCAGAAAATACCCCAAACCAATGAGTCACACAAGATTTATCATCCCTAACAATGGAACTAGCCACACTATTTAACCATGATGATGTTAGGACAAATATACAACGGGATGGATTTTACAATAACTTATTTATCTGAATCAGATGACATCTTCGTAGTCATTATTTTAAGGGACAAAATAACGGTTTCCATTTTCCAGATTATGATGCTACTTGTGCAATAGGGAACCCAACTCTTTACCCAATTGTACTGCCTTATCGAGTATTTCCTGCGAAAAAAAGTACCAATGTCAGTTCCAGTTTGTATTCAAGTTAGAAATTTAGCATCCAACTAAGGCAAGTGGAGCGATGTAAGTCACAGTTGACAAGTTCTCGCCACATAAATTCATCTTAAAACATGAAACGATTTAGGACGTCAAACCGGTTGAACAAATTTTCAAAAACATTTGCATGCACTAAACCTTCCTGTTTATAGCGAGCATTAGAAAGTAAGGACCATATCGCACTAAAGTGTTTCCTTCCAACTCTGCTTCCATATTCAGCCCTAAGTTGGCTTGATATAATGATGACCCATCTAAAAATATATTCTCCATATAATTTACCAGGTGAATGATAAGAAGATGAAATATTAACTTACTAAACTATGTGTCTATATTTATTACAAGCCTCGGACGTACATCGAGCGAAAGATACTCATCTGTAAAGAACTCCCTCAATTGCAACTAGGTCTCGCTCATATTGAAAAACATACATGGATTATGTTTTATACACAATGACATATCAAATGAGAACTTCATAAGGAATCAACCTTATCGAAATTATGTTTTCAAGGACTTGGCTCTACCATGGATAGTCCAACTAATATAAAATAATTACAAACAATGATAAAAAAAAAAATTGATATTGTTTTTTACATTATTAAAATGGATTCCCCAATATTGTAGAGGCTAGCGGACACTAGCCTTCTCATCAACGAATAATTGGCAAACATAAAACAAGTATTTATCTTCATGACCTTTGATTTTTTATTCCTGTGCAAGGTTCGTGTACATCTTTGCATTCAATTTTTAGTAAATTGTTACATAATATTTTGTTTAATGGGTAATTTCCTAAAATATGCAGGGCCAAGATGAACATAATATGTCTTCAGGTTTAAAATATGTACTTCTATTATTATGCTCCAACACTAATATTTGTAGATAATGTAGACAATGAATTTCTCATTGATTCAATACTCAGTGGTTGCTAAAAAATTTCATTGATACCTTAACGAGTCACCAATAATTTTCATTTCTTTGATGTTACTAAAACAAGAGAAGACAACTAATATTCAAAGACAAGATAGATATTTAACACTTTCCTCAATACACGTAATTAAAAATATTAACCACTTTTCTGAATACACCTAATTAACACAAGAATATCCAAGATAATACAATAGAACTGTAGATTCAAGAGAATACAATACATGTAGTCAAATATGTAATCTTAAGCCTAGCGCTTGTTAGGTAGTTTATCCACCGCAAGGATCCTAGAAAATGTGAGGGTTTTCCAGGGTTTTCCAATAATTCTAAAATAAGAAATTGTTAAGGCTTGATACCAGGAAACCATAACTTTTGATTACTAATTGAACCTAACGGCTGCTATACATTTTACTATATACTATTCAATTTCAATTATGTGATATACATGATATATCTTGTGAAAACTATAAAAGGCACCTAATTACAACACCCAAACACATCATGACATGTAAGATTTGTTATAATTAAATATTCAATTCTCGACTCTTATCACCCATGTTGGTTTCTAGGTTTTCACAATGAAGTAGTGTAACTCAAATATGTTTTTTATAGTGATGGGAATATATAGATGCTAGCAACTGCTAGTCTACACTTCTAGCAAAAATTTCACTACTTGAAACAAACCAAATTTAATAGTGACTAATTGTTTAAATTGCTTAGTTCAATGCATAACAATTTTTTTTATTAATGATTTTCTTGTTTTTTATAACTAAAGGAGGGTTGAAGTTTTCCTGGTCGACCGCTATGTTAGAAATATTTATTCCTATTGAATTTTACTCTATGAAAATAATGACATTAATATACGGCATCTCATTGCTATTACACTATTGAGAAACAATCATTTTTCCTTTCCAATTACTTAAGAAATATTAATTTGTTTAATTCCTTTTTTCAGGTAATATGTCTTCTATTGACCTCACTTTCCATTCATGCAAATTCCTTTGATTGAAGAAGAAGAGGATATGAAAAAAAGAGATGATGACTGGTTTGTAGAAATACATTCCCCTACAAAATTACCACGGTGATCTATGGTTACTTTTTGTTAATGAGGGCGTTGTCAGTGAAGATCGGTATGGTACTCAATTAAAAATTTATTGGTGAGAAAATATTTTGTAGTCAAGTTGATATGCATTGACGTCGAAATGAATAAGTGCCTTATTCTTGACATGGAGTTTGAAGTTTCATTGTTCAAGAAACTAGAAATGAAGGATTCTAGAGAAAATAAGGCATGATCTTGTCTTAAATTAGGTTGGAATTTGGGGAATTTCATGCAGTTAGACAAAACAGGTTGTGGAAATGTCCTTGAATTTCATAACAACATGAATTTGGTATTAAAAACATGCAAAGCTATTTAACTCGTTGAGGAGATCTTATTTTTCTAAATTAGAGATAGATCCATCTAAGTCAAAGTTGTAAGGGCTTAAAAATAATAACAAATCGAATTTTATGTTGAAGAAAGTGACCAATATATTTGAGCAAACAAAAATTTTAAATGTTGAACAATTAATTTTTTTTGTTCCATGGTGATGCTTTTCCAATCAAAGTTTCTAGGTGTCATTTGAAACCTCCACATTATCAATTACATCTTATGCATGATGAGAATATTGACCTTCTTGTCTATTCAATGTTGATTAATGTTGTTCCTACACTGAGGGATACACTTCTTCTTCCCTTTTTACCTTCTATAAAGGAACTTGTGTAACTCGAGGATCCAGATAACCTGAAAAGGGATGAAGTGTAGTTCTACATTCTTGACGATCAACATACGATTTGTGCCCAATTTTTTTTTTTGGATGAAAGAAAATACAAGTCATTACATACTACAATGTAGTTTAGAAAATCTCACATTATGTCTTCATACACTCCTTGCAAAGACATTGTTAAAATTCGCTAGCAGTAAAATGATTGAAACAAAAATTGGATTGATACCAATTTTATTGATGTACTCTACAAGGCTCGAATGATTTGGAGATACCTAGGATGTTTTCGAAGGCCCAAAGTAGGAAACACAGAGTCAGACAATTTAAGGTAACGAAACTTAATTTTAGCACATTTGTTCTTAAAATTTAATTTTGTAATATGCAGAAAATAAATATACTATTTCATATTTCAATACAGTGTTTCGAGATGCAATGTCTTGATATTTTCAAAGTGGCTAAGACAGAGAACCTTCATTAAAAAATGATATTTCTGTATTTTCCTAAGGACATATGGACAAATTTGACAACAACCATTGTGTTATTTAAATACGGTGGGTTGGCTTGATCTCCTTTTGAGGATAATCGACCTAACTTTCAACAAAATTCATTGACAAGGTTCACGGTGAATTACTTCAGGCCTATAAGAGGAATGATGGATGAGGATATGTCAATTCTACTAGATGAACTTGTGCAATCAGGGGGAGTATAGATAACTCGTTCTATTGAAGAAGGTGTCATAGAGGAGAATTTAGATACTTACTGTAAAAGAGTAAAAGATGACAGAAAGATGAGAGAAAAATTTCTTAAATATGTTAAAAGTAAATATCTAGGTAATTGTGTATTGGTAGAATGCACTGAAAAAAATATTGTTGAAAAATATGGTGTGCATAATTCTCACTACCGCTAGGTGTTTGTAATCTTGGGAGAAGATCCTAACGGAAAAAGAAAAGTTGATTCTGTAGGTTGTGAAAAATGGACAAAAAGAAAATTTGATGATGAAGTGGTAGAGGTTCTCCCAGTGGCAGCTCAAACAATTATAGACTACTACGTGAGTGCAATGGAAGAAAATATTCCAGAAAGGATGGAAGACACTGAAGAATTTACCTGTCAATGTGCATATCCCTTCCAACTCCAGTCAGCAATATTTTCTATTCTGTCACCTAATCCATTCAATGCAAAATGTGTGATCGCAGATTTCTGCAATTTGTCTAGTGTACTCACTTTTGATGCAATAATGGACCTACTTACAGTTGTCAGATCTAGTATTCTACGTTTTGTAATTATTATCCTCATTCCTGTCGCTTCTTTAAAATTTTTAAGAGAGACATTAAAAAATACATGTAAAAATTCAAAAACAAGGGGGACTCAGTAGTGGAAGGTTGTTACAGATTTTATGACAGCAATAGAAAATTTAAGAGCTTGTGTATTATGTACACAATAACTAATGTGCAAAATTGTGATGTTCACAATGGGGATATAACAGAAATTGTAATGGATTGCATGGATAATCTTCCACAGAAAGTTGTTACTACAAGCGAAATTTGCCTACGAGGAAAGACACATCCTTATCTTTACAAGAGATCTTATGGGTTTTGGTCTCATATGTTCACTCGAATCGCTTTCGATAATTCTCCAATTATAGTGTTGTACGGCGGTAGTGTTGCAGTGAAAGATTTTGTTGACTCGGGTCTATCTGTGGTTTTTATTGTTGAATCGCATGAACTATTTTTTTTTCTTACAACATTACTATTGTCATTTGAAGAAAAGTATGTTGATTAAGATCACGTAAAACAATTCTACTAGTTTAATGCATTTGAACTGATACATACAATATTTATGTAGGAAACCAAACAATAGAGGAAGACACCGTCTCTCCCTCTCCACATACAAACAGAGGGGATGATGTCGATCTTAGTATTTCAAAACCAATTCAGCTTGTTACCACAGATGTCGCTGATCAGCCATCTAATGAATCTATAAAAGGTGAGTGGGAAATACTCGTTTTATAAATTTATCTCTATAAGATGTTTTTTATTCTCGTTGTTTACATATTTTTAATAATAACTTAATTTTTTTTCAAATTTTATGCCAAATGGGGAGGTTGTTGGCACGTCACACACGAACTTGAACATGGAAAATGGTATGATAATCATATACAATTATAAAGAAAACCATTTATAAGACCCTCATAATTGAAGGAACGTATATCGAAGTAGTTTATTTGTAATATGAATCACCCTAGCGGTCATTAACATGCATCTTTTAATTATATTTATTTTGAATTGAGTAAATTGTTGGTTTATTTTTCAATATTTATTTGCCGAAAATCAAAAAATACTTACTTCTGCATAGTTGGCTTATGCATACTGGTCGCTAATATACAACTACATCTATTCAATATTGTATAAAAGCGAGTTGTTTCACATATTTTTTTACATCGACTTAAAATTTATTTTGAATTGATTAATTTTTTATTAAAATAGAATGAACATCAAAAGAACCTGTAGAGGGGGATTGTGAGGAAATCCAAGATAGAGTCTCAATCAGTAAGTGTTAACGTTATGAGATTTTGATTATTTGAATTGGTTGATATCAAATTGTAGAAAATTGAGAAAAAATTACTTTTGTGCAGTTGGCCAAATGGATTATTTAATTATTTTAGATTTGGAGGGTTTGCTCAATGGGAAAAACCAATCCCACAAAGACATGAAAATCAAGTTCAGTAAGGAGATTCTCAACTTGTGAGGTAGTATCAAGAAATTTTTATAGATACTAGAAGCAAAATGTGAAGTGGGATTTTGGTCTAGCTAGCTCTCTTGCGCTGAAGTTGAAAAGATGATTAAGGATTTGACTAAAAAAATTAGAGTTTGAATTCAAACCATTTATTATTTTGGGTAAAGAACATTGTTGTGTAGAAGATGAAATTGCAGAAAAAGATCTCCAAAATATTTGGTGCAGAGATGGTATTGTTTTTGGCCTTAGAAACACATTGTGTATTATAATGGGCCCAAAGGGAAACCCTCCGAAATTTTTTATGGTGGGGAAGAAATCCAATGAAGTAAATTGTTTCAAAGATATGTGGTTGATGACCAATTTGTACATAAACATATCACATAAACTGTGTCTTGGTTTGAGTGTTTTGAAGGTCATTCAAAATTTGTAGAAAACATAAAATATCTAACTATTAATTATTAAAAAATGATTTTTACAATAATATTCATTCGTATAGTCAAATGGTCAATGTTTATTTTACGTGTTGAGATTAAAAATGTACAAGTAGGCAATATTTATATCTTCATTGTGATTGAGATGATATTATAGTTTTATAAGTTGTTTTTGAGTTGTGATTAAATACTTTGATGCCTTGTTTTTTAATCATTATTGGAAGGTTACATTGATTTTGAGTTATTTTTATAGATCATATTGGGAAGCCTCAAATATTACTAGTTTTGGGAGTTAAATGTTTGTTGTTTTGAATTTCTGGTATTGGCGACAAAATACCTCGTAACATGGTTCTAGATTTTAGATTTGGGAATATCAAATACTTTGAACAAGAGTTTAGTGCTAACTTGATAAGTATTGCATCAATATATTTTGACACTTCCTTATGGTCTTCATTTATGGATTCAAAAATGGTGAAATACACATGCCCATCAAAAATATTAGTTGGCTATTAGAAACCAACTTCAGGTTCATTTGAGGATGCCAAGAATGTAAGCTCAAATAAAAAACAAGCCAACATATACTAGATATTTATGGTAATGTTTATGGTGAAAACAATATAATTTTGATCGAAGACGTGAGAATTTTGTCACATGAAGTCAAAGAATAAATTACTCTCAAAACCCCAACATATTGGAGATTTGATGGAAACTATAAGACTGATTCGAAAATCTATAATGAATTATGTACATGGTTGAAACTTGCAGGAGAGCACAAAAACATGTGTAGATCATTGAAAATGTTCAAATGCACAATTGGTGTTTGAATCATATACTTTTCTTCCAAATCCAATAATGTATTGCGAATTTTTATGGAATAAAGTAACTAACTTAATGTTCTTAAACTTTTGTTTGGCACATCGATGTTGGCTTCTCTGAAATAAAAAAAAACATTTTTTTCCCTAGTTATGCATGGTTTAATCTTAAAGACATTTTGAAATTGATAGGAACCTTATTCACAAGCAATAAATAATATTAGCGGCCGCTAGATAGTATAAAACAGAAACATGATATGGTTATGGTTATAGTTATGATAATATTTTTCTTAATAAGATGAATGGTTATGGTTATGATAATCTCATTCTCAGAGTCTAATGGGCTACTCATGTGGTATTTTCCTAGATGATTTGTATTTTACTTTTTTTACCCCTTAGGACAATGCAAGATGTTGAATTTCTGTACTGTTTGATGTCTTCCACCGACTTGAATGTAAATGATGATACAAAGGATTTGAGTTGGTTTCTTTGTTCTTCTAAGAAACATGTTCTCATAAGAGAGTGTCTTGTGATATCAAGTGTTATTCTATGTTGTTTGATACTTGATGATTGTAAAGATTTGTGGGGAATAAACCAAATTAAAAAAAAACATTTATTTTTGATGCCTAACAGCCACTAGCCAATATAAAACAGAAACAGTGATGGTGTCCTCAAAGTGTGATGTAGGGAGCTTAAAGAGGAATAAGGAAGACTTAGATTTTCATCATCCCCTGCCGAATATCATTGGGCCAGATGAAAATGGCATGAAGTAGATCGTGGAATAAAAATTCAATGAGCATGACATAACTTTGATTTCTTCATTTACATATTTACCCTTCCTTTACATTCCCTCCCGCTATGTATCACCTCCCTTATATCCTCCCTTATTGATGTTTCCATTCCACCATTACGGTAGTAATAGTAATTTACAGTTTATGTTTACTTTGGAAGTTTACGGTGGATGTTTAATTTCTAGATGATTTGTATTATGCTTTTGTTACCCTTTAATACAATGCAAAATGTTGAAGTTTTTTACTGTTTGATGTCTTCCACCAAATTTAACGTAAATGATGATACAAATGATTTGATTGAGTTTCTTTATTCTTCTAAGAAATATGTTCTCATAAGAGAGCGTTTTTCACTATCAAGTGTTATTCTATGTTGTTTGGTACTTGATGATTTGGAAGATCTAAAATTAAAAAATATTTATTTTTTATTTGAAAAAAAAAAACCTTAAGCTTAAATCTGGTGGAGATGCGTTTTCCACCCTTGATAAGGAGTTTACGTGAGCATAAGTATTCTTCTTTTTATTTGTAGGGTTTTACTACGATAACCAACGATTTGAGTGTCTACAAACCAATAATAATTTTAGCCTGGACACATGAGGATGAAAATGATTGCGTCTGACATAGTGAGATGCGGGGAGCTTGAATAGGAGAATAATGATACACACACATACCCCACACATATGTTGGATTATGATTAAGGAGAATTAGACAAGCGTTACATATTGCACTCTTTATAGCAAACGGGTTATACATTTTAAAAACATAATGTTCATGACATTTTAAAACTGTTAAAAATGTTATTCCAAAGCAATAAATAAATTCTAGTGGTCACTAGCTAGTATAAAACAAAAATAGTGATTGTGTCCGACAGAGTTTGATGGGGGGAGATTTAAGAGGAGGATAACGAAGTCCTAGATTTTCATTAGCCACCGCTGAATATCATCGAGCCATATGAAAATGGCATGAAGAAGATTGTGGAATACAAGTTCAATGAGCACGACTAGAATGTGGTTCACACCAATACCACGTGCATGCGTAAAGTGGCCAAAGCACGCCTTAACAATTGAACTCTATAGTGCCACAAGTGGAAAGTTCAACGCTACTACTAACCAAGAACCCTCAACAAACTTTACATGCATCTCCTTAGAAGAAATCCTTTTGGAGTGCCCCCACCCGCTGGGATACAATGCCAATGATTGAAAATCTAGAGGAGATGTGTTATCCATCCTGGTTGGCTCTAAGGGTGGTGCGGTAGATTTAATTGATAACACCATTATGCAAAATGTGTGTGACTGTCTCTCATAATGTGATTTTTTATAATGTGTGTTTATTAATCAGGTGTAGCCTTTATTCATAATCTAGCCTTTGTTTTTGGCATTCCTCAGACCCCCTTATAGTTGTTGGTTTTTTGTTTTTCTAGGCTTGGCCTAGTGTGCTTGTGCATTTGGGGATTGCTCTCATACCACACATTTATTTTGTTGAGAGAATCTTGTATCATGTTGCATTTAATATAATATAAGATCCTTTTCATCGAATAATCTAGCTAATGCATGGGAAAATGTTGATGACACCATCCATTTTTTATTTCATTGACATTCCTCACACGATTCGAGGGACTATTTAATTGGGTTGTGCTTTCACCTCTCCTCACTTGTTTTCTCATTTTTTTTTATGTTGTTTTCCCCTTCCCTCTCATGGCATCTACCTATGTTCTTTTCATCCTCTTACGCAGCACCAAGAAGGAAATGGATTTTATCTCTATTGTGTCTTACATTCGTCTTCGCAATGTCTTCCGCATAGACTCTAAATATGTTATGACTGCAACTTTGAACATCCTAGGTTTGGATTATCTCCAGAGAACCGACAAATTTTGTGTAAACTATGAGATTGTAGGTGTCTTTGTGTTCAATTTCCTGGTGTTGTGTGTAGATAAAGCAGTGGTCACGGTGCTCACGTCTCATTTCATTTACCCAGATCATCGTTTGGGTTTGGTCGAAGCTCTGGCAGAATTATGCCTTCCTTGTATCTTTGTAAGGCTGAATCCTTTTACGTCACCTTTTTGGTTTGACAACAGGATTTTTGATGCACTGGAATCCAAAATTTAGGTCCTACTTCAATTTTCCAACTCTATTCAAAGCATCTGCTAATCCGATGGGGGGTCTATCTCCAATGTGCCATTCTTGGACTTGGTCGCGATCGTAAAACCTATCCCACCCTTTCCTAATCACATGGAATACTTGAAGTTTGTTATTGGCACGTTCTTTTCCTTTCTCAATATTATTGCAACATTTGGCTGGGAGGAACCCTAGGGTTTCTCTATCATTCCCACTCTTATTTTTGTATTCACGATTCTATGATTTTTGCAGGCCTGATTATTCATGTTACATGTTGGCCTCTTTATCTTTCATACTCTTTTTTAGTTTTTGTATGTATCCCTTCATCGATCAAAACATGGGATACTTGTATGTAATTTGTCCCTAAATTTATTTAACAACAAGTTTCTATATAATGTGCCCGACTATCTTAATAATGTTTATATGTATAATATGTGTGATCATCTTTAGGAAATTTATAATACAATAAAGGATTTAAACAATAATAGACATCTTAATATATAAAAAAAAGTGTACATATCACTTTTATTTCTTGTGAATTCTTATTTTATCAATGTTAATTTACCTCGATAAGTTACACTGACATTACCTAGCGAGCGTTAAGTATAAACTCTCTTACTTTGATTTTTTAAGGTCATATTATCATCTCGACATCAAATTATCTGTTGAAACTATTGTTCACATTGGTTTAAGGTATATATAGAATTGAAATTTTTTCAGAAACTTCAATAATCAGTGTGTTCATAGATATCGTGATTATTGTTTTCATTTGTGTTGTCATGCAAATGAGCACCAAGGAAATTAACAATTTCTGAGCATGAAAACTATACCCCTATGTTACTTTTTTCAAGTCCTATCATTCAAAAATACCCCAGATCTGCCCATTTAGTCCAAGTGGCCTCCTGATTAACATCATCTCATCCCCCTAGGTGATTTTAGGAGTTCATTCGTAAAGCTACAAGCAATTGTGGGAAGGGCTATCACTGGCCTTCCTAGGGCTAGAGCAACCACATGTAGTAGAGAAGAAGAGACTAAGTGGATGTGGAGGTGATTCAAAGGTCTTGGGAAATCATGGAGATGATTCAAGAATATTCTGGAAGGGCTTGGAGAAGTTGGGGTAGTTTTTCCAGAATTAGGGTTCACAGGCCTAGTCAGTGCACTGGCCAAAACAACCGCTAAGCTTCGGAAGGTGACTTTGGGAGCTCCAAATGGAGTTAGGAGAAAAAAAAATGTCTCTAGAAATATAATTCCAATCCCTAAAATATGGTGAAATCATTATTTTCACAACACTTTGGCTCATTGGGTCTGCAGGTAGATTTTATCAGGCATAGGTGGACTACCAAAAAAAAATTCCACTTTTAAGGGACCAAATGAATTATTAAAGACATGATATCCACACCATTGGATTTAAAAGGAAATTTCCAGTTTGGATCATATAAAATTTCATCAAAAAATACCATATGGAGCTCACGATATTGTCGTTGCAAGTTGTCCTCAAGGTTCAGGACTTAGTCAAATTTTCAGCTCCAAAGGCATGGTGGGATTTTGTGTCCCTAACGTCCCTTAGGGTCAGGAATATAAAATTTTTAAAATTGTGCTCAGCCCCATTTAATCCCTCTAAACCCACATGTGACCTCCAAGATCGCTAGTTCATCCCCTAGGTTCTTGAAAGAGCTCACAACCTTCACTGTTGATCGTTGCCACGTGTCGTCGCCTTGACTGCCATGGAAATTGATGTCCCTCACGTCCCTTTGAGGTGAGGCACACCAAACATGGAAAAATGCACCTAGAACCTAAGGAGACTCCTAGTCACTCATGTAACCTCTTCAAGAGTGAATTTCCATCCCCCGGGTGTTTGCCAAGCCTTCATTCCCTGCTGTCAGATCTCTGCCACGTGGCATCACCTTGACCACCTTGGAAATTGATGTCCCTCATGTACCTTTAAGGTGAGGGAAATCAGGGACATAAAAATTCACCCAGCCCCTTCTGTGCATTTTTTGAAAAATTTAAATTTGGCACTTAGCCATTATTTCCCCTGCATTTCTCCTTCACAACTTCATACCTTGCCATGGCTTTGTTCATGATTGTCCAGACACCTGGTCCACCATTGTTGCTTTGAACCAGATCCAACATGGGAAAAAAAATCCTCCAATTCATGAAAATACATAGGTCTTAGGGGAAGGATTGATCAAAAATGTTGAAGATATGAAGGAGGAGAAAATGAAGATTTTTTGCTAGATAACCATGAAGTCACCCAATCAGAAATCCCGCATATCTTGCAAAATAACAGTTAGATTGAGATGTCATCTTTTGTATACTACCAAATTTTTCAAGGTGGTCAAGATGCAACAAACGAGAGGTCAAATGGTGCCCAAAATCATTTGTTCTAACAAAATTATCACTTTGTGCACCGAATCACATTCGTCGGATTTCCCATCCTTCCGGAAAAGGAAATGAGGTAAAAAACTGGAACACGAGCTCCGAATGAAAAACCTATCGCAATGGATTTATTTTTCATCGCAAACATAGACAAAAACCAAACCTACAAATTTTGAGCTCCATTAATGGTTGCCATGGCAGCTCCGTGCCCGAAGCCACTTCTAGGTTAAAATTTCATGATTTATTTCCAATCATTCTAGCGAGTGAAATCAAGTGAAATTTAGAGGACGTGACCATGAACATGAGACGAATCTAGAAAAATATACACTTTTGCAAACTGAGCGCTGAAAATCCATTTTCCAAAAATAGTAAGCTTTCCTACACATGCTTGCTATTTTTGGTAAGTTTTCATCAAAAGTAGCTATGGAAAAGGCAATGTACACTGAAGATCTCAAAAAAACCAAAATGATTATCCGGAGCAGAAAATAGTGAAAATGACCACTTACTAAAAATAGTAAGTCCCTTATATGGGTGCTTACTAAAAATAGTAAGTCACCCCAAGAAGTGGTCAAAGCAAAGGCAATGTGCGTAGGATTGAATGAAGATTTTCATCACATCAAGATGATCAAGAAGAAGAAAGAATCACCTCTTACTAAAAATAGTAAGTCTCCCATCTGGTCATTTACCAAAAATAGTAAGTCACACTCAAAGAGCAATTTTGACACAATGGGACATTCAAAACTTTATCACATCAAAGCTTTCCATCAACGAGGATCATTAGAATTCATCAGGGGCAACATCCTATCCTTTTCTCTCTCTTCCCTCTCCCCAAAATTTTTCTCCCTTCAAATGTTCTAATTCTTCATTGGGATTTGCACTTTTTGATATGCCTTTAAGTCACCTGAAAGTGACTTTAGAAACATAATGTAAATTAAGTCACCTTGATTTTATAAAAGGGACTTAAATATTTTGTAGGAATATGAATAGTCTAAAGTTAGAAATAAGGCATATGGAGGGTCATTAAGAAGATGAGGAATCGAGTCTACTCTAAAAATTGGAAAGCCATTCCCATCTCAAAGGGTTGGTCATTAATTTTGTAAGCTCAAGAGTGCATTCTACCTTGAGAGAACAAAGGAGATAACCAAATTCTTCCTTTCCCCCACTCTATATTTTTCCTCTATTCCCACACTATGTACAATTTGGTTTAAGCAATCAATACAAGGAGTTTCTAGCTTTCTTTTACTAAGGGATTTCTGGATACTTTGTGATCATAAATTCCATTTGGTCTTGCAGTTATGCATATATTTGTTTCCTCCTAATTTTAATGCATGTGATAAAAATTGTAATTGATGTATGCAAGAATATGATATTCTACATGCAACATTTGTTCTCCTATCTAATTTCTCAATCCCTTTCCCACTCTCCTAGAAAATTCTTCTCTTGCAAGTATCTAAAAGATTTTCCGCAGGGTCAGTGGAATATCCGTGTTGGATCCCCAGTCGAAAGGCCATCATAGAAATCCACCTTTTTAAGTGCATGCATATACGACAATTGCACCGGTTAAGTAGAGGGACTTAGATTCCCAGAGTGTTGGAAAAAAATCCACAAGTTTTTCCACCTGACAAAATTTCTCACCAATAGTTTTTGGCACCCACTGTGGGGCAGATTTAGCAGCATCTGCACCCAAAATACGAACACAAGGTCTAAAAATTCAAAAAAATAAAATATTGAAAACAAAAAAAAGAGTTCATGGAATTCCATTGCTGAAGGCTACACTTTCAATTCTTGCACACGACCTTTCATATTCCACAGTGTCTTTTCATATTCCCACTTCAAGAATTTCAAAAATTTGGCTGAAGGAAGATACACTAGGGTGAGTAGGTCGAGAGGTATTGTTGATTCCAATTTGGAGGCTTTGCAAAATCAGCAAGAATGAATTAGAGATAATCCTCACTTCTTCTCTCAAGCCTCGTCTACATCTTTCTCTTTAAGTAGTTCACCTGGCAATCCTGTCAAGACTCCTATTGATACCCCCCTTCAAATTCTCCCATTTTTTAATCACCCATGAGCATTGAGTTCCTGAAAGAAAAATAATTTGAAGAAGAATTTGTAGAAGCAAGAGTTGAAGTAGAAGCAAAAACAACAATGGAAGATGAAGTAGAAAGACCCCAACCCATTTTTCTATGGGGAAGAAATGCATGCCCACTTGCTCTTGAACCTCCTCTTCATGATCTACCAACAAGTTCTCGCAAGAACTTTCCAAAGTTCAAAGGTGATGACACACAACATCCTAAAGAACACATCGCTACCTTCACGACATCATGTGGAATTCTCAGTGTCCAACATGAAGAAGTTGTTGTGAGACTGTTCGTGGAGTCCCTCCAAGAAAAAGTAGCCGAATGGTTTTACCTCCTACCTACTAGATATATTATGGGTTGGAATGACTTCAAGGATGCCTTCGAAGAGAGATTTAAATCAACTGAAGACTGTCAGGACCTCATGGTGTAGTTGGCTCAAATGAAGAAATGAGAAAGTGAAACTATGAGAGAATTTGTGGCTCATTTCGAACGGTTTCTTTGAAGGATACCAGAAGAATATTCGTCATCTCAAAACAATATCAAGAGATTCTTCACAAATTCTCAATCACCAGAGGTAGGCTTTCTCCTACGAAGAGTTCAACCAAGTAACATTATAGAAGCACAAAGGATGGTTGTTGAACTTGATGAAAATCTCATCCTCTCTAGAAAGATCAAGAATCCATCAAAGGGAAAGGACCAACATCATGGAGAAGAGAGAACCAATCCATCACTGCAAAATTTGGCAAATGAGATGTCATCTTTGAAGAGGGAATTCTTTGAACAAGTATTTTCTCAAAGAAGCAAAAAAAACCACATTGTAGGAGCACTTGAAAGGATCACCTTAGAGGCCCCAGGCATGAACGTAGATTCAAGGATTCAAGAAAGTGAAGGTGACAATTTATTAGAAATTGATGAACTCGAGAATGATACAAAAATCAGGTTTTGTGAGTATTCTGTAGTTGATGAAGAAGACGAAGAAGATTTACCCAGTTTTTTCATGAGAAATATTCACTTGCTCTCAATTCAAGAAAGGAACACCTCCCTCCACTGCTACAAAGAAAAATAAGGTTGATGATCCTCCTATGGTGACTCCGCAAAACAAAATAATCAGTCAAGGATCACCACTTCCATATTCCATGGAGTCTGCATTGTTGAAGCCTGATCCTGTAACAAGTAAGAATACTTCCACTATTCCAAGTAATACTTATGATGCCTCTTCCAATTCTAAATCCAAATCTACCCCTAGAAAATCTAGTACTTTGAAAACTCCTAATGTACCTTTCAAGATCCCATCTACTCCCCAAAAATCTACTCTTGCTCCCAAGCATATCCAAACCCCAAAATCAGTCCCTTCACCCCCCGTGTCCAGATCTTCTCCATTTGACTTCATAGAATATGCAAACAAATTCAAAGTATAGATTAATGAAACTCAATTTTTGTGGACTCACCCTGAAAAATTTTAGAGGTTTGTTCAATACATCAGGAGTGGTATTTTAACACCCAATGATGCAGATCCTCATTCTAAAGGAATACTACCAAACCCACCTACACCTCCCTCACAGAACATACTTTATTTAAGTGCATCAAAGAATGATAAGGTTGAACCTTTTTATGTCTCCCTCCTTGTTGGAGAATATGTATTGAACAATTGCATAATAGATTCAGGTGCCTCGGATAATTTCATGCCCATGAAGGTTTCCAAAGATCTCAAACTCACCATGACTCCACCTAGTGGCTCTTGTTACTACCTGGAGTAAAAAAAAGGTACCACTTGTAGGGAAGGTCAAAGATGCACAGGTGGCTCTCACCATATTTCCAAACAAGAAAGTTTCAGCGATGATTTTGGGTGCAAATGTCCCAGCCTTGTTCGAAATGTAATGCCGAGTAGAAATTTCTACTGAGACTTGGGAGGGAAAATTCAGATGAATTGGTCATCCACAACCATACCAGTGAAGGGAGACATGGAGAAATTACTTCTCGAGAAGAAGATGAGGTAGATGGTACAGAAATTCTAGAAGCCCAGAAGGTAATATTTTTTACCAAGATAGCAGGTGGATGAATCAATTTGTGACAACTGAGGAGGAAGAGGATATTCCCATATTGATAGGTCCAGAAATTCCTTCCTGGAGAGGCATGGACTTTGAAGAAGCATTGAGGAGATTTAAATTACAAGAGGGCAGCCCCGATGATGCAAACCATGAAGAATAGGAAATGGTTCTTGATGGTTTTCAAGTAGAAAAATCAACTTATTTGTTTATCCATGATGAGGAGTTATTCTCATTCCCATTTGGGATGAAGATGACCTTATCCTAGGCCATCTGTTGAGAGACAAGACCATCTTGTAATGAACCCACGAAAGGTTTGAAAGAACTACCTGTAAAATAATTTCTTAGAGTCACATATGAAACTGAAGATCCTAAGCTCAGTCTCGAACTCCTGATGCAATCCATGAACCTACAAGATAAATGTGAATCTGATTTAAAAGCTTCAATCAATGTGAAAGTTGTCCATGTTGAAACAAAGCAAGATGAGAAATATGATGCCCTTCTAAGCCAATGAATGATGGATGCAACGATGAAATGGAGATATTTTCTTTCCCATTTGAAGAAGAAGACTCTTTCAATGATGAGGAAATTGAAACAAGGATTTTTGAGGCCTTTGAAGTTGAATATCCTCTTGATGAAGGATTGATAAGAATGTCATGATTCCCAAGATAATGAAGTAATCCACTCTGGATATTTGGCTTAAGCTGCAAAATAAAGATTCTTTGAAGGAATACAAAGATGAGATGCATAGGAAGTAACAAAGGAGATATTTGTGCATTGGAACTATTGGATGCAGTAGGAAGTTGTAAAAGAACCTAGCTGATTCTTGATCTCTTAACTCATGTCATGGCCATACAAGACAATTATGAGGTCACTTCCAATCCTTCCATCAGTACTCAAGCACCTCACAGTGGAGTAGAGAAAAAGGATAAGTCTGAGGTTTCTCATGGAAAAGAGGTCAACAGAGCATAGACCTAGGAAAGAAAATAATCATGAATGTTAAAGTAATTTGAAGGAAAAGAAGCCCTAGGGAAGTGATATCATACTTAGTGAAGGATCATTTATGTGGATAAATACAAAAGGAAAATGGCACTATGAAACCGATTTCAAAGAATATAAAGGTAATGGAATTTCTAAGCGAAGACCTGAGCATCAAGAAGCTCATGTAGGCTCACTCCTACAAAGTGCACATACAAATATGGAAGCACCTGACTTTCATAAGTAGCTAAGGAGGGGAGGCTACTTTTTGGATCCAGTCAAAGGCTTTGTAGTTAACATCATCATTCGGCGTTGCCTCTTTAGAGGTAATTTTTGAGGAATAAAAAATGCTTCAATGAAAGCGGGTTGTCCCTTACCTTATACCATAGGTGATTTTTAGGCATGTTTCCCTTTTGTTATGTGTCGTGTATTTCCTTTTTTTCATTGTGTGTGTATTTGTCTCCATTTTTGTTATCCTTATCTCTCATAATTATACATGACTTTGCAAGGCCCAATGGATAAGGCATTGGTCAACAGATCATATGGTATGAAATTGAGATTATGGATTCCTCATGTCATGTCTTCACTACACTCAATCCAATTCATTTCCCCAAAATAGATCCAGCTGTTGTCATGCAAATGTGTAACAAGGAAATTAACAATTTCCAAGCATGAAAACTATACCCCTATGTTAATTTTTTAAAATCCTATCATTCCAAGACACCCTATCTTTACCGAGTTAGTCCAAGTGAAATCTTGATTAATGTCATCTCATCCCCCTAGTGATTTTAGGAGTTCATTTGCAAAGCTATAGGCAGTTGTGGGAAGGGCTATTACTGGCCTTACTAGGGCTAGAACAACCACATGGAGTAGAGGAGAAGATACTAAGTGGATATGGAGGTTATTCAAAGGTCTTGGGACATCATGGAGATGATTTAGAAATATTCTGGAAGGGCTCAGAGAAGTTGGGGAAGTTTCACCAGAATTAGGGTTCACATGCCTAGTCAGTGGACAAGCCAAAACAATTGCTAATCTTTAGAAGCTGATTCCAGGAGCTCTGGATGGAGTTAGGAACAAAACAAACATCACCAAAAATATAATTCCAATCCCTACAAGATGGTGAAATCATATTTTTCATAACACTTTGGCACATTAGGTCTGCAGGTAGATTTTCTCAGGGAATAGGTGTAGTACCAAACCAAAATTATACTTTTAAAGGGACCGAATGGATTAATCAAGAAATGATATCCTAACCATTAGATCCAAAAGTCCATTTCAAGTCAGTATCAAATAAAATTTCATCAAACATGATCATAGGGAGCTCACGATATTGTCATCTCAAGTTGTCCTCAAGGTTCAGGAGTTGGTCAAATTTTCAGCTCCAGGGGCATGGCGGGATTTTGTGTCTCTGAAATCCCTCAAGGTCAAGGAAATAAAACTTCAAAAAAATTTCCTAGCCCCATTGAATCCCTCTAAACCCATATGTGACCTCTAGGATCGCCATTTCATCCCCTAGGTGCTTGTAAGAGATCACAGCCTTCACCGTTGATCGTTGCCACATGTCGCCGCCTTGACCACTGATGAAATTGATGTCTGTCACATCCCTTTGAGGTGAGGGACACAAAACATGGAAACATGTGCCCATCCACTAAGGAGACTCCTAGACACTCATGTGACCTCTTCAAGAGTGAATTTCCAGCCCCCAAGTGTTTGCCAAGTCTCCATTCCCTACCGTCGGATCTCCACCACGTGGGATCACCTTGACCACCATGGAAATTGATGTCCCTCACATACCTTTGAGATGAGGGACATCAGTGACATAAAAATTCACCCAGCCCCTTCTGTACAATTAAAAAAAAAATTAAATCAAGCACGTGGCAATTATTTGCCCCCCATTTATCCTTCAGAGCTTCATACCTTGCCATGGCTTTGTTCATGATTGTCCAGACACTCTTTCCACCATTATTGCTTCGAACCAGCTTTTCCATGACCAAAAAATCCTCCAATTCATGAAAATACATAGGTCTTAGGGGAAGGATTGATAAAAAATGTTGAAGAAATGAAGAACGAGGAGAAAATGAAGTTTTTTTGCCATATAACCATAAAGTCACCGAATCGGAAAATCCTCATATCTTGCAAAATACAAGTCAGATCGAGATGTCCTCTTTTGCAAACTGAAATTTTTTTCAAGGTGATCAAGATGCAACAAACGGGTAGTCAAATGGTGCCCAAAATCATTTGTTCCAACAAAATCATCCCTTTGTGCATCGGCTCACATTAGTCACATTTCCTATCATTCCGGTAATGGAAACAAGCTAAAAACTGGAACACGACCTCCAAATGAAAAAAAATATTGCAATGGAGTTTTTTTCATGGAAAAAAAAGACAAAAAATAGACCTACAAATTTCAAGCTCCATTAATGGCTGCTATGGCAGCTCCGTGCCTGAAGCCACTTCCAGGTTAAAATTTCAATATTTATTTCCAATCATTCTAGCCAGTGAAATCAAGTGAAATTCAGAGGACATGACCACGATGATGAGCCAAATCTAGAAAAATATACTCTATCTCAAACCAAGCATCGAAAATCCACTTTCCAAAAATAGTAAGCTTTCCTACACATGTTTGCTATTATTGGTAAGTCTTCATCAAAATCAGCTATGGAAAAGGCAGTGTGCATTGAAGATCTCCAAGAAGCCATAATGATTATCCAGAGCAGAAAATAGTGAAAATGACCACTTACTAAAAATAGTAAGTCCCTTATATGGGTTCCTACTAAAAATAGTAAGACACCCCAAGAAGTGGTCAAAGCAAAGACAGTGTGTGTAGGATTGAATGTAATGAAATTACTACTATAATTCAAATTATGAGCAGCAATAAAACACCAAATAACACAATATTTCATAATAATGATCTCAATATGCAATTATAATAGCTTCACCACTTTGAGGGGGCAACCTCCAAACCATATAATAAGACTCAAATGCTCGAATGATAATGAACTACTACCTACAATCCCCTATATATATTATTCATATGCTATGGCCATCACCAAGACTGACCTATTAAGCATGATAAAGTATAAATGATATAATAAAATGATATGGTAAGCCACAAGTCAGCTACTCATATCATAATACAAGCAATAGGTTAAGGGCATAGCATGCCCTTCCCCTTAAAACCAACGTTGTTCTCAACGTTGAATAATCCTGGATGTTGCTGTAGAAAACCTTCATCTTCCTAGGTTGCATTTTCTATGCTCAGATTCTTCTACTTGATAAGATATTCCTTAATGTCTTTAATTCTCAACCTCTTCATACGTTTTGCAAAATATTTTATGGCTCCAAAATAATTCTTCCTTCCTCGTCAAGCTCTGGCAGCTCTTTCTGGGCTTCAAATTTTTGTCAAATAACCTTATTCAGGTATGAAACATGAAATACTGGGTGTATGTGTGAAGATGGAGGCAACTCTAGTTTATAAGCAACACTACCATCTGGTGATGAAATCCATGGAGTGTTCTTCCCATGTCTTACTGTAAATCAATATGTCCTCTAATAGGTGAGGCATGAAGCTCTACAAGAATCTTATGCATCAACTCAGAATCTTTACTCAAGTATAACCTGTCCTTGTACCATAGGGCATTACCTTTCCACTCGAATTTTTTAGATGTCATAGATCCTTTCTTGATATTATGTATTAGAGATTGTGTATCCTTGTCTTGATCCCATTCCAATCTTTCTTCATCCACCCAATCGGCCGTCAACATGGACATTCCACATAGTAAGGCATCTGCGGACGTATCCCTTCTAGACAACGCATTAGCTATTACATTTTCTTTACCCTTTTTATATATGATTTCAAAATCATAACCCAAAATTTTTGTTACCCCACTTTTGTTGTTCCTCATATGATAACCTTTGCTCTAAAAAGTATTTAAGACTATCGTGATCAGTTCTTACCTTGAAGTGTCTACCCATGAGATAGGGCCTCGATTACTTGACCGCATGAAGAATAGCCATCATTTCTTTCTCATACATAGGTTTGAGCAGATCTTTTCCTTTGAATTGGTGACTCTCAAATGCAATTGGTCTTCCTTCTTGCATTATAACTGCTCCCAATCCTGATCCTGAAGCATCACATTCAATAATGAAGGTTTTTCAGAAGTTGGGAGTAGCCAAAACTGGGGTGCTGCACAAGGCTTCCTTTAGCTGCTCAAAGGATTAGTGGCTAAGTCTTCCAATGGAAGGAATCCTTCTTTAGCAATGCAGTGAGTGGGGTTGCTATTCTACCATATCCCTGCACAAATCTTATGCAATACCTTGTTAGTCCTAGGAACCCACGAAGACTTTTGAGAGTTTTGGGCCTTGGCCATTCCACCATAGCTTTGATCTTTTGAAAATCAACTTTAACGCCTTCATGGGATACAATGTGACCCAAGTACTCTACCTCTTGTACACCAAAAGAACATTTGGATGGATTTGCATAGAGAGTATGTTTCTCTAAACTTCCAACACTTTATTTACATGTTGTAAGTGTTCTTCCCAAGTCTTAGTATAAATCAATATGTCATCAAAGAAAACTAATACAAATTTCCTTAAAAATGGCCTGAAAATAGTGTTCATCAAGCTTTGAAAGGTTGAAGGCGCATTTTTCTGACAAAAAGGAATTACCAAAAACTCATAATGGCCCTCATGAGTCTCGAAATCTATTTTATGAACATCTTCCTCTTTTATTCTAATTTAATGGTACCCTGAACGAAGATCTAATTTTGTGAAATAAATAGCACCATGCAATTCATCAAGTAAATCATCAATTAATGGAATAGGAAACTTATCTTTGATGGTGTACTCGTTGAGTTCTCAGTAATCTAGACACATCCTCCATGTTTCATCCTTCTTATATACCATGACCACTGGTGAAGAATATGCACTCTGGCTAGGCCTGATGATACCTTCCTTCAACATTTCCTGAACCATTTTCTTGATCTCACTTTTCTAGGAATATGGGTATTTGTATGGTCTGATGTTAGGTGTTGGGCTCCCTGGAATCAACTGAATGGCATGATCATGATCCCTAACTGGTGGTAGTCCCTTTGGAATTACATCAAAAAATAGATGAGTGAGAATCAAAAATCTTCGGAAGATCGGATGGCATTGAAGACTCTGTATGTTGTACTTTTATGGAAAATAAATTTGCTATAAATCCATCTACTCCTTTTCTGAGAACCTTCTACATTTTATGAGAGCTAATAATCTGTGGAGACTTAGCTACCATCCCATTCAATTGTATTGTCCTTCCATCTAAATGAAATCAAATGAACAATTCTTGGAAATTCATCTTTATAGTACCAAAGGTTGTGAGCCATTGGACACCCAAAACAATATCTGCCCCTCCCATAGAAATAGCAAACATAGGTGAGTCTAACATGTAGTCTCCCATAGAAAGCTTGATACTATGGCACTTTCCTGTGCACTTGACTATCCCACCATCTGCAATCATAACTTGCATTTCTAGAGTTGAATAAATAAAACAATTGAGGCGGGCATGTAACTTACTATTTATGAAGTTATGAGTACTCCCCAAGTCAATCAACAATGTCACCTTCTATTTTTTGAGATAGCCAATAACCTTGAGTGTTTGAGGAGTACTAATACTTGACAATGCATGGCAAGAAATTGTAGGTTGGTGATCCTCTACTTCATCTTCTACTGGTTCCTCAGCCTCTCCTATAATTTCAGTATCCTCATCATTCTCATTACCTCCGTCAATATAGAACAACTTCTTCTCAGCACATTTTTTTCCCAGTCCATATTTTATATCACAGTTAAAACATAATCATTTTTCTCTCTTTTCTTCCATTTGTTGAGGAGTCAGTCTAATTGGCCTAGAAAATGAAGGGGAAGAGATACTATGGTCTCTAGTGTTAATGAAAGGCGACCTCCTACTATAAAGAACTTTTTCCTCTGCTCGATGTGCCATGATAATAAAATCAAAAAGATTGAGTGGATTAAACATACATACCTCATGATCGATGTGGTCCTTAAGACCCCCAAGAAATAGGTCATTTAGATTCTCTTCTGGTATATTATCCACCCTTAAGGATATGTTCTGGAATTGATACACATAATCTTTGACTGATCATGTTTATCGTAACTTTGTTAATTGACTAAAGTAGTTCTCTAAAACACTGGAACTATAGTGCAATTGCAACTCCCTGGTAAAAATTGTCCAAGTGACACTGAGAGCATTCTTCTATGTCTGAGCACATAACCATCGATACTAAACGTATTGGTCTGGTTCAAGATATAGGGATGCCAATGTCACCTTTTGTCCTGATGGTGTTTGATGTAGCTCAAATAAGTTCTCCATTTGATTTATCCAATTTAGGGGATCTTTACCATCAAATTTGCACCTATCCACTTTTGGAATCATGTTCCGTGGTTGCGAATAAGTTAGATTCTGATTGGGCTGGAAAAGTGATCCAACATGATTATTTTTCCATGATTTTAAACTGAAGATCCTCCTTCATTGATATGGGCCGGATTTGGGCCATATTGTCTATCCCTTACATGTTACATGATATCATCTAACAAATGATTGATATGGGTTATGTCTCCTTTAGAGGCCATCTCAGATTGTACATTTTGCAGCTCATACTCAAGTTGGACAACCTTATGATCAACTGAGGTAAACCCTAGTGCCAAGGAATCTGTATTTACCCCTTCTGACTCCATATCTTGAATCACTATCCCATCTTTATATGGGGTTTTACCTAGAATAACCGGATTCTTTTTTGCTCTTGTGGAAGGCCCTGCCATGATATCAAACCTTAGGGTTTAGGGTTTCGATACAAATTTGGCCAAACAAGAAAAAACATAGGGAAAATGCTAATACTATTTTTTTTGAGATCTTTTCGAAAATGTAAAGAACTTGAAAAAATTCCACAATTTTCACCCTAGGGAGCGATTTTATGAAAAACCCTAAATTTGTAATAACTTGTGCAAAAATAAATCAAAAAATTATGAAATTTTCAGGGAACCTTACTTGAAATGTCTCTCAACTCTGGTAAAACTATTTCGAACCAAATAGCTCTGGTTTGAAATATATTTTGGAAACGAAAAAATTAGGGTGTTTTACCCTAATTTTGGCCCATATCGCAGATCTGATACCATTTGTAATGAAATTACTAGTATAATTCAGATTATGAGTAGTAATAGAACACCAAATAACACAATATTTCATAATAATGATCTCAATATGTAATTATAATAGTTTCACCACTTCGAGGGGGAAACCTCCAAACCAAATAATAAGACTCAAATGCTCAAATGATAATGAACTACTACCTACAATCCCCTATATATACTATTCATATGCCATGGCCATCACCAAGGCCGACCTATTTCGCATGAAAAAGTATAAATGATATAATAAAAATGATATGGTAAGCCACAAATCAGCTACTCATATTCTAATACAAGCAATAGATTAAGGGCATAGCATTGAATGAAGATTTTCATCACATCAAGATGATCAAGAAGAAGCAAAAATCACCTCTTACTAAAAGTAGTAAGTCTCCCATCTGGGCATTTACTCAAAATAGTAAGTCACACTCAAAGAGTAGTTTTGGCACAATGAGACATTCACAACTTCGTCACATCAGAGTTTTCCAACAACGAGGATCATCAGACTTCATCAGGGGCAATATCTTCTCCTTTTTTCTCTCTTCCCTCTCTCCCAACCTTCTCTCCCTTCAAATGTTCTAATTCTTCATTGGGGTTTGCACTTTTTGATATGAATTTAAGTCACCTAAAAGTGACTTTAGAAACATAATGTAAATTAAGTCACCTTGATTTTATAAAAGGGACTTAAATATTTTGTAGGAATATGAATAGTTTAAATTTAGAAATAAGGCATATGGAGGGTCATTAAGAAGCTGAGGAGTCGAGTCTACTCTAAAAATTGTAAAGCCATTCCCATCTCGAACGGTTGGTCATTAATTTTGTAAGCTCAAGAGTGCATTCTACCTTAAGATAATAAAGGAGATAGCCAAATTCTTCCTTTCCCTAACTCTCTATTTTTCCTCTATTCCCACACTATGTACAACTTGGTTTAAGCAATCAATACAAGAAGAAGGAATTTCTAGCTTTCTTTGACTAACGAATTTCTCGATACTTTGTGATCATAAATTCCATTTGGTCTTGTTGTTATACGTAGATTTGTTTCCTCCTAATTTTAATGCATGTGATAAAACTTCTAATTGATGTATGCAGGAATCTGATTTTCTACCTACAACATTAGTTCTCCTATCGAATTTCTCACTCTCTTTCCTGCTCTCATAGAAAATTCTTCTCTTGTAGGTATCTTCAATCTTTTTCGCAGGGTCAATGGAGTGTCCATGTTGGATCCTCGGTTGAAAGACACCCATATAGATCCACCTTTTCACACGCATGCATCTATGACAGCTACACAAGTTAAGTAGAAGGACTTAAATTCCTAGAGCGTTGACAAGAAATCCACAAGTTTGTCCACTTAAAAAAATTTCTCGCCAACAATTTGCAATGAATTTTGGGTTCCAGCATGATGAATAGTAAAGTAACAAAATTCAAATTCTTCTTATAATGATTTACCATAATTCTACCTTTAGAAAAGGAGTTTTAATTTATTTCATATCTATATTTAATTAACAAAATATATCCTCATGAAAAGGGGAGTAGGAGAATTTTAATTCTCATTTAAAGTGTAAGTGTGGGAGGAAAATGTCCATAGTGATTTCATGTCCCTTCTTTCTAGGTACGCAAGGTTGGCGGAAGGTGACGTATGGGGTTAATAAGGAATGATGTCAGACCTTTATAACTATTAAGGGGATGATAATGTTTTTGTAATCCGGGTTTATTCCTCTATTAGAATATGGGTTTATAAATATTAAATGGATGTTAATGTTATTGTGATGTGAGCACCATCGGGGTTTATATTTATTAAGGGGAGGTTAATTTTCTTGTAATGTGAGCGACAATGGGGTTTATTCTTCTCTTGGAATTCCTTACAAGTGTAGTGCGGTGCACGTAGTTTATTAAGGGGATGTTAATGTTCTTGTAATTTGTGTTTATTCCTATCTTGGAATTTTGGTTTATTCCTCTATTAAGGCCAAAGCGATGTTAATGCACATTAACTCCTCTCTAATAATCTGGAATTTATGTTGTTACTTAGTGTATTGGTATTGCAATTATGTGGTCGGATTTGTGTAGCATTGAACAATGAGTTTTTATTCGTGATAGTCTAGCTATTAATAGGAATATGGGGGAAGATTTGGTTTGCAGTGAGCCTTGGGATCTCAATGATGTTAAAATTGAGGCTATGAATGTGTTCAAATGAATGGGATTTTCCCCTTTCTTAAAGATTTTTGAGGGATGCAATGAGCAGCTTAGTAAGGATTTCAGATTGGCATGGAAACTGACCAAGAAATGGATGGGGGGCAATGTGGTGTTGCATTGAATTATCAATTAACATAGTGGGTTATGTTATGGGCATGCCATGGAAGGGTACGAAGTCTATAAACCCAAAATGGATCCAATGACTAAAATGGCGTTATTTCTACGAGGTAAGGAAAATATCACCCCTCATTTTGCATACTTTCTTAGGAATTCCTTATCTCCCCAATTCAATGAAGTGGCCCATAACATAATATAGTTCGTCACTCTTGAGGGACGCCAAAAATGTATCTATGCTTACCATTTTCTCATGCTCAATTTCCTCAGACATAGACATAATTTTTGTTTTCCATACTATATACTTCATTCTCTATGTGATAGCCTGAACCACTACAAAAATTAAAAAATAGTATTCCCTTGCATCAAGGTTTTATTATGGCCATTGTGAAAAGATAAATCTTGGATATGGATAAAATGGTTAATGGGGATAGTGTCCTGTCAGAATCCCTTGAATATTATGCTATGGAAGATGAAACTAATTCTGAGAATGAGGATTCTAGCGAATACCCTGAGTCGAGTGTAGGGGATGATCAAAATTTGGTTGACGTTGAAGCAGTACATGGCATCCTAGACCTAAAATAAGACGACATGAAGGTGGTGGCTGTTAAGAAGGCTGGAAAGGGGGAATCGAGTCAATAGAGGAGGCAAGTTCCCTTTAACACCTAGGAAAAGACCCAAATGGAAGTGCTTGGAAAATGTGGTGTGGAAAAGGGATTTGATCTTGCTAAATTGATTACAGACCTTGAAAACGTGAAATGTGACACTCGTCGTACTAAAAGCACTAACTAGTTTATCCTCAATGACTGGCATGCAATGAAGATGAAAGTTGAGGATGTGGCTCAAGTCATAAAGGGTGGCGGTATGGAGGTTTTGCAAGAAAAGTGTAAGAATTTAAAGAGTGACATGGATCAGCTTAAGGCTATGCTTCAGAACTTCACTGAGTGGAGTATTCTCACTATCAAGTGCACTTTACAACACATTCAAACTCTCAGATAACTGGCTAATGCCCACAGAAAATGTGAAGAGTAGAGGACATTGAAGAAGAGGGAAATGGAACAATCTAAAGCTGATGTAATCACTTTGGGCACTAACATTGAATCACTGGCTAAAGAATTGGCCACTCTGGTGGCCAGCTTGGAGAAAATGAAAAAGTAGTGGTTGATGTTAGGTTGTTGTTTAGTGATGTTAGTTCTATGTTTTTATTGTTGTTAGTTTACTATACTGGTTGTTAGTTTTTTTTTATTAGACTATATTTTTGTATGGTTCGGTATTGAATATCTGCTCTATTTGGGAGCTTTGTTATGTATAGAGAAGTGTCCCCTCAACCCTCTTTTACATAATGTCAAAAAAAAAATCTTACTCTCTGAGTGGAATGGTCCACTCTAAGGCAAAAAAAAAAAAATTAAAAAAATTGAAGCAAAGAAGACTTAAAAGGAGACATATTTCCTTCTTTCTATGGAGTCTTTTACTTATTTCCGCTTACCATAAAATTTTTATCTCACATTTAGTTCAATATTTCTTTAATGTAGACCAAACTCGCTTTGGCTTTAACATGATTATTATAAAATCATGTGAAAGTAGTAAGTATTGTAAAGTCAATTATTACTGTATTTTCTCTCTTTGGTGAGGAGTGTAGGTTTTATATATATGATTCTTAAAGGACTGTGACATGAAAAGTTATTTACCTATTCTATGAGTTATATTATGGTTCCCCCAACAATCATGATGCCATAATAAAAGAACCGGATTTTAAAATTAACTTGTACCAAAATATGCAACATATATAATTAAGTCATATCGAAATATGTGTTAGAACATAATGATTAAGTGGTCTGGCCAACCTTTAATGTATATGGGTCCATCACTAATATATAGGTTAATATTTAATAATATAAAATATTTCTATTTCTATTATTAAATATGTTAACCTAGGTATATACTTTACATTAAATATTTAATATCATGAAATGATTATATTTCTAATATTAAATATTATAAACCTAGGTGTATGTGTCAATCAATTTAGGTTGAAAAGGTGGGTCAAAAGACATACCCGATTACCTTATATAAAAAGGACTTTAGGTCTTCATTTGATATATTCGGGAAATATATCAAAGATGTGCAAAACAAGTGATTTGGTTTTACCCTTGGTAAATAGGGTTTCAAAGGAGGAGGTGATCTTACTGGATGTAAAATAAGTTCTCCAAAGTAAAAGGTTATTTTCAAAGTGGTTTTTGCCCTATTGGGGTTTTATTTATTTCATGTAAGTATTTCATTATTTACTTATGTTATGATGTAATCTTTATTTAAATATTTATTGTAACATTATATAATATGTGAGTTGATTAAATCCATATTTATTAGAATCCTCAAATTCTAACATTGTAACAGAGCGAGGTAAATTAAATAAATTAAGATAAAATGTTGTGTATTTTATTTATTTAATTTGTACGTTTTTTTTTGAACCAACCCAGAAGGATATTTAAATTAACTGGCCCCTTCTTTCCATTGTGCAACCTAATAATTTTTCTTTGTGAAGAATTAAGGTAAGTTCACAAGTGAAAAAATTAGAAATTTCTTACCTTGCGTGAAAACTTGTGTACAAGTAAGGGTAAAATATTTGAATTATTATTTCTCTATAATTTTAATATGTAAGGTTAAAAATATATTCAAAATAAAAACATTAAGTTAAATATAAGAAAAAGGAGACAAGCTCCATAGAAATGAGATTTTTAATTTATTTCATTGGTAGGGTGAAAGTAATTGTCCCCTATATAAATCTCTAGGTTAACTTGTATTTTTTTTCATGTGGAATCATGCCCCTTGGTAGAATTTATTTACTATTTTAACCTTATTGTGTTTTCAAAAGTACTCTATGTGTGTCCTCTGGACTCCTTTAATAAGATTTGATTTAAAAAACTATAGTTTATAGTTAATCTATAACTATATCCTATATGATTTGAAAACTATATTATTATTTGTAAATAAAAATATATGTAATATAGAATAAAGTTTATATAATAATTTATATAAACATCATATTAAAATTGCTATAGTTTTGGAAAATATATATATATTAACAGCCTTAAACCATATTAAAATTACATGGGATTGGGGGAAGAGTCAACGGACCATATTCTAAGCCTAAAGTTTAAATCATATTTAAACTTAACTTATAAATATAGGCATATATAGTTTAAAAAAGAAGAAACAAACCTAAGTTTGAATCATATTTTATATATATGGTTAGTTTAAACAGCTTAAAATATAACTTGGCCATGAAGGGATTACTTTTTAAATCGTAATACTTATTAAATAAAACCTAACATGTGTCCCTAACCATTTATATTATCCATGTAAGAGGGCAACCCTATTCATTTATATCTTATAGTTTATAAAAACTATATAAATAAACTTATTTAAATGTTTTCTTTTATATAATAATGAGAGTGGAGTATAAATTGAGATAATATCTCAGGGATAAATGTGGAATTCTCAGGTATAAATGGAGAATTTTTTAAAAATCTAGTCTATTGGTGGCTCACGTGAAGTGTAGTAACTATTTATTAAAATATTAGTAGTTATAGCCACATAAAATTTTTAAAGTTTTTTACAGAATTATATAAAATATTTTACAACATTTCCATAGTTTTAAATGTGTGCAGGGCAAAATTAAGAGTAAATGAAGGGAGGAGACAAAATTCATGAAAATAGGTTCAATTTATTTCATTGGTCAGGTGAAATTACTTGTCTCCTCTATAAAATATGCAGGTTAATCTATACTCTCATAAACCTACTTGCACTTGGTAAAATTCTTTTAACTTGGTATGTCCTTTAAATTCCTTTAATAAGGGTTATTTTTTTTTATAAAAAAATTATACTATAGTTTAAATTTTTTATGAAATATATGTTGTTTATTTACATTCTATAAACTATATACCTTTTTTTAAAGTGTATATATTTTTACATTATAAATTATAAAATATTATTATATTGTATTAAAATATAACCTCCCTAATATTATACAGAAGAAGAAATTATGGAATTTCACATTCTGGAAATACACAAGTTTTGGCTTCATTAAATTTGATGGTCAAATGACCGTCACGGTAGACCAAACATAAGACAATATGACGGTCATTTAGACGTCAAATTTAAGCATGTAGGTTTTAAGAAACTTTCACTAGTTTTAGGAAAATTTCATTGTGTTAAAATTGATGGTCAAATGACCATTATGACAGACCAAAAAATAAGCCATTATGATGGTCATTTAGACGTCAAATTTAAGCTCGATGGATTTTTGTTTACATTAAATTTTTTTCGAAAATTTAAAGTTGTTATTCATTCTTGGGGGTCTCTTCTTCACTTCTATATGGTCAGAAATATTTTTTATAAAAATCTGGGGTATAATGCAGAGCCCTTTATATTGCTGGTTATTATTTTGATCATGTGAGGTTAATTAATATGCATTATAATGACAAAATTAGTTATGATCAAATAGTTTCTTTATATCTATAAAATTTAGATATGATTCTATTAAAAGTGTTGTTTTTATTATCGATAAATATATATTTAACTTTGTGGTATATTGTATATTATAATAGGGTGTGTTTTACAAGTTTATGAAAATAATGGCGTCTAGCTATTTCTGTCTTGACAAAACCCATATCCTGAATAAAACCAACTACAACATTTGGGTCAAAATATAATTTATGGCGAGGAAACTCTGGACGAATATTTTTGGATCTGAGGTTTCTCCTACTGGTCGTCAAGTAACCATAGATAACATGAATACATTCTTGTAACGAATGCAGGAGGCTCTTTCTATGATTCTGCGCAATATGAACGATGAGTACCTTCTACACATTGGTAATATCAAACATTCGAAAGAGGTATGGACACAACTAGAATTCATGCATGAAGGATACTTGGTATATCAAGGATAGTAATGAGAGTACAATAATTTAAGGAATTCAAAGAAATTGTTTGTATATTTTTATGATTTCTCTTCTACATCTTGTTTTATATCTCAAACGTTGAATAATTCAAAAAGTTATGGCATGAAAGGTTATGACATGTTAATTATCGAAGCTTATATGAAATTTCTAGATATAATCTAGTAAAAGGTTTACATCTATTGTCTTCTTCTATTGAAGTTACTTCATTAAATGCTTCTAAATGATGGTTTTGATTTCTGATTTAGTAAATGGTCAATTATGATGTTTTGATGCTATAGATGTTTCAGAAACTCTTATCTTCCTAGACAAGATATTAAATTGAGCTCAATTTATGTTAGAAAGTTCAAATCCTATTAACCGCAGGAAAATGACTAGAAACCATCATAAGTACCATGAATTAATTACCTTGTATGAACTTGAGCCACAAAGTATTATAGGGTCTAGGTGGATATACAAAGTAAAATATAATGCTGATGGTAGTATTAACAAACATAAAACTAGACTTGTTGCTAGATTTTTCACTCAGAAACCTGGTATTGATTATGTTAAGACATTTCCTGTAGTTAATATGAGTATTGTTAGGGCCTTATTTGTAATCGTTGCTTAATTTGGGTGGGAAATCCACCTAATGGATATGAAAAATATTTTTTTGAATTGCAATTCAAAATAAGAATTTTACATGTTTCAACCTAAAGGATTTGAAGAAACTGGTAAAAAAAAATGTTTGTAAGTTGAGAAATCCTTGTATGGTTTAAAACAAGCTCTTAGAGCTTGGAATGCGAACATTATTTCCTTCTTTAAATTGATAGGTTTTGTTAATTGTTCTTCTAACAATGATATATTCATTAAGTAATAAGTCCTCACATATTATCATTATATGTATATATGTTGATGATTTGCTTATGACTGGTGATAATTCTGATTTAATTCATAGGATTAAAGAGAAATTGAAGAAGTACTTTGAAATGAATGAGTTAGGTCTCTCACATCATGTTCTTTGTATGACTATATTTCATTATATTGTTATTTTTCAAAACACAATATGCAACCATTGTATTGAAATTTTTTTCTTATGATTGATTGTAAACCATTTTCTACTTCAATGGAAGTTAGAATAAATGTTGACCCTAAATCTGCATATGAAAAAAGTTGATCCTATTTTATATACGTTGTTAGTTGATAGTTTGATTTATCTAACTATAACTAGATCAGATATTTCTTATACAATAGGAATTACTTCAAGGTTCATGCAGGAGAAACATTTTTTAGATATCATTGGAATCTTACAAAAAGATTTTTTAGATATTTGAAAGGAACAATCAATTATGGGTTGTATTATACTAAGAATGAAAATGCTATCTTATATGGATTTTTTGATTCTAACCATTCTGATATTATGTTATAAGATATACTGTATATGTGTTGAAGTTTATTGGTGTAGGAACCATTAATTGAAACAATAAATACAATCAACAGTATTCTATTTCTTCTACTGAGACAGAGAAGTACAATGGAAGAAGTAAAGAAACCATGTGGCTGCAACGGTTGTTGGTAGATATACACATGTAAGCTAAAAGAATTATTTCTCTTCTATGCGGTGGTCAGAGTTGTACTACTCTTGATTAAGAATTCAAGTTAAAGATCAGAAGAACGAAGAACATTGAGATACATATACGCTTCACCTGTGAGAAGGTGCAAAGTGATGAGATAAATCTCAAGTTCATGTTGACTGAAGAGCAGCTTGCTGATATCTTCACAAAGTCCCTAAGTGCTGCAAAGTTTTGTCACTTTCATGAAAAGCTTGGATTGTTCGGATTTTCCATTGAGGGGGAGTGTGCATAACAATGTCACCTCCTGAATGGAACTTGGTTTTTGTAAAAAGACCTTTGGGCATTTGTAAAAGACCTTCGGGAAAGTGTAAAAAAAACACCTTTGGGCAAGTGTAAAAAGACCTTCAGGCACGTATACCTCATCTGACTTCTTTTTTAGAAAGAAGTATAGAAAGATCTTAAAGGCGGTCTTTAGTAAACTCTTTAGTGCTATTAAGTTTATTGGTAAACATCTCAGTACAAGCATATTGTTAAGGAGGTCCTTGGTTGTAAAAGACTCCTATATGCTTGGGTTCAATAACCTTTTATGAGAACCTGTGAGAACATGTAAACCTCATAAATCATACTTAGCCACTGATCATGGGATGATCTTTGGGATTCCAAATCCTTTTGTACCAAAAGGTAATTTGAGTATGATGAAGGTATTATAATTCCTTCAATCTGATATGCTAGCCTAAAATACCTTTATGATTTAAGGATTGTAAATCCTGTAGTGTACCACAGGAAGGTAATATATTGACATATGTGATGTTATCTCACTTAACATTAAGGGGGAGTGTTGGAACATAATGATTAAGTGGTCTGGCCAAACCTTAATGTATATGAGTCCATCACTAATATCTAGGTTAATATTTAATAATATGAAATATTTCTATTTCTATTATTAAATATGCTAACCTAGGTATATACTTTAGGTTAAATATTTAATATCATGAAATGATTATATTTCTAATATTAAATATTATAAACCTAGGTGTATGTGTCAACCACTTTAGGTTGAAAAGGTGGGTCAGGAGACATACCCGATCACCTTATATAAAAAGGACTTTAGGTCCTCATTTGATATATTCGGGGGAATATATCAAAGGTGTGTAAATCAAGTGATTTGGTTTTAACCTTAGTAAATAGGGTTTCAAAGGAGGAGGTGATCTTACTGGATGTAAAATAATTTCTCTGAAGTAAAAGGTTATTTTCAAAGTAGTTTTTACCCTATTGAGGTTTTTCATTATAAATATTATTTCACATGTGTTATTTATTTCCTGTAAGTATTTCTTTATTTACCTATATTATGATGTAATCTTTATTTAAAATTTTATTGTAACATTATATAAGATAAAGTTGATTAAATCCGTATTTATTAGAATCCTCAAATTCTAACAATATGCAACAGATACATAGATGCACTATAAAATTAAGTTGTACCAAAATATGTAGTAGATACATATATTTAATTATATTCTCATAGTCTGGATTGATGCCCTCTACTAGTTTCTTTAGAATATCTTCAATCATTCTCTAGTTACAGTGAGGTTCAATCACATCATAGTAAATTAATTTGGAAGTGTCTCACATCTCTTGAAAGTTATTAGCCTAGCAGCCGCTAGCCTGTATAAAAATGATAAAAGACATATAAATGGGCATCAAATTTAACACTACGTTGTAGCCTTTGTTGCAACCATTGAAGGAAAAGAGAATATGTTCGCTTTCCCATATAAATCAGAGACATTTTGTAACATGTCATAAATAATGTCTAGCATCAGCTAGACCGTACAACAAAGCATAAATAATGGTTGGCGGCCGCTAGCTCTTATAACAACATAATTAATGGCTGGCAACCACTAGCCTTTATAACATAGCATAAATAATGCCCAGCGGCCGCTAGCCCTTATAACATAGCATAAATAATGCCATCGGATGCTAGCCATTATAACATAGCATGAATAATGCCCAATGGATGCTAGCCCTTATAACATGACGTAAATAATGCCTAGTGGATGCTAGCCCTTATAACATAGCATAAATAATGCCCAGTGGACGCTAGCTCATATAATGGATTCCAATATTTTATTTTCTTGATTACAATATTTATTTTTCTCGATTCCGATATATGGGACTTTGGAGTACATATAATTCCAATATATGTGATTTTGGATTATGATATATGTGATTCTGGATTCCAATATATGCGATATTGGAATCCAATATGTAAATTTTGGAGTGCAGATAATTCCGATATTTGACATTTTGGAATTTGAAAATAGCTATATCGGATTTTGTTATTGGCTATATTTTTTAGCTGTTGAGACTGGAATAAGTCCCAATTTAGTGGAATAAGTGTTTAACGTACACAAGAATACAAACTCACTTCATTCACATAGGAGCACAAATATAATATGTTCTTTTCATTTCTATTTAAAATGTACATCTACAAGATTAGCAAGATATATACCTAAAATCAAAATTACCCTTAAAATATAATGCTCATTTTACCCAAGATATTAATACACTATGATAACTCACTCATCACAATAAAATCCATAAATAACATTCATGATTATAAACATAGTGCTGATACATCTATCTATTATTACATGTATATGTCAATGATAATCCATATTACAAAAATGGTAGCAATGCTACCATTTATCTTTTTGTCCCACGTACATACAACCACCACATGGTCAGCACAACCACTGGCATGAAATCTAACTACAATCAAGCATGATTTGCATTTTCATAGTTTTCCAATAATAATGCATTACTACTTAACATAATTTTTAGGGAGAGTAAGAACATAATGCCATTTCATTTTATTTTCAATGCCAAAGATAAGATTAGAGAAAGGAGAGAGATAAAAACATCATTTCTTTTCACATTCAATATCATTTCAAACAAGCAACAAAATAGTTTTCAACAGTTGTGTTTTTGTGTCTATAAGGTTTCCTAAGCGCTATTTTTCTTGGATGATGTGATATGAAAATTTTCTCCATTTGGTTACAAGTTTCCAAAAAACTATCAAATTCAAACAAGCTACTCAAAATTCAATGTTCAAAAACCATCTTCGAGACTCAAACACACAAGGGAACAAATTCATACACATCCCCCTATATACAGGAAAACACCTGAAGTTGACAAAACCCCTAACTAACAAACTAGATTAAAATGACACTCATCTTTCTTAAGCCACCGGTCGTAAAGGCACCCAAACGGCCTCATCGCCCAATGACCAGAAGCCTACAAAAATTATTTGGAAAACTAGCTTACGGGATATTTTTCTCTGAACTTATGGTTGGTAGTGGTATTTACAGAGAAATATTATAGGTATGGGGAGTATAAAATCCATTTCTACACCCCAGACCAAAACGACGGGTCAAAACAAAACTGCATTTTTAACTTTCATTAGTCGTTTAAAGTTGCGAACTATTCTTCTAGACTCCTAAACACGTTACACAATGAGGTCAAATGGACATATGAGAAAAAACTCAGGGTTTGGTTGCATACTCCACATAATAAAGTAAATGGCTAAAGTTTTATTTTCTCATTTTGAGGTTTATAGGTATGTTTGTGCCTCAATGAAAGCATGTTGTATTTAGATTCTACAAGGACACCAAGGAGTAGTTTTGACTAACATTCAAGTTTAAATCCTCCAACTATGTGGCTTTGTAATTGGTACTGATATCAAAGTTTATACAACCATCTTATGAGGTAAAAGGGTGTAGTGTTTACGTTCATGGTTATTTATTGAGTTATGTATACAACAAAGGCAAAGTTTACTAATAGATAACATGTCCCATTTAATTCACATGACCAATTATTTTTCTTTATAATGATTTACAACTCTATTTAAATTAAGAAAACAAGTGACGTTAAAATCATGCAAAAGAGGGTAAGATGACCATGCCCGATAATCAAGTTGACAAGTACAAGGATTACTTGAAGCTCCGTTCACAACCGTCCAAGTTCCAAGCTTTTATCAATAACTCTTGTGTCGTACTATAAGTGGTTCATAAATCCCACAGAAACAAGTTAGAAGAATGAGATCTACATTACATCTCAACTCGCATGCTTAGACTAAGATATAAATATACCAGGCTTAAACCGACCAAACTCCATGCCACGGTGGATAACTCATTGCTTAACACCCCAAGTCAACAAACATAAAATAAAGAAGATATGTGACCAAAGCCATATTCTTATTACAATTTCCAAATCAAAGCATTAGACAACTAACCATGCCCACTTTGTATCTTATCAATTGAAGGTTGTAGAATTAAATCTACATTGTTCAACAAACACACAAATCATCCTTATTGTCTCCCAACTACCAAATCAGAAATAAATGTGAATCCCCAAATCATGAGCAACAACAAGAACCATAATTGAAGGCCATTAGTGAATTAAAACAAGAGTCATACAATAGCATTCCAAGAAGGCCATACACAAAGACAAACATAGTTTATTGCACTATTTGCACTACAAAGGAAACTCTCAAAACTAATTTGCACTACTTGGCCTCTACCTCGCGGAGACCGGTTACAAGGGCTTCTAGGAAGCTCAACCTCGAGACCCTTGCTGTGGAGAAGGGGCCTCATGAAATTGAAATTGCACATGACCTTCTGAATATTAGCAGTGCCAATCCCTGGGATGTGCATATGGAAAGTTCTTCAAAAAGGCTGGATGCCTTAGAGGCTGATATGAAATTGCTGAAGGATGAGGTTAAGAACTTGGCTAAACAGAAAGGCAAGAGAAAAAAGGAGGAGGAGGGGGATATTGATAGCAGCCAGATTGATGATATCTACAAGAAGCTAAACTCCTTATACTCCCGTTTAGGGAAGGCCAAAACTCGACATGATTACAACATGGCCATCTTTAGGGCGATTGAGGAGTTCATTGAGCAACATGTCAAAAGTGTCTCCAACCTCAGCGGTGTTCCGGCTACACTTTGGGGTAACGAAAAGGAAAGCAAAAGGACCATTGAGCAGCTGGATAACACTGATGCTGCCCACATGACAACTTTGGGTATGTTCCACTCCTGGAAGAATATCAAGACCAGCATTGACAAAGCTGCCAAAAAGTAGTTGTAGATGCTTTTGTTGTTCTTGTATGTTTTTATGTTGTTTTTTTGCGGTCTCTCTACTGCTTTTTTGCAGTATTTTTGTTGTTTTGTCTCGTTTGGGTAGCTGTTTTTGGGCTACTTCGAGCTTCATTGTAACATTTGGATTCTGATCCTTTTCTCTCTGGTTCACATTCCTATTCTGGCTCCTAGGCCATCTTTTGTACTCAAGGGTATAGTCCCTTTCAAAAAACTATTTGCCAATAATAAAAAAAAAAACATAGCGCACACAAACACATAGATGAAACAATACAATAGATACTTGTGTGGAACTAGATGTGTAAAACATGAAAACAAACTCCTATGGAAAACAACACTTATGTAGAATAGAAAATAAATATTTACATTATGAATTGCACCAAAATTAAATAACAATATTTTTTAGTGATGCCTATATTCTAAGTGAACCCAGATGCTCATGCATCCTTTAAGTTATCTTAACTATATTTAGAGTGCCTTATGCAATGTCTGAGATTAGAATAGGGCACATGTGCAATGAATATAAAAATTATTTATCGTCATTAACATTGGCATTTGTCATCCCTAAGTGGGACATTTATATGTGCCTAATAAATGGCTAATAGGGAAAGGGGGAGCTTGCTTTTGTACAAGTTATTTATACCCCCTATCTCTTTGAATATTTATGTACATTGTGATGCACCTTTGTGATATACATTACCCTTTCCTCTAATTAAAGGGTTTTTAATTTGGCGTTGAACGATAACTATAAAATCTATAATGTTGAGAATTTAACCATTATTACATAGAACCCTACCACTACATTTAACCAATCAAAATCAAAATATTTTTTATACATTAGAAATTTATTTATTTTATTTACTAAATTATAAGTTAATACTTTTTAAATCAAAATATTAAAAAAATGTTTTAGTGTTACAAGTTATATAAATAAATATGTAAATATTAGTAGTTTTCAACATACTTTTAAAAAATAACAATTTAATCTCAAACACGATGAAGAGCATTTTGCGGAAATGCATCATGGTATCCATTAGTAATGTGTGCCATATAGTGGTTTATACATATTGAAGATATTGTAGTTGAAATTAAACATGTTAAATAGTCTTCAACGGATGTTATACTAACAATTCATATGAGTTTTGCCATAGGGAATAATTTTTTTTCTATTTTAACTATGAAGAATTTTTAAGCAAGAATTATTTGTTTTGAATATAAATTATTATCATATTTAATTGAGTTTGATAAGTGTTTTACTAGCAATTTCTCTAAGTATGCAAACTAAACCCTATAGGATGTGAATTTTGTTGTATGTATGTATATATGCATATAATATTATTATTAGAAGCATATTCAAAAATTAATATGATCAAATATTTTGTTTAGTCTCTAGACATTAAATATTGGCACGAGACTAGTTAATTGATATGATACTAATGTACTTATTAATTTTTGGTATGTGAGATTAGTGGTCAAATATTTCATTTAATACGTAAACACTTAATATTGATAAGAGAGTAGTTAGATGTTATGGTATTAATATATTTATTGATCAATGATATGTGATTAGTTAATTTCTATGGTATTTGTTGGCAAGATTTTTATGTTGTTGTGTGTGATCTTGATTTACCCAATAGAAACAACATAAAATATTCAACAGTCAAGAAGATCACCTATCGATGGAGTGATGTTATTTGTGTTTGAGAGGGGGCAATTCCCTTGTATGATGAGTTTTTTTGTATTTTTGGTGCTTTTAATTAGAAAGCACAAAAGTAACAAAATTTTAAATGAGAAAGAAGAAGGAAGAAGACAAAAGAAGTGAGACATGTACAATAAAATAGACTCAGAGAATTATTGAAATAACTCAAACATAAACACAAATTAAAAACTCTCTCTCCACACACACACACATTAAGGTAAAAATATAATAACTAGCAATCACATGTGTACAATGTAATGTGAACGCCGAATGGTATATGTTATTTGATTTAAAGGGATAGTTATTACTTTTGTAGTTGATGTTGATAAGGGTTTTGATTGATTTTGTAAGTGTAGATATCACTTCATTTAAAGGTTTCATCTCTACATTTCAAACTTGTTACAAATTTGTACATATACATTTGCAAATCTTATATCATGAGTGGTAGTGTTATGGGGAGTAGTTTATTTGAACTAAATATGAATACATTAAGTCTTTCGTACACTCGTTAAGGCATGTGATTGATAGTGGTAGTGTAGGAATATAGATGTAACATTACATTGAAATGTTGTATGTGTACATTTAATTTGTTAAAGATTCGTATAAATGCAGTTGCAAATATTATATCACGACATTTGAACTAAACATGTATACATGAAGACCTTTATACATTTGCATAATTTATATCATGAATGGTAGGCTTTTGTGGACAATTTTATTTTCACTAAAAATTAATACATTTGATACCCCTTGAATGACAATGCCACTTTGGATACAAGAAATGTTGAGTAAAGTAGTAGTGGAGGTGTTATCAAAGTAGAGGGTACTATTTATGATGGGTTGAGTGATAGTAGTCTTGAATCCTCCTTTCTTCTTTCTCTAAGTGTTGGTATGTGCACCGTTTTTGAGTAACTTTCGAATGCAAAAGGAGGTGAAATGCACATATTTTCAAGTGAGGAAACTCTGGAGAAATCTGTCAATGTTAGACCCTGCCTTTCAGTGGTTCTAATGTCGGCAATTGCTCTATGAAAAGTAAGTCCCTGGGACTTGTGGATAGTTAATCCCCAGACCATTTTAATCATAAATTCTCTTTGATTCCATCTCAAAATAGGGGGTGTCAGAATATGTAACGGGTTGGAGGGATCCCAATATGGACTGTTGTATCTATCAAATTTGATAACAAAAAATAAAGGTAATGTTGGTGGCGGCATTGATACGTCGTAGACAATGTCAGTGATTGTTCCTAAAACACCAATCATGAGGCCTGCGTCAATCCATAAATTTGCAATAAGCATGATTTTTTGTTGTTTGCATAGTAGAACTTTGTGTTCCAATTGATCTTCATCAGGATCTCCTAGTCCAACCCACCTGTTACTTTCAACAATGGATAGGGTGATTGGAACGTTCAATGCCTTCAACATCTAAAGGTTATGGGAGTCCACAAGATCATTTTTTGCAAACAAATTTGGTGTGTCCTTAAAAATGTTGAGCTCTTGCTAAGTTAGGTGTGTGTCTATGCAAGAAATTAGGAGTTCTCAATCCTCAATAAGAGGATTTAAATCTAGCATGTGGAGCAATAAATTTTAGAATCAAACTTGTGCATTGGTTGTTCATTATTGCCGAAATATTGTTTGTAATGTAATGGAAGAATTCAATCCTTTCAATGTTAGATCTATAGGAATTACTTGCATAAAGAGGATTGTCCAAAACTGGTGGTAATTGGCCAAGGTCACCAAGGAGGATGAATGATCTGTTCCTAAATTCAGACATTTTTGAGTGTGGGAAAGCTTCGCATAGCCTACTATTGATATTTCTTAGCAACTTTGGGCCGATGAAATTCATTTCATCAATAAGAACATATTTTATATGTTTTAGTGACTCTTGAAAAGATGATAATGCATGACCTTTAAGTAGTTTCAGTTGTTTGATTAAAATATGGAGGGCTGCATGGATTGTGAATGTAGAGATGTTGAATGTTGAAACACCGGTAGGGGTGAGAAAAAGGAGAGGTGAGGGAGATGTGGTTGATGTTGCTGTGAATGAATTCTAGATTTTATTTATCAGAAATGATTTTTGTGTCATTTGTTCCTTGAATTATCAATCTTAGTGGAGGTAGAAGGTTTTTGTTTACTGAATGGTGTAGTATGGTATTAAGAGCTAGTTATTTTTCTGAAGACAAATGAAGTGTGGAAGATGGTGGTGTGGATTACATGCTGGTGTTAATTGTGTCTACCTTTTCTCTCTCGATGAATGATGAACCAATTATCTGTAATTCAGGTGGAATGCCATGTATGTTCCAATTATTTTTTATGTTGAAATTTCATTTCCCCAACATTTCAAGACTGTCAAGACCCATGTTGTTTCTTGGAAGAAGTTGTGTGAAGACATGTCCTTCTTGCAATGGTTCCATTTGAATAGTGCATTTGACCTTATAGTCAGAACTAACATCTATAGCATGACCTGTGTCTGCGGTAGTGTGTAAAACATGCCACAGTTTGTAGTTGTGCTTTAACATGTCCCAAGTGTCATTGATGTCATGTGGGCTAGAGTCAAATTCGGTGGTAATATTTATGAAAGGCTTGTATAAAAGGAGTTATGACCAATATAAAAGGTTATAAGATGTTGTATCCTGAGCTGGGACATCCACAAATCTTGGGTGGACCCGGACAATTGCTTGAGTCAATCGTAGTTTCCATTTCTCACCTTTATGGTTCTTGTTGTAGCTCTAATCTCAAGAAACCTGAATAAGTGGTAGGTCTTCTATGGTTGTAGGGTGAATTTTATATTCATCAAAGAAAGTGGTTTTTTGTTGTTCATCGACGTCACTTTCAATGACACGTCTCAATATTTTTTTCCAACATTTAATGATACAAATGAACCACTGCACATAACAAGTGGCAACTTTTAAAGCATGTGGCATGTTTCTTGTGCGCTTATGTCATGTTCAACAAAGATTTCTATGATCATTTTGTGGATTGCAATATGTGTTGGAGAATCCACATCAACATCTCTTGAGAACCTAGATAGCATTTGGTGATAGGTTTCTGAACGTTGCTCTGCCTTTGAAGCATATTTTGTAATATACTTAAGAATTGCATGAAGGGAAAGTATCGGCTGTTAATCAATTTTTTCTCTCCATATGGTTATCATAGTTTGATTTTGGATGCTCAGTCTATCATCATTTATCGAAGTGAGGTACTTAATTTTCCCATCACTTTCAATTAGAAAGGATGAAGTAGGTTGTGTGGCCCAGGATGCGTTGATTGTGATTAATTTCTACGCAAGCATGTCGGCTTTGAACATGTTGTGTGGCGATGAACATGATTAAGTAGTTCTTCAAGGTCTGCATGTGGGGAGGAGGATAGAATTTGTGTTGTATCTAGAAAACATGCACCATAACCTGGTCATAAATCCAAAACCTAGGGATATCAAGTTTGAACAATATACAAGGCAAATGGAAAGAAATCATGTTGTGACCATTTACAAGAAGAGCACCTATGTCAAATCAGCATTCTACTTGGTCATGACCTTAAAAACAACCTTTAGGTTTAACTTCTCAATGGTTTCACTTGAAAAGTAGATAAGGCACCACTTTCAAAACCCCTATTGTCAAAAAATTCATTACACCTAGCACGATGGATATTTCCGTGGAAGAAACACAAACCTACGTGCAGGGATGAGATTTTACGTCCTACCTTACCCGTTAACTAAAATTTTGAGGACGTTCTACTAATTTTATTGACCTTTCTTATACGTTTTACAAAAATCTTTAACAACATCATACTTCCTTTTGAATTTGTACAAACGATGCACATTATTCGTTTGTTTAAAACCTTCAATTTGATATAAAGTTTTGTTAATGTTCAAAAAAATTCATAGAATATATAATCACGTGATTCACAAAGGTATAAAATAATTAACCATGATATTTTATTCTAACGAAATAAAATAATACCTGTTTTGCAAAATGTCTATGTTTGAGTATGTTACTCTTCCAAAATAAAATTAGAGACAACCTTTGTAGAAGGAGATCCATTCACACAGAAATTTTATTAGACAACATTGATACCAAGAAGATTTATTCTCACAAAAAAATTATTGAACGTGTAAAGGCAGGCTAAATATCCATGAAATTTAAATAAAAATTATAGCTTTTTTCAATCATTTTGAATAAAATAAAATAAACAATAACTTACTAGGTAAATGTAATAAAAAAACTTTTTGAGACTGTGAAGGTGAGATTTAAATGCTTTCATAGAAAACCTTTTTAATAGCCTTATATCCGTTCGGAGCTCATTTAGACCAAACAACCACTCTTGAAGAAAAAATAAGATACGCTCCTTGGTTTTCATGTCAATGTTCTACTTTTTGCAATTTTTAAAGATATTTCCCGCACAACCTACAATTTTGCTTCTTGCCCCCAATCCAAATCCAACTATATTTGCTTTGGTACTATATACTGCATAACGATTTCTTATAGATGACGATATTAAATACTACATTAACTATTTCCACCAAAGAATAGTAAATAAATTATATATAGTTTTTCACACTTGCATACCGTGTTGATGATAAAGAGGAACATTTTAAAATGAAAATATAATTAAAACATCAACACCACGTACCTACAAGTCACATCAATATAAATAAAAAGTGTGCATACTGCTTTATAAAACAACTCTTAAATTATAAATTTATAATCATTCATTATTGTATCCATAGGCTGGCCATACGGAAGATCACTATAAGCAAACAAAACGTCTTATATTTTTATCTCGACATAATTTTGACAACTTCAGGAAAATATTAAACATTGTTTATGACGGTTTAAAATAAATACAAACTATAAAATACATCCCAAAAGACAAAAAATACTCGGGACGAGCGTCAAATCTCATCCCTGCCTATGTGAATTCATTTAAAGACAGAAGACATAAAAACATATAGGTATATGCATCTACACAATGAATTACAGGCAGGAAGAATGATCAGGAGCAACAAACAAATTGTATTTCTCATATCTAAAAGATTAAGAAATATAAACCCCAAGACTAAGTTGCATGAACCACTTTCAAAACCCCCATTGTCAAAAAATTCATTACACCTAGCACGGTAGATATTTTCCATGGACGAAACACAAACCTATGTCAATTCATTTAAAGACGGAAAAATAAGTAGATCGAAAATGTACCAGCACTGCATGAAGTGGGGGGATCCTTATGAAGATCCTTCAATTCCTTGAGAATACGCTTAGAACCATCAATCACGCACTCTCCTCTCCCTTCTCGCAGACAATAACACCGGGGAGATCCACTGAAGATAAACACACGGATATCCTTTAATAATAAATACAATGAAGGGGAAGGGGAAAGGAAGGCCAAACCAAGATCAGTACCATGCCCGAAAAATACAAGACGAAAGGGCATCTCACTTAGTGAAAACGAAGAAATGACAGAAGATGAAGATGAAGACGAATAGTGGAGACCTACTGCAACGATTCAACCCCTCCTACTTTTACATAGTACATACTTGATATAATTAAAAAACAACAAACCTGCAACATGCAAAAATGGAAAAATAAAATTGTCAGAAAAACAAAAAACAAAATTGTTAAAAACAACAAAAGTAAAATTGTTAAAAATAACAAAGTCGTCCTTTAGGCCGTCAAATTTGACATAGTCCCATGAATGTCTGCAAAGATCTTTCTCATAGGGGTAACACCTTTGACATGATAATTAAGAAATTTAATACATTAAATAATATATTATATATTAATTTTTTTGAGATTCATGAAAAATATAATAGAAAATTTTAAAATATAAAGAAAATTAAAAAAAAAGAATCGTAAATCTTATTAATGATTCTGAAATAGAAACATCTTTTAATTTTTGATTTTCAATAAGTTTTGTTTGATTTCTCTTTTTAGTTTGATTTGATTTTTTGTTAGCTTTTTTCTATTTATTTTGATTTGTAATTGTTTTTTTTTGTTATTTGTTTGATTTTTTTACAAATAAAGATTGGAAACTATAATTATTGCAATAAATGTGAAATTTGAATATTGAATTTTCTTCAAATTGAAAGTTGCGATGTAAGAAGGTAGAACTCATTTTATAATTATTTATTTCAATTTAATGTTAGAAAGCCATTTAAATTTATTGTTTCAATCTTGTGGATGTAAAATTTTACTCAATTTTTGTACTTTGTAATAGTTATTAATAAAAATAAATTTGGCGTGCATATTATATTTTGAACGTCAAATGACATTCATATAATTTTTTAGACCGTCAAAGAAAATTATTATGACATGTAAAATTGAACGTCAAAATCCTGCACTGCGGGCCTCCCCCTCCCCAACCTCCCCCCCAAAGGACCAAAAATGCATTATTTACTCTTTTACCTCTCTTCATTAGGCACGTCTACTATAAGTCCTCTAACAAGATGGAAATCCTTCATAACCAAACAAATGTAAGCCAGACACGCAATTAATTTTTCCCTTTTACCGTGAAATCTCCCACAACCCAAGCCCAAAACCATCCGAATACATCCTCTAACAAAACAAAACAAAATTCCCAACACCAAATTTTTCAAAATCCTCACACATACCAAGAAATGAATAAACAAGCCCATGAATGGAATATACTATCGAAGAAAATTGCAAAATTGAAGTTGTAGACATTCATGTTATCAAAAATTGATGATTTGGTTTGGCCATTGCGGAACCAAATAACTGCAGGTTTTGTGTATGGTCACTTAAAATCCTCATAATTATGAAGTTAATAACTTAAATGCTTTTGAATTATTATCAACGGGAATGTTTTCTACTATTGTTAGATTCACATGCCATAATTAGGGGTTTTAGTATAGTCTTCGAGTAAAAAATTAAAGGTAAAAGGGAAGTCCACAATGAAGGAGACATGACACTCTAAAATCATACTAACGATAGGATTTTTGTCTCTTGTTGTTCTTTCCTCGTGGGTGGTTTTATGGCCCAAAATATTTTCCAACACCACTTTGCATTCTAGGAGGAGCTTCAAGTGTTTGTGCAAGAGATGTTTTTAGTAATCTTGTCTAGAGTGGGGCATATTTTGGGCCTATGTGGGAGGATTCCATAGCTAGGGTTTTTAAATGTAGCCAATGACGTTTGCATAGATTTTTTTCACTATTGGAGAATTTTTTTTAAAAAATTTGCATTTCTTTCAATTTTAAAGATGCTTACACGCATGTAATCAAACCGCATAAGTGATTGCAAAATATGTGGATAGATAAAACTTACCTTTGGTTGTTTTGGTCATTAAGTTTCTTTGTTTTGGTGTATGGGAATTTAATCATTATTAGTTGGAAATTTTTTGTAATGCCATTTGAAAGCAGTCAAGACCTAAGTCATATTCTTGCAGTATGTGCAATTCTTTCTCCTTATAAATAATGGACTTGTGGGTGGTGAGGATCAAGTTGCATTGCATCATCAAAATCATCCATTGCTTGTGCATTCTACATCAATTGTAATCTTGCCTCTACCCACTTAAAATGAGAATATAGAACCCCTTCAACTATCTCTTTATGAGACTTCTCTACAGGTGAAGTAGATGGTTTTTGTTGTGAAAGAGCCAAGTCTATGCATTTGGAATAATTTCCTTTCACACGCCTTTCCAATATTTAACTCAAAACCGTTCATCTCCCTTTAGACCATGGTTTAACAAGATCCGTTCCGCGTCATCTGTATTTTCTTTAAAACGAACTGAGAATCTCTACATGTGGGCAGGGCTATTGTAGCGCTCAAAATTACAAGAGCTGAAAAAATGAGGATGTTTTTTTTTAAACACATAAACATAATAAACAAATTACACAACTACCAATCGTACAAATTTATTTAATCAAATTCATTAATCAATTTTTCTCTCTTTGATCTATCTGATAACATCCATGTAAGCCATGTGCGGCTGAGAAGGGTGTATCTAGATCTCCACGATCTCCCTTTGTCACTACTTCGAGTGACAATGCTTACTAGCATTTTGGCTCAACCTTTTAAAGGTCATGGGAACTATGTGAAAGTCCTTGGGTCTACCACGAAGCTAGTTTCCCGACTTTGTATTCCGGTATCCGACCATTGTCTACCTCATGTTCAGTATTTCAAACTTCCCATGATTAGGTTATAGATAATTTTTTTTATTTAATTGGAGGACTAGGTGATCAGATAATGCATAGCCATCAATGCATTACTTTGGCCAAAGTTATCCGTCGTGTAAGTTACGGCTAAACTCAAGACAACACACTATTCTTATGAGTTTTAAGTCTTCCCGCCACCTCACAACTATCCCTTTCACAGTTATCTAGATCTTTATAGTTTTGTTTTTATTTTATTTCAAATTAAACCTATCTTGCAAGAGTTTATATTGAGATAGATGTCAAAGGCCAACTAGGATCTTTATGAGATAAGTACATTCGTTATGCTGAACATGTAACTATATCAGCATTCCGCATGTACTTATCCCTTAATATGCCTAATGAATCTTTTCATCTACTTACCATCCCATTTAGTCTCTTTTTTCCTGATGTTTGATTCTTTAACCTTAAATTATATTTTTTACAACGATATTATTCCATTCCCTATATAATAAGAATTTACAATCTTATCATATTAATACCAAGTTTACCGAAAGGCCAAATTAAATATATATTAAAACATGTATATTTAATTATTCCTTTGATTAGCTATGCCACTAAATAGATTATTTAATTTAGAAATTAAAGATAGTTGATTGTTACAATAATTGCCCAATTATCGGCTTCATACATTGATAACTATCAAATAAATGTATTCAACAATTTGTGAAAAGTAAGATTTCACAACTCAAGTATTCATCATTTACTCATATTGAAATATTATTACACACAAAGTAATCATCTCTTTATTAAAATCATATATTACATATGCCGTTAAGGCAAAATATATAACCGGTATAATAATTCTCACATAATGAGGTTTTGAATATTTACAATGGGTCCAAGATCCCAATAATTCAACCAAAAATTCAAGGATATCATCCTAATTTCACCAATTGAAATCCAAGTATCTCATTTAGATCCATGCTACAATAAAACTTCACAAAGACATGAGTTTCCACACATCCGAATGTAGCGGCTATTGGTCCTGCAAGACTGGAGTAGTGGTATGATGTCAGTTCAAAGTGAACTAGCATGAATATTAACTCCATTTTTTTGATGCAACTAATTAATAAAATATGAAAAGGATATACATGTTGTTTTATCAACAAGCACATGGTAATACAGCTGAAAATGTATTACTATTTGGTTTCTATAAAGATACAACACTGGATGCACACAAATAGAACAAACCAATTTCTATTTCAGTTATCATGTTTCCCTCTAATCACAAAGGTCAATACATCCGTATTCCAGCTTCAATCAATAAGCATTTGACATTTAAAATTTCTACATAACTTCGTAAAAACAATATGATTAAGAAGAGTTTTTTTTTTAGTCAGTGAGCAGCTCAACAAATTAGCACAAATATCACCATATCTACATCACTTTAACATGTTCTATCTGATAAACAAAACATCCCCACCAACAATATAGTAGCACCATGGTTACATCATTTAAAACATACTCTTTTTAGTAAAAGAACTAATAATTTCTTTCATAAGATATCATTATTTTTAAACCCAATCATGCCTCCAATTACTCCTTGGTGCATCTCGGCCAAATTTTCCTGGCTTTCATGCCCTTACCAAGACAAACAATTATTTTTCAGTCTTACAAGAATCCAAGTCATATTATCAGGCTGGAAGTTACGAGCTAAATGCCATTTCTTTTGTAATTATTCACACATAACAAGACACCCTCATTTATACATGAACCGATTTAGTGGTCCATAATAATTTTTTTTTGGAAAATCCAGCCCCATGCAAGAGCTTTAAACACCCACAAAATTATCATTCAAAAGATCTCAACAAATTAAAAATCATACCTGCATATAATAACCAAGAAGAAAAATACAAAACCCCCAACTGGTTACATACCCATATTGATTGGGTTACCTGAATCAATTCATTTATGCAAATCGATTTATATACCCAAATTGATTTGTTTAAAGAAAACACACAACCAAATTTCCGTTTAACAAAATAAAAACCCACAAGCACAAATCGATTTTAAACACACAAATTCACAAAACATTTTCCTTCTTCCTGTACAAGAAAAAACCCAACTCTTTTCTTTTTGGGTATAATTTATCATAATGCAGAGAAGGAAGTTTTAACCTTTCTTTTACTTTATTTGTGTTGATCAAAACCCAAAACCCCATCTGTGTATTTTTCTGGGTTAGGTTAAAACCACACAAAGAAAACTAAAAAGATTACAAAATCCATCAATTTCCTTTTCATACTTCATCTCCAAACAATTAAATCAAAAGTTGTCAACAATTTCATTGATTTCCATGAAAAACAAAATGTTGTGTTTCTTCATTTTTTACAAATAATGCAGGCAGAGAAAGGATAAGATATTCATGCCTGAAGTAAACCCAAAATTGGCAACCTTCTACTCTTCCCACTCCAACAAGTTGAATCCTTCTTTCTTCTAAAACTCACACAAGTATTCCTGAAGGGGAGAATGAAAATAGACGAAGGAAAAATAACAGAAAAATATATAATGAAAGAACTATAGTCGGACGGCATATTGAAGAACTTTTGGGTTTCCCAATGCTGGTACATGTTTTAGTGCATGCCGCACACTTGTGCCATGTGAAGGTGTTTCACTTTATGAAACTCATAAATTTTCAATAGCTAAATAAAACCTTTGGCTTACATGCCAAATCCCTCGAATATATATATATATATATATATATATATATATAATATATATATATATATATATATATACTAATTAATCTTTCATACATTTTTTAGTTTAGTTGCTACCCAGGTTAATGGTTAAGTTATAATTAACCTTCATAAATACAAGTCCACATATTTCCAACAATATATTACCATAAAAATTAGTTGAATTTCCAGAATTATATAAAACATTCCAATATGAAAATCACCTTGTCCATAAATAATAATTCGAGTCTTCTCATAAAGCAGGCTTGATATAGCATTGTCAAATAAAACAGAGACAATTATCATTGCGATCATTGAAAAGTCGAACAAAACAAAAGACAAACAAACCAATTAAAATAAAGTAACCGGAATACAAATAAACCGAAAAATTCACTATCATTTAAGAACCGTTTTGCCTATGATTAAGGCCTAATATTATTTTAGGAAGGATCATCAAGGTGGGTGCGGGGTTATTCATTCTGCAGTGTCATGCCCCATAGCAGAAGCTGTGGGTCATGATACGACGAACCAAATGAATTTTACAACCCAATGATGATCTCGTCTAATCCTGTTTAGAATTAACCGCAGTTAATTTAACTTACAAGAAACTTTGGGATGTTACAACTATCAACACACATCATTAACAGGTCACTAACAATGTCAGTTTATGATTGTTTGTGGTTTATTAACATATTTCTGAGAGATCCACAAAGGAGCACACAAACACAACCAAGGAACAGAACTCCTATGCTTTTTGTGGAGGCTAGTATTGGTTTCCGGAAAAGGATTGCGATCTGCGGGTGATTAGAAATAAAACACAATTTTGGGGGAGAAATCAATTTCAGATTGTCAACAACAAATATAAAAAATATAACTCCATGGGAAAAGTATGCAAATCCCTTGAACACAATTGCGTCTAAATTAGAATGCAATGTTAATGTTTGGTTCTACGATATGATTTCACATCTGAATTTTGTCTACCTTATGTAAATTGCAGGTTTAGTTGCCTCCAGGGATGTGATCAATTCTCCATAGTCATAAAAACAAATCCAAGTGTGATTTGAATGAAGCCCTCGTTCAATGTAATACTTATGACAATGACTTGATAGATGGCGTCAATAGATTGGTGCTTGGAATTTATAGGATCCAATATTTTTAGGCTCGACAAATATGCCTATCCTAGGAATATGTGGTCAATGTTAATGTTTGTAGGTTGATTGTGGATGTCAGCTAGCATTATTATAAAGGACAGAATAGGTTCACCAACCTCCTCTTGGATTTTCCAATTTTTTTGTAATTGATAGATGAATAACAGAGTTAACATAAAGGCACATCACTGAGTGAAATGCATATAGACAATGCTCTAGGGGAAATTCATTGAAAAATAATTACACTGTCAAGATGTCATTGCTACAGAATGAAGTTCTGAAGCATGACCTACAACATGCTACTTTAATCCATCCTTTATAAGTAAATATTAGTATAGCTTGGTTTATTCATGAAATGGCATTCATGAGGCTCCTTCAGTATCTGACATGCTTCATGAAGGACGTTATACACAAGCATTCTTATATAATGGCTTTCCAAACCTCAAATCACATAAAGTTATTCCTTAGTTCACTCTTAAACATTGAGATTACTTTACAGTTGATTGCAAGGCTTTTACTAAACACTGGTGAAATAGGCCCGAATAGAATTCTCCTCTATGCAATGGGAACTGTTTGTTCTCCAAATGCACTTAGCAAATGACATTAAGGGTACACATAGTTTTGTGTTTTGGGTACTTTTATCTAACATTGTATTTTGATTTTTGACAGTGTTTCAGAGTTTTAGTGCATTGCAGGAATGTTTTCATTCTGCCCTCCTTTTTATGAAAGGGAAAAATAACAATGGCTAATTCTTGTTACTTGATGTATTTTCCAACTACAACTATTGATTTGTCAAAAAAAAATGATGTGGGTGCCAATTATAGGACCACAATCCTCTATGATTTCTCATGTTGTTTCGCATATTGAATTTGCACTTCAGGTGCCACTTTTATTGTTTGGAGAAAATGATCATAACTCATGTGAAAGTTATTATTGTGAGATAAGTTGTGTGAAAGTTACTTCAGTTTCGCCTAGTTACCATTATTACTTGTAAGAAATATTTGCGATAAAATTATATGAAAATGTAAAAATTGTTAGGTGTCATTTTGGTAGTGGAGAGGGAAAAAAATAGATATTTATATTAATCATAAAATCTGAATATGCCTATAAAAAAAATTCAGCCAATCAAAAAATAAAAAATAAACTTTCCAAAATATAAATTAAATAAAAAATTTAGCCTATAAATAATAAAGAACAGGTGGCATAACAATATTAGTCCAAAGAGATGAAATTATTTGCAAGGGTGAAAACTATAAACTATGCCTTCAGACAGTATAATAACATTCTCACTAATACCAAAAATTTCCATTATTTCATTTTTTGGAAGGTGAATTGGCACAAGCCTCCAATAATTTGGAGGATTTTGGGGATAGTTAAGAATATAAGATAATTTTAATTATATCCATTTTTGCTTTGTTGACAACATTTTAAATTTCAAATGATTTATATTATTTTATTATTTTAAATTTGTTTTAACAAAAGACACAACAACCCCTCCCGCCACCCCCCCTCCCCCCCGCTACGGCACTTCCTTATGACGTGAATATCTTTATTTTGAGAATCATATGGATTACATTGAGGGTTACTCGGTATTACAATTTGTTTAGATAAACTTTAATGTTATACATGAATATACATATATGTTTTAAACTTTAATGATTTGCAAATGCTCTCGAGATGAAAAGTTCGTAAGAATAATGACATCACCACACATATTGAAGCCACAAAGGGCACTTCAAGGGTTCAAAACTGGTTTGTCCTTGAAAGGGACACTTCAAAACTGCCCTAATTATTCTATTATTGCAATTGCTTAAAAATTGACAGGAAGGCTACCATTATTTTAACAATCGCAAAAAGAGGCTACAAATATCCATAAAGCCCTCTGTCAGGAGGAAAATGATAACACAAACAAATGGGAGGCTCTTCATCCATGGAGGTGGTATTAACCCATATAGCACGGAGGTTTGAATCCTACCAGAAATAAAGCATCTTAAAAGGCTTGTATTTTAGTGTTTTCTTAAAATATATACGATTATGTTATCAGCCTTAACGGCAAAATGAGACACCCAATATAAAAATCCATACAATTACTTTTATCCTTTATTAATGTCTAATATTTTTATTTTAGGAGAAGTGATACTTTTTTTCTTACGTTATATTCAATTGTTTCATTTTTCTAAATTATTCATATCGTAAGCACAACATAAGAACAACAAAAATCTATCATATTCTAGGGCTGACTTGAGTCCACTGCAACTAGAATCGAGAGGGTGGTAAGGAGAGGGGGCATTACAAATATGGCGAAGCAAGAAGAGGTAAATTATCAAGGCCCATTGTAAGAACACACGGTGAAAAATTCACAACACAAAAAGGTTTGAGAATTTGTGTGACCTTCAATTATCTTTCTAATGGAGCCTCATGTGACATGTCTGGCATGAGGCATACACAATGTAAGTAGATGCAAATGAGATCTAATAGGTCGAAGAAAAGGGAGAGGGTCAACACTATTGAAAGGCTCTGACATCTCAAATCTAACTTCTCCCCCATCTATCAAAGACCACAAAAACACATAATACTCAAAAGAATACATTAACATTTGAACATATAAATGAGAGTTGTGGTGTTGTTTATACATATGTATACTTAACAATTACAAAATAAATCTTCAAAGTTATTTAACCAAAAAAAATTTAGTTTTTATTTATGTTAAAAAAGTTTTAAAACTTTATGAATTTTTTAACACAAAAAATGAAAAACCCAAACATATAAAATCAAAAGCGATCTAAGATCATAAATTAATGTATGTTACAACAAGCCAACAATAAAAAATAATTCAAATAGCAAACTTGACCAAAAAAAAGACTTAATTGATACTATCACTCTATCATCCTGGTCATCTTACAATAAACTTGAGTATAAATTATATTTTGACACCCACTGAATTACATGTACAAGTTTTACTAAGAGAAACTTACAGTATTTTCTAGAAAAATATATAAACAATCAACATTTAAATTAATTAAAAACAATTTTTTTTAATGACAAAATGAAAAAAATCATGTCTACATTATAATAGACTCAAAAAACCTCATCCTTATTTATCGACTTTTAATTTTCCAGTGCAGTTAATTTCCATTCTAGATGGTCATCTTGGACTCATGTCCGTATTAATATTTGGATTAAAATAAATTCATAAATGTATCATTCTTAATAGACACCAACCTTAAAAGGCCTTACTTTTTAATGTGTAACATTTTGGATTTACTAAAATTACATGGGATATTGAGCTCTCTAAAAATAGTCTGAGTCACCTGTGCACTCTCTTTCGGAGCCCAAACTCAGTGAGATGACTTGTGAAGGCCTTTTCATCCTTACCCGTAATCGAAGTGGGAAAATAGTGCATGGGCACCACTTCTATGCGTTAGTTTAGTGGAGTGTCAATCATTCCTACTTTCAGCTATTACAAAGGATGACGTCCCTGCTACGATGAGTCGTTCTAATCGGGGGGTTAAATTTGACGGCCGTTTAGACGTTTTTCATGATTTTAGCCGTAAAATACTTGCAAATATTTGACATAACCGTCACATGTGACTTGCATATTTTGAGTATGACCGTAATTTTTTCTATAGAATTATATATAAAACTATGCTAATATATATATTAAAAATAATTAAATATGTATAAAATATTTTAAAATATATTTGATTAATAGTGTAAAAGTAACACTATTTTATATTTTTGAAGGGCAGTATTTAAAAATTACCGTCACCTAAAATTTGTGTGACAGGCATAGGTGGTCGTCAAATTTAACCCATGGTTCTAATAAAAAACAATAGTGATTTCAATCCAATGTATATAAAGTAGGTGGAATGGTAGTGGGATTACGCTACAAATCACATGTTGATAGACTTGAGTTGTTTGGCCCTCTTTATGAACGAATATGGTGAAACATGCTTGCAAGCAAAGGTTTTATATCCTCCCTTCTTTTAACCATCGGGTCTCAAGGCAAGGTCGAATGAGTTCAAAATCCCATCACAAGGCTAATGTAGATATGCATGGTGGTGTCTTCAACATGTTTTTAGGTGACATCGCGTGGGTTAATGTCTAGGTTGGTACTAGCAAATGGGAGTAAATTGTTGTGGGCCTCCAATGGGCAATGTATGAGACTCCAACAACTAAGGAAAACATGGTGTGCCATTACGACGAGCTCGGGGACATGGAAAAAAGGTAGGGCTCAAGCATGAAAGAGAAGGGTTTCTTTCAATCTTGTAGACCTCGATAGATGATTTAAAGGGAGCGTGAAGCTGAGCATAGTTTGAGTTGATGTTGTAAGTTGTCAACATAAAGGAAGGGAGTTACGAGAATATTTAAAACCAAACAAGATGTAGGCCAAGATGTAGAAAAGATGATTGTTGTCTAGAATCGAAATAGAGAATGGTACTGAACATGACGTGGATGCTACAACTGACTTACAAAGAGAAAAATTGTGCTTGTTAGTAGAGGCAAGATATTTTAGTCATACACCTCTTATTTATATTTGGTGAGACAACATCATTTCCTCATGATAAAGGAAGTTTTTGGACCTAGCCGTATAGATGCTTGAGAAGGGTAAGTTTAGTTGGTAGCCCACACACACCTAGAGTTTCTTGTGTGCGATTGGGGTAGTAAGATGATGTTTCTTGCCTCGCCATCTGGTTTTGGTTTTAATGACAAACAACCATTTGATTCATTGTTCATATGGTTGTCAAAATTAACCACCATAATTCGTATTAGGAATATGTATATCCAAGTAAATATATTACAAACTATTTGGTGGAATATTCTAAAAGCTATAACCATATTGTAAATAATTATAGGCAACCAACAATTAAAAACGTAGAAACTATAAGCATGTGCATTTAAGTGCAAGAAACACAACAAAATTTTAATATATTAACAATATCTACGAATTTGCCAACATTGAAAAAACCAACAAATCTTCATAAATTAAGAAAAACCTATAGATTCACTTTTTTCATGTTGACACAATCCAAATCAACAAATATTAAACCTTAATTCAATTAAGTAACACCAATTCCCATCTATAATCATCCCCAATGTATATTATTAAAACTCAAATTAAATTTAAAAAGTGGTTCAACAGTGCATTCATTAAACTCAAAAATAGATAATTGAGAAACAATGGAAAATGTCGTCCACAACAAGGAAGGGCATTGGGGTTTTCCCTCAATTAGGAACCTATATGTAGCCATGTAGCAACTGCATGTGAATTGTGTAATGGATACGCGGAATGTGAGGCTTCATAGAAATTAATGTGAGGGAATGAAACATCGGAGGAGGAAGAGAGGCGGTGAATATGGGGTTTGAGGGAGTAAAGGACCTTGCAGGGAACAACCGCAGTAATATACTTTCTTATGACCATGTGCTATTTTTTAATTGTTTAAAGGAGAAAGTTTCGATAGTGTGCATGGCATACAAGGAATGCAATTTATATGACGCATGCCATGTATGTAAAAATAAATAAACACATTTAGTGTTTCAATTCTATTATTTCTCTCTCGATTATTAGCACATAAATGTAAATAAACTTCCACATACACATACACATACCACACCTAAATCCCAATTTATGGTGTTTTCCATTAGGTCACCCCTTTTCGAATATTAAAGAGTGTCACATTGATTGACAACTCAAAAACATTTCAATGAGTATCCACGAAATTGGAAAAACATTGTATAAGACGCAAATTGCCTTCAAATTCAGGAAGAGAGATGTGGTAAGCATGGACCCCACTTTCCTCCACCATCAACTCCGCCTCCTTCCCACTTTTCTTCAGATATTCGTAATACATCATTCCTCTATCCCTCAGTTCGTCTTTCCCCGCTATGCCCACCAAAACCGGCGGTAATTGCAAAATGGGTGGTCTCTGTCTGACCCCGTCGGCAAACTTATGCTCCAGATAAAACTGAATATTTCCACAACCTTTTCCGTCTCCGAATCCACCATTTCCTCACTCCCGAAGAAGGGGTGCAGAGCAATCAAACCCTTCACCTTCAATGCTTTCAGATCCATGTCAGCAACACGCAGTCCGACGTGGTGAACGATGTTCCCTCCGGCGCTCTATCCCGCCAAAAAGCACCGGCAAAAATCCACGGCAGACGCCGTCAGCCACTCCTCTGCGACCTCTGCTTTCCCGGCGGCGTGCTTCGAGGCCCACTCGACGGCCTCCGTACAGTCATCGTAGGCTACGGGAAGCCGGTTTTCCGGCGCCAGCCTGTAATCCACCGATAGTATTACTACGCCGGCTGTTTTACATAACCTGTGTAAAAAGGCGTGGTATTCTACGCAGGCTGTGGAGCAAGCGACGAATCCTCCGCCGTGAAAATAGATCACCAACGGTAGTTTTTGGGAAGCGGTTTCCGGCTTGAATATGCGAGCCCAGACGCCGGTTCCCGGATTTATAACGACGTCCTTAGATGCAACGCCGTCTGTAAATTGTGAAGAGGCGGGCGTGGTTGGTCCTGGAGTTCGAACGGCAGAGCCATCGGAATACAACTTTAGGAGAGGTCCAATTTCTCCGACGAGTTCCACCGGCTCCGTCTCCATTATTGTGTATATCATTAAACATATTGGTAGGTATAGGTATATATACACACAACAACAAACGTGTATCCACCGCCGAGTGAACATAAAAGGACAGCTACATTAAAGCTAAATTTCTTCCGGATAAAACAAATTTTAGAGAATAATACTTACTTAGATAAACATTATATTGACTAACAAATCTTTGACTCCTAATGTGTTGTGTGCTATTATAACCCTTATATACGTATTTGAACATAAAAGATGGGTTGTAATATGTGTATGGGTTGTAATGTCAATAGAGATGTGTTGAATAATTTAAATTAGGAGTGAATCATTCAAACACAAAGATAGAGGGTTAGTCAAGAAGAGGATTGAGGGGGGATAAGTTGAGGGGCAGGGAAAATATTTCGGGAACCAAATACCCCTGAGTTGGTTTAATGGTGAGGAACTTGTGCTCTTGAAATAGAGGTCAGCGGTTCAAATCCAACTGGGGGTAGGGTATGTACGCCTCATTTGTAGCACAGTTAGGTGCTTCCACATATTGGAGTACGAGGTAGTCCCATATGTTATAAGCCGCATGTAGACCCAAAAACAGACTGCTCGACATCGTGGACTATAAAAACAATTATTATTATTATGCGCCGGTAGACGTTCACCTTTGAAGTTGCCTTTGCTAGAAAGTGTCAAAATCCAACAATGTTTTCCCAGCAGACTTTTTCCAACAATATTATTCTCTTATACCAGCATAAATAAATAAATATTTAGATTTTGACATTACCATAAAAACTGCTCAGGCATTGGCGTACTTCCAGAGCATCAATTTGCCTATATTTCCTAGGGACGTGAAATCCACTAATATTCTCCTAGATGAAAATTTCACTGCAAAACTTGCAGATTTTGGACTTTCCCGATTGGTGCCTATGAATGTCTCACACGTTACCACTGCTTCGCAAGGCACGCCTGAGTATGTTGATCCAGGTTACCATCAATGCTCTAGGCTAACAGAAAATTTGATGTTTACAGCTTTGGGGTTTTTTGGTGAAACTTCTCTCTGCAGGATTACCGATCAAAGAATCTGCCAAATTAATAGGTGTTGTGCCGCCACTATCTCTGAATTTTGTACACGACAGATGGCCCAACATAACCTCGAGAAAAAGTTCATAATTATTTTTTAGGCACGGAGTTAATAAGTCCGCTTATCAAATGTTGAAACAATCAATGACAAACGTTATTGAAAATCTATTCAGTTAGTGATTCTAACTAGGAGATGTAAGGTTAATTGGGAAGGGAAGGGAAGGGAAGGGGGATAAAATGGTACCCAAGAAAACCAAAAACATTGTACGTTAAATCAAAATTATATGCCGGTATTACTCTTATATTTAACGTAAACTAAAAAGGATTTGCTAGAATTATTTACTATTTATATGTGTTACTTGGGATATGTTCATCGTTTTATTTTTATTTTTTTATTTTTTTTGTTGTTGTTAGGCCATACACATACATCACAAAGTTTATGTGAGGAGTAGTAGTCAATAAAGTTGTAAGAAAGTACTTGTTAATTTTCAAAAACATCACAACTTAGTTTTTAGGCTCTTTCCCAACGACATCTTGAATGGGTAGATCCCTCATACAAAATAGCAAAACCCCTGCAACATTCACAAACATATCAACGTCGTCTTTTGACGATATATCGCACTTAGAAACAAGTTTGGGAAGAGCTAGCGTGACACAAAGTAAGGAAGCATAAGACGCAAAAAAAATGTAGAACCTGATTTTTCGCTAAGGATGACACATATTAGTTGGAAGGATAAAATAGAAGAAATGGGTCAACAATGATAATTTCGTTTAGTTCCAAGACAATGTTGCTAACATGCGATCACAAGGGAATAAAAAATTTCGTTATTTTCTTCAATTACTTATGTTCTGTGAAGCTTGGTAGTTCTCTCCACCATAGTGAGTCCAAACTAAACTTCATTATAATAACACTCGTTTGAGATATGCAATCAATTTCACAACATTGTCATTACAAGATATGTTCAGAGAGGGTTTGATAGATAAAATGGGGGACTTCATCAGAAAGGTTTATAGAAGAAGATCAAAAATGATGAAAATAAAAGAAATAGGTTCTACTGCCTTATAGGCTATTTTTAGCCTCATGGAATAAGTTTTTCATTTCATTTCATTATGAAAATTTTTTTGATATGGTGTTTTCTCATAAGCGTATTTTTAGTTATTAGTTTTCTCAGAAGCACAAGTGGGTTGGTGTGATTTTTCATAATCTTTTTCATTGTTCACTAGTTTCATCTCATTACTTATATTGTTTAACTAGTAGATTGCACTATTTTTTGTAGGGGTTTAAAAATGTAAGACATCATGAAGCCATCCAAGATCTATAACCATAACATAGGCCCCAATACATTTATTATGTTTGCATGTTGAAGAAATAACCATAACATAGACCAATTCATATTTATCACAATTTTATATTTATAACATAGTTATAACGTGACAACTCACCAACTAGGAAGGGTGAAAACCAAGAAATCACCTCACCAAAGAGGAAGGGAACATTAACCAATAGTTAGTCTAGGATGACGACCATTTCACTATAAAACACCACAATTTTAGACCAAGAATACACCCTCAAAAATGGAGGAAACATAATAGACCACTTGGAGCACAGTTCGCATAACATATAATCCATACAAACAAGTTTATAACATGGTATACGCAACCCCATAATCAGGTATGAAAAAACCAAATCCATAGTAGGGAATAAAAAAAAAATGGTTATAAAGAGAATTGGGTGTAACAAAACACAATCATAGTGGGGTCCCCAAGACCCAAGGTAACAAATCTCACTATAAACGGTACCCAATGAATGCATGTATAACACTATATGTCAACAAAATTTGTAGTCCAATCTCACAACCTCTCCTCCATGGACTGAAAGAACCAAACCAAAGTATGAAATATCCCATATGTACATCTGTTGATGTATATATCTCAACAATGAATAACATCACTCTGGGATGTAAGGATAAACATCAAACATTGTCAAATCCACCAACTATACTACATGTTATATAAGCAACTCCACCAAGAAAAACTAACTACAATAAAATTCTCGCAACCATGGAGGATTAATTATCATATGTCTCTCCACCATAAGAGGAATAAATATCATAAGTGTCACTCCACCATAGGAGGACTGAATACCATAAAATTCTCTCAATCATAGAGGAATAAGTATTATATGTCTCTCCACCATAGAAGGACTAAATATTATAAGTCTCATTCCACCATAGGAGGACTGTGAATATAGTATAAAGTGATGTCAGGTCACTCCATCATTTTGGACACATCGAGCCCCCTCACCTCATAACCAAAAGCATGTTACTCTAAAACTAAGTATGAAAACATGAAACCTTGAGAGTACCCCCATACGAGAAGCACATACCAAATGAAAAGATAGAACACACTCATTAAACAAGTAATAAAATCCACATTAAACTCTTGATGACATTTATCCAAGTGGCTTTGAAAACAATGAAGATTCGAGTTCCAAAAAACAAATAAAACAAATAAATCTCAAAAACCAAGAAAAATGGCCAAGTAGCCACATTTAAACTTCAAAATATTTTAAGAAAACAAAAAATAGAACAAGAGCCTTGAAGCTTCTCAAAAAATCAATAAAAAAAAATATTGGTTCTAAAATTTTTCCAAATTACAAATAAAATACACATAGAATATTCAAATAATATTTACTAAGTGACGACCATTAATGGCTTCTAGTAGGGGTACCAAAACATCGAGTACACATCATAGTATATAGTCATGATACTGAAAAAATAATGTAACTATCTTAATGTATGGCTGAGTCAAATCTCCCTCAAGATATCTGGAGGACTCCAATTAATACCTATATCTAGCAATAACAATATGTTAAAATAATCTCACCCAGAACATGAACCAATTTTTTTTTCTTCTAAAAGGTTATCACTTAGAAAGTCTTGTGTACAGTAATGTCAAATAGTCCAATAACGTTTGATTCATTTGTAAAAGGGTTATAAGTTAGAAGATCTGAGAGGAAAATAGAATTGGTCAATACATGGATGTAAGATTGAAGAGCATAGAAATTTAATGTTTTGAAAGAGAAGTCATATCACTGTAATTATTTTATCAAGATTATTTAACATAATTTCCATAATGTAGTATACAAGGAAATGGAAAGGGTCAAAATCCAGGTAAATTGTTCCAAGGAGGAAACCAAATATATCAAGTGTTACATACTACCTTGTATAAGATAATTTAACCATCCAAATGTATCATGCTTAGAAAATGTCAATTACCACACCTAACTATCATAACCGCTACTGAAGAGAACTCATGAGCTACCAAAAACCCACTTGCTAACTTCCAAATCTATCTCGAATCTGATACCAACTGTAATTCCCACTATTTTACCACTCAAAAAGTCACCAAAATACTATCAATTTTTTTATTATCATTAATAAATGCAACACCAAAGACATTAACCCAACTCACTAGACATAAATAACACTAACACTTTCCTTTGCAAGAAATCAATGTACCCAAAGTTCACCATCATAATTTTGTATGCATCACATGTTTTTTTAGCTCAGGAGTAATATCCTAGCAAAAACATGGTTACATCCATCATGATTCTCAATACCTCAAAATGAAGGAGGTTTATTTTTCTCTAGGGTTTGATTGTGCATTCCATTCCATAATTTGTTCAGGTTTCCTCTTTCCATTTAGATTTGCAACAAAAAGGATGGGTCCAAGTCTATAAGCCAATCTGGTGTGACCCAAAATGTACATTATACCTACACTAAGTAGGCAATAGTCCCTTAATGCCACGAAGAAGAAAAAACTATCCTCTGTAAGATACAATTCACACAAGTCTATTACATGTGAAAATGTTGAAGAGAGTAGCAATTACCTACCACAAGGATTCATATAGGACATCCTCTCGGGTAAGACAAAACTTGGTTTATGTTACCCTTAACACATAATAGTTTTAAGTCATTCCACAACAACAATTAATGAAGAAAAACACATGTAATAACATATGCGTGTGTCACCATTGATTGAGGTTTGTGAAAACATGGTTCACATAAAATTTAAAGGAGATTTATTTAAAAAAACTATTGATAAGGAGGCTTAAATTCCTACTTAGGAGTATGAAAGTACTATCCCTTAATCCTTGAGGTGTCATTGTCACCCAATATTCTTTACAACATTACAAAATTCACCTCATTTGATTCCTCTTGAAGTGTGGCATAATAATTCCCTTAGGATGGTAAACAAATTAGTTATCTAACACCATTTTCCACTACGGTCACAATTAGTCCCATTAGTTAGATTCCTCAATTGAGCAAGTTCTACTAGCACCTACACATTTCATACATCCAGTGAATTAAAGTGAAGGCAATAAGCACAACCTCAAATAAGAAAGAAAAGGTATTCCAACCATAACTATGCACCTATAACAAAAATAAAATTTTATTCTTCTAATACATTGGTATATTACAAGGGTTAATGCTAACCAAGCTTCATGACCACATTCATTCCACAAATGAGATGAACTTGACAACCAAAATCACTCATACAAGTGTAGTCTAACACAACTAAAGAGGAATACAAGAAGGAAAGATTGAGCTCTTAAAAATCATTCACATAGGTCTTAGATTTAGATATTTCCTTATATTTCCTTCTGTTAATACACTGTGTTGTTTCACTTATAACGATCATCAAACCATCCACCATCATTTACAATTTACGAGTTTCCTCATCTTTGTGTTAGTTCATCAAGATTAATTTCCTTCAATTTTATTTGTATTAAAATCATTCTTGCATTTAATTCACTTGATAAAAGCCAGGGTACTTATGTTTTAAGAGATCATACATTTCCAAGGTTCTTCTATTAAACTTGCATTCTTTCTACCTTTACATTGAGTAGTTAAGTCTCCCATTAACATTTTTTAAAAGACAAATGAAAATTGATGAAGCTTTAGTCTCTCGTTTAGAGATTTAGGAAGCTTCTAAAGGGAAAAGAAAACCACATAAGAAATAATTTTCATTAATATTTTACCATCCAAGTACTAGGAGGCATAATGTAATAGAGAAAGCAAATTCACATACAACAATCTAAGGTTTCTAAATTCCAAGTGGTATGAAATATACAATGAGTTTTCATCCACTGAAATCCTATTAAGAGGTCTTGAGACTAATTCATCTTGATCCAAAAGGAACATGAACCTCCATGGGTAAACAATGTGGCATAAATGGTATTCTAAACTCATGAAATATTCACACCTAATTTTCATCCTTTATTAATTATTTGAAGAGACAAAAGGCCCATAGGATTTAAATCTTCACCCATTGTTTCTTGTGGTCAATTTTATACGAATATTCACTTTTTACTCAGAACACATATAACCCGCCACTATCTTTCTCCAGAGTTGAAAGTGATTTATGTAAGGAAGGTTGGGATTCGTTCATGGCCATGGTGGGTAGGGAATGCTATTTTTTAAATTGAAAACATAACATAACCAAGAACACTTACAATTCAAATGGACTTATATCACCCTTCAATGGAGTAACCACTTTCCCTGTTGCAATTTTTTTTGACTCGTGTACAACCAAGATGTACAAGCAACCTAGATTCAACATATTTATATTTGGGAGAGGAAGGGTTGACCATAGCTATTTTATCAAGGAAACATGATTTGAGTGGATTATAAGAAAACCATGACCAAATACATATTGAATGTCATTGCAACATCTATCAATTAAATATTAACCTTCCTATGCACTAATTACTCTAAAAAAATAACATACGAGCTGATAAGTGCACTAACTAAGTTATGTTTAAATCACATGATTACTTATTCAAGGGGGAAAAGGGTGTAAAAAGGTTTCAACGAACCACCACAAGTCTTACTATCATCGACAATTCTTTTTCTTTACACGCTTACAACAAAATTACTTTTCAATTTTTATCTCACTATCATACCAATATACAAAATCATGAAGATTCACCCCAGTTAACCAAATACACTATTCTACAATACAGTTGAATTGTAAAGATTCAAGTAAAATTACACCATCACTATATTTAACACATATACTCAATGAGAGGAGATCTTCTTCTTTAATAGGACAAGTACTATTTCTAGAATATAGGGCAGTTCTAATTCCATCTTGATTATACATTTTTAGTAATAATAATTAAATTTAGATTTCTGACATCCATTTTACTCTCACTTCCACTACTTACAACCTGCCAAGTTAGTATAAACATGGTCAGTGAAAATGAACATTGGCGTGGAATTCCCCCCATGACTTAAATTTTCACATATATATTGTTTTCCACCTACAATAAATTAAAATATCTAGGTAAGAACACAAATGCAGTTTCATTTCATTTTCAAACTTGAGTGAGATAGGGAGAGGAGAGATAGAAAAGAACACCAAATTTCTTATAAGCAAAAAAATAAAAATAAGTGTCATCAAGGATATATATATAGAGTCATATAATAGAGTTTAAAGGTTTTGCAATAATTTTTCTGCTTAGAGAAAGTTTCGTGAAAATGTTTCTGGCTAGTGTTGTAGGATTATAAAGATGACCAATTTGGCCAAAGTGGCACAAACATTGAGGTTGAAATCCATTTTCTGAATATCAAACACACCACATGTAAATTTGTCGTCAATTCCTCTATCTACAAGGAACCCATTGGAGTTTACAAAACACAAATCTTGTGACCAAGATTCAAATGGCCACTACATTTTTGAAGCTACTCGTCGATGTAGACACCTAAATTATGCTTTTGCAATTTTATTGACAAAAGCACACTAATCACTCTCATTCTTACCATTTTCATTGTAATTAGTTATTTGCGCTAATTAACTAATGATTCTTATGATTTTCGTGAATCAACAACACTTTTTTGATTACCTATCCTCTTTCGCAATCATGATGCCACTTTACGGAAAATCGTAAGTCAAAATCCTCTTCCGAATAGACAATTAGTGATTATTATCAAATTAAGCCTATTTTAACCTTGTTTTAGTCAATATACCCTATTATTGGTTCAAACCCCTTTTCCAACCATCATAATCACCCCACTTCCCTCCACTACATCTCAGAAGGCTTCAAAAGCTTATCCTAGCCTCCTAATTGACCCTAAGTGGTTGATTAAGGCTCCTCACATCCTAATCGCTTGGTAATCCACTAATCAGTATTAACAAGCCTTTATTTTTCTTTGTACTTTTAGTCCCACATGCACTAAGATGCAAGTTTTCCTCAAAGGAAAAACTATAAAAAGGACTAAGCACATACCTTTAAACTTTACACCATGCTTTGAATTGTATATCATATAAGAAATATGATTGATAGCCAAGCTCAATCCTTGCCTCAAGTCTTCAATGGAGTTAATAGATGGGTATTGAATATGATCTTGTATTCATTGTTGGAGATACCATCTCACCCTTATTGGAGTAGCAAAAAATGTTCAATTTGATTTCTCCTAGATTTATGTTAGCTAGCAATTGAACACACTAGTAGGCATGCTTTAGCTAGGTTTTGAATATATTGAGGTTAGTTGTTTCAAGCATTCCATTAAGCTTTTATCTTTGATATAACTATTGTTAGATTCAATAATCATTTTCTCAATTAGACTATGTGGTGTTAGTCTTAGCTTTGCTTTGAACTTTTAGTAGTGTTCATTTGGCAAGCCCGGTGGGACCACATAGCCCATTGCATTCATTCTCAATCTTTTTAACTTAGTTTCAAAAATTTTAGATTTCAAGCTTTCTAATTTAGCTTCAAGTTTTCTAGATTAGTTTCAAGTTTTATAGATTAATTTCAAGTTTTCTAGATTAGTTTCAAGTTATCTAATCTAGTTTCAAGTTTTCTAGATTACTTTCAAGATTTTTAGAGTAATTTTCAAATTTTTGTAGATCAATTTTCATTTTGATAGTTGTTTAAAACTAGATTAGTAGTAGATGTTGCTTTTTGATGTTCTTTGCAGAATATAAGGAGGTGAAGTGCTATCAAAATTCCCTCAAAAGGCTAAATATTTGATCTTTTAAAAAAAATTCTTGTCGAAATTCATATTTTGATCACCTACATGAAGGTCTGCACCTACGCTCAAAGGGGTGCACCCACACTTTAAAGGCCACGCCTGTGCTCTACTAGACGTGCCTATGCTTCAAAGTGTGCACCCATGCCTCTTCGGCTGCATCTGTGCATCATTGGATTTTTGACCTCTGTGTGTGACTTGCGTTGGTGCTTCAAAGTGTGCGTCCATGCTTCTTTGGCAACACTTGTGCATAAATGACTGTGTAAATTTGACATAGGTGAGCCTGCGCATAACTGTGTGTGTTGCTACTTCAAGGGATGCTCCCATGCTCTATAAGATGCACTAGTGCACTAGGAGGCGCGCTGACACTCTCAGGTAAATTTTGCACAAAATTCAAAGTTTCAACTTTTGGTTTTTAATGTTTTTGTTATTTTCTAGAGATTTTTAATTGCTGTTACTGTCAATTTTCTATTTTAGAGCAGGATTTATAACAAAATTAGCTTAGGGTTTGATAAGTTATTTTTGTTAAAATTGACTTAGGGTTTTATGAGTGATTTTTCTTTCATTCTTTGTATGATTTTGGAATAGGGTTGTGTATACTCTTCTCTTGCACTTTGTGTGATCTTGAGAATAAAAAACACCTCTAAACCTTCCTTTTTCTAAATTAGAGTAAGTAGGAAAAATAATCATTCATTGTTATGCTTAAGGGAATAAAATTTCATTTTGGAATGTATATGATCTTTTAGTTTAAGAGATTTTCATTTGATAACTAAGGCTGAGGCTTGTGCATGCTCTTCTCTTGCACCTAGTGTGATATTGAGAACCAAAACCAACCTTATTTTTTCACTAAAAAATTAGTTGGATTAATTAGGAATAAATCTATATTTACAAAGCATTATGGTAGTTAATTGATTTACAAGATTTTTCATTATTATCTATTTGGGTTACTTATTATGTATGCTCTTCTCTTACACCTAGTGTGATCTTGAGAACCAAAATCAGCATTTAATCCTCTTTTTATGATATTGTATATCTTTTTGAACTACTAAATATTTGTGTGAAGGACCTAGTGATAGCCAAAGAAAGGAAAACTCTCTTCAAGCCAAATTCTAACAGAAATGTGTGATGTAGGCTATTACATGGTGGTCTAAACCAGATTGCTTAATCCAAAAGATAAGAAAATACACCATTTTGAAAAACATTGTATGTGTAAGTTTGGTTAAGAGATAAAGCTCGTCCACTTAACTAGGAGAAACTTTATTTGGCATAAGCATTAAGATAACAAGAGGAATGCTCCTAGGAACCCCAAAGTAGTTCAAACAAGAGGGAACCTTGTGAACAAAATGGGAAAGTTTGCCACACTACCCAATTGACTAGTACGCCTTAAAAGATTAGAGTCAAAGTTACCTCCATTGCGACCCCAGTGAAAATATAACTAAACAAAATTTGTTTCTCATTGTATTTAATGGGGTAAAGTAAACATGAGATAATCCAAGAATAGTCAGTGCAACTTTGTTGGTAAATCAAGCTCGCAGAGATATCTTGTGACACATAGAGAGAGAACCCCTAGGAAAGCTTGCCGGATTGGAACCAATTTTTTCTTAGTTATATTATACTTGAGAGCTCTCACAAAGTTAAAAATTTGTTGGATTAAAATTATTGTTTTTTGAACAAGGTAAATAATCTCTTACAAATAAAATCAAGTGGCATTTCATCACAAAATCTATTTAGTGTTACTTTTTCCTAGTTTTTCACTTGTCCTAAGACAAGGTGAAACTCTGCCGAAGTTACACCAAGTATTTTTCATCGCCACTTGGTCTACTCCTTTGTTTTCTTGTTGTTCATGTTTTAAGACAAAAGAAGAAAAAAATATAGATACCTACTAGAAATAATTGTGTCTACCATTTTTGTAGTTTACTTGCATGACTAGGTTGTAATGCCGAAATGCAAGTGTTGAAAGTGTGAATGGTACATCATCAAGTTCTAGTATCCCATTTGTCTCAAACCCATATTGATACTTAATATCATTGTAGTTAGGTTGTTTTATCATTGAATTATTTTTAGTTATTACGTTGCTCACATTATAGCCATACAATTGTGATATTTACGTCTCGTTTCCATTGTGAAACTTGGCCTAAATATTTATATTGTATTTTTACACTTCTCGCACGCATAGTAATTCATTGATATACTTAGGCATAGTTTTTACATCCTAGCTTTGTCTTGTGTTTTGTGAGTATTGAGGTTACTTTGTTAGCATCGCTATAATGTCATTTTGATACTAAAATATTGCTTTCTTACAAATTTTGATTAATGTGTCCAAATAGCGTTGTTATGTTGCTCACATTTGTATATTACATTTTACAAGACTTAGAATTTGTTAGTGTTTAGAAACTAGTTTTTAGTATACCTTGTTAGAGGATCGCGTCAACATCTTCTTATATTTAGGTATTGTTTGTTTCAAACTTGGCCTAACTGGTGATATTGTGATATCACTATTTGTTTCAAACATATCTCAAAAAATCATAGCGAGTAAAATATTTTTGTGACTAGATTTGAATTTTATACATTACTGTATTGTATTTGAAGTCTCATGTCATATATTACCTTGCTAGGGTAGATCATACTTTATTCTTTATCCTAGGCCTCATAAATACCTATTGGATTCATGGCTATTTTTATAGTCACCATTTTTTTGTGATGACTTAACATCATTACACCGTGAAAAATTTCCTAGGGTCCATTTTTAGTAAACCTTAGAGGAAACAATTCGTTTTGTACCCCCTACTTCAAGTATGCCTACTACGAGAATGGGGTCCCAAAAGTTAGAATATGGTCTCTTTGGAGGTGATAACCCTCTTTAAGAGGATAATGTCACGATTGATCATTGTGGTGGAGAGGAGGATTCTCCTTGTGAGGATATGGATATTCATCCTACCCATTTTAATGATTACTGGTTTCACAACAATTATGAGGTTCTTATGCATATTGTGGAAATAGGAGCTAATTTTCATTCCATGGTTTACCCTTCCCTTATTGGCGACATGATTCAGGGAGAAGAATAAATGGAACACCCTCATTGCGATATTAATGAGATTTTAAACCCAAGACACGCCTCTAATTCTAGAAGACAGAATAATGAGGAGGTACCTTTTGAAAATGACAGATACTATCGTATACATATGGTTATAGTTCACTGCAAAGACCACGAGGAATATTCTCACCATGAGCAACCTTCTCCTAACAACAATCGTAACTAAGTGCCCACTCAGGAGGTAACCTCATAGGAACAAGTAAAAGTTCTCACTCGCTAACTGGAAATTTTAGCCTCACACATAAATAAGGATCAACTAAGACCATTAAAACAAGCCATACCAAGAGCCAAACCTAAGGCTTCATATCATGACTTCCAAATAAATACTCCTCGTCAGGAGACATGAAAATACCCCTACGAGGAATTTCTCACAAAGAATAGATGTGGGAATAAACCTATATTTAACCTTTCATATAGACCTACACCACCCACACAAGACCAACTCTTCAATCAATAGTGATCCACTATGGAGAACGCCCTTCTAACATTTCAAGAAGGAAAAAATGGTAATAACAACAAGAAATACCAGTTTGATGAATTGTGCCCTTATCCGTTTCATATATCCATGTTACAAGTACCTTTCCCATGATATTTTGATTGTTTGAAGTTTGATAAATAAAGGGAAAAGTCGATCCCTGAGATCACATCAAATATTTCCCACAAAGTTTAGGAGGACAAGCGCTAGAGTGATTTTTACACATTCCCAAAGGATCCATATCTACATGGACATAACTAGCAGAACATTTGGTACATCATTTCTCTTTTAATATATAGAGTGATGTCACCATGTTGGATCTCTGTAATGTAAAACAATGAAACAACAAGAACTTTGCTACTTTACTACAATGATGGAGAGGGTTTGCTAGTCGCTTCACTTGCTCCATACCCTTAAAATAGTTGATTAGTATATTTTTTCCCAACCTCCACTCTAACATCACATTCTAATTACAAATGCATTGTGGAAACATGTTCGAAGAGGTAATAAAAAAAGGGAGTTAAATCGAAAAAGTGTTGATATCCAGAGGGACCCTAAAGCCCTTTTCACGTGATCATAACAATTCCAAAACTAATGAAAAGACAAATTTTGTACCTAATAGGAAAAAAAACCTTTTCGGTGATGGGATTGTTGACTCTAAATGAGTAGAATCCATTTAAAATCACACTCCTTTGAAGCTTGCAAAGTGAGCTCTGGCTACATAGTATAAATGTCATAGTTTCACCCCTCTATCTGACTCAATATTGTCAATACTAAAGCAGTTAGAGGTTGTCAACATGGTCTGATACCTTGAAGAAATACCTTATGGGGATGAAGCACCTAAGCCATTATGGTTTAGGGATAATGAGTTTTACAGATTCCACCATGTCAAAGGTCAAAAAACTAAAAAGTGATTGAAATTAAAACACTACATTCACGATCTAGTTGACCGTGGTAATATAGAAGTAGACTCCATTGCCACTTCCTAGTCTCCAAACAAAAACATGGGGATATTCAAAGAACCTTTCCCCAAACATGAAGGAAAGAAAAAATAGGATCAAGGACAGTCATCTCAGAATAAGAGCACCAAGTATATATCAAAGCCAAACCATTTTCATGCTTTAATAGGTTGTGTTGATTCACCTGTTGAACATGTCAAAACAATCAATATAAGAGGAAGAGAGTGCATTGTGGCAATGCGACGAGCTCATCTTGTTATCATAGAACCTTCTCCCCTTCCTACTTAAGAGAGTCATTATGATTTGTTAGATCAATTAGAGAAGACCACAACTAAGATTTCAATATTAGACCTTATAAATATTTCTAACGTCTATAATGATATCCTTTACAAGAACTTACATGGATCAGGAGTGTCTGTTGGTATAGACCCAAAACATTTACAAGACATGGTAGCACAAATAGATCCTTTAGAACACAACCTTTATTCTGATGGGAGTATTAGTAGAAAATCCCTCCCATAACCTGCCCTTACACATTGAAGTAATAATCAAGCATAAGAAGGTCAAGAGAGTGCTTGTGGATGGCGGATCAGGTATAAATATTTGTACTCTTAAACTAGTTCGATAACTAGGGTGCACAAAAGATGACTTGGAGACAAAGGTCATCACCATAAAGGCATATGACAATGAAGAGTGACAATCAGTTGAAATGATCACTTTCTCACTGGAAGTGCTATAAACCATGATACAAATTTCCATGTCTTAAACTTGGAGCTCCCTTATAACATATTGCTTGATCGCCTATGGATTCATGCCATGCAACCCGTATCATCAATGTATCATTTATGTTTAAATTTGCAACATGAAGGATAAACACTTATTATATAAGGAGATCCCCAACCATTTTCTCATTGCAGAGCATTATCGATTTATTTTCCTACCATCTACAAGTGTCTCTCTATGTAGATTGTTGTTCTTGTTCAGTAAAAATCCCTCGGTTCATGAGTGGATCCAAATACCTTTTCTCCCAATGACATTGGTTCTTCCACCTCAGACATCACTTTCATTGCATGTGAGATGAAGGTTGTATCAAGCGTTTGCAGAGAGTATGATCTACAACAAGCTCTCATGGTTCAAAACATTCCCCTATTTTCTAAAGACACATTAGGTCATGTTATAAGTTCCAAAGATCAAGGGAGAACTGTCCCTTTGACAATTTCGTTCCAGCTGGCTTACTAGAAGATGAAATGATACTGAATGATATTGGTTTTCATCCTCAAGGTGATGAAATTAATTTATGTTACCAGTAACCCAAGTATGTTATTCCTAAAGGAATAATGATTACTATGGAATACAAATGACGTTGTTGTGGCTCTTCAAATACCTCGTCGTATAATGGGTAAGTCTTATATTGGCATCAATTTCTATAAGTCTCACCTGTCAAATGACAAGTATGCCTCTTCTGAGCGTGAGGATGGTTTGTTGGAAAATGAAATTGAAATAGATTCATGGTGTAGTCTTTATGAAGACCTCACCTCTACAAAGTTATTCTCTAACTTGTCTATCCTTACCATAACCCCTATTACACCCATTACCATTCCAAAACCATACCTCATTTACCCATCACTCATGATTTGGGACCAAAAGCAACACGCACCCATCGATGTTTTAAAGAATGATGAGGCTATTTGTGGTTCCTTGGCATTAGAGACAAAATTCTTAGAAACAAACACAAGAAAGGATTCTCCATTCAGTTCAATGCATGCACGTACTTTGGAGAGGAGGTAGGGTTGTGTGGTCACTTAAGTAAGAAAATAAACAAGGGAAAAAGTCCTACAGAAAATCCTTGCGAAAATATAAATTCCAAGTCCTATAGGAAAAACCTCTTTGAGGCGCTTGTGGAAAAACAAACGGAGAAACCCATAGACAAGATAGTGTACCCACCTAAAGATGAGGATATCCTTGAACCACCTCTGGCAGAGGAGGATCTCAATCTACCTCCTGATCCTACATGCATGGAAGATGAGTCTAAGTTACTGGTGGAGGAGACAATAGATGCCAACATTAGCACGAAGGAGCTGCCTAGAATAGTTAAGTTGAGAGTTTCACTCTCAACTCAAGAACATTTTTTTTATACTACTTGGAGAGAACTTATAGATATCTCTACTTGGTCTTAAGTAGACATGCTAGGAATTGATCCTGCATTTGTGGTGCACAATCTTGTTGTACACTCAGACACCAAGCCCATAAAATAAAAGCTCAAGAAGATGCATCCACCTGTCGCCTTGTTGGTTGAGGTAGAATTAGAAAGGTTATTAGAAGTAGACTTCATCATGTCTATCGACTACTCAAAGTGGATTTCTAATGTGGTCCCAGTTCAGAAAAATCATGTCAGTATCAGAGTGTGTACTGATTTCTAAGATATTAATAAATCTTATCCTAAGGATGAATTTCCTCTTCCCATCATCAACATGATTGTCGATTTGATGGTTGGTTATGAGATGTTATCACTCATGGATGGCTTCTTAGGATATATCTAAATAAATATTGCTTAGGAATACCAACAAAAGATAAATTTTACCACCCCATGGGGGACAATCTGTTATGAAGTCATGCCCTTCGGCCTCAAGAATGCAGGCGCTACCTATTAGCGGGAAATGACAGTTATTTTAAATGATATGATGAGTGACATCATGGAAGATTACATAGATGACATATTAGAAAAGTATAGGACTCAGGAAGAGCACCCAAAAATTTTATGACACATATTTTAACATCTAAGGGACTACAAGGTCTGACTAAACCCGAAGAAGTGTGTCTTCAATGTGTTATCTAGAAAATTACTAGGATTAATTGTTTCAAGGATAGGGATAAAAGTAGATCCAGAAAAAGGTTTCCGCTATAACAAAAATGCCTCCTCCTACCAATATTAGAAAACTATGGAGCTTACAAGGAAAAATCCAATCTGTGAGAAGGTTTATATCTCATTTTACAGACAAGTGTCATACATTCACACATCATCTCAAGAAATATGCTAGTTTTCATTGGGGACCAAAGTAACAACAAGCATTTTCTTTGCTCAAAATCTATTTGGCTAAAGCCCCTGTTCTAATGCTACCCACGGTAGGAGAACCTTTGTTACTCTACATCTCTTCTAGACACTTTGCAATTGGGGCACTGTTGGCCCAGTATGATAAAGAGTAGAGAGAAAAATTTGTGTACTACTTAAACAAAATGTTGATAGGTTATGAGCTCAACTATCCACAGATCGAAAATGCTTGCTTGGCGATAGTTTTAGCCTTTCAAAAACTATGTCACTATTTTTTCAACAATAAGGTCAAGCTTATTTCAAAAGTAGATCAATTAAAATACTTATTATCAAAACCCACAGTCACAGGAAAGATGGCTAACTGGATCATTTTTCTTAGTGAGTTTCAAATTTATTATGTACATCAAAAGTCAGCGAAAGGTCAAGTTCTATCATATCAACTAGTAGAAGCTTCAGTACTAGGTGCCAAACCTTTGAGTCTAGAGCTCCCAGATGCATGTACGATGTACCTCAAGGAATCAATTATATAGAAACTATAATTTCATGGCTCCTTTATCTTTCATGGTTCATGTGCCGGAGTTGTTTTGATCACTCGTATAAGAGACTTGATCCCACAAGAATTTTTACTTGGATTCCCATGCACAAATAATATAGCAGAGTATGAGGCCCTTATTGGAGGGATGCAATTAGCTATTAATTGGGATATTAGATGAGTAAATGTAATCAATGATTTCATGTTGATTATAAAATAGGTGACAAATGAGTATAAAGTTAAAAATGAGAAAATCCTTCCATACAAGAGAATGGTCAATTCTCTAAAGGATTATTTTAAGCAGATTACATTTTAACAAATCCTAATAGAAAAAAATAGAGCAACGGATGCTATGGCCACAATAGGGTCTATGTTGAGTATTCCACCAAGAAACCACAATATGTCATTCTTCATTGAGCATCTACGAATGTCAGCATATGACATGCCACAATCCTTTGGTAGGTTTTGTTCCCCTCAAAATTCCCCTCTTTTGAAAGTCATAAAATTTGAAAATTTTGAGTTGGCACCCTTCAATAGTGTTTTAGTGAAGTAAGAAATTCAAAGATATGTTGTAAAATCCATTTCTTGGGGTCATTTTAGTGACTTATGGGTTTGTCAAAAAAAAATGTCCCTCGTGTCCCAAGTATCGACTGGCCTCCTATTCACCGATTGGCTGATTTCCCTACAAGTCCTTGTTCGTCACCTTTTCAGACCTTTTAAGCTCATCTATCCCAAGTACACTAGGGCCTCCTATTCACCAATTCCCCGCATCACCCAAATTGGTTGAATCGGCTCTTCGTTTCCTTCATGTCCCAATGTTCCATGGACCGTTTGGGCCAATTTTTTCCACTTTTCCTACATTTCACCTTTTTTAGTCGGTGCAAGATATATTTAATATGCATTTACGATCTTCTCTCTCCTAAATGACTATTTAAAGGGGAAACCATCTATACACTTGTCACATTGCTTGCTCATTATCTCTTGCCCGCAGTTTTGCAAAATTGAGTCATTTTTCCACCTTCCTCTATCTCTTGCAATAATTTTCGTGAGTCTATTCTTTGAAGGCCATTCCTCTGTTCATTGTCAAAATGAAGATAATATTTCAAGGGCACCACCATTTGTCCCCTTTGGAGACTTCTGTTCCTGATATTAGAGATAGCAAAGTTTGACATTTGGATTTCAATGATTTCTGGGGCAGATTAACATGCGACAACCCTACTCCCATTACTCAAATGATAAATGATAGTGGAATCACATATGCCATTGGTTTTCCTCTCTCTTTACAATGTGCCAACACTGTGCTCGCCTGCGGAGCTAGTTTCAGTCTGGACACAAAGGAGGTTGTCAATGTGCACGGTGAGTTGATTATAAAATTGGATGTTGCTGCCATTGTTGCTACCCTGTGCATTCCTGAAATAGAAGACTCCAGTGTTCTCACTCTCACTCAAGCTCAGACTCTGTTTGATCAAGACAACAAGAAATATAAGGCTCAAGTAGAAAAATCATGGCTGAAGTTCCCTAAAAAGGGAGCGTCCTGAATCTCTAAGGAATTATTCAAGGTCGAATTCAAGGAAAAACTACTAGATATCATCACCTTACTTACCCAGATTATGGGAATGCACTCTACTAACAAATTCCATTTTTGGATGTGCCCTTTCATAAATATCGTCTACGAGGGTAAGAAAAATCTGAATTGGGCTGAGATTATCTGTGGAAACCTGACTGAATAATTGTCAAATGTTCAACAAACCAAAAATTTCTACATGACTTCCTATCTCATGTACACCTTGGTAGCATCTTGTGAGTGGCTCAACTTCACTTTAATTGAAGACAAGAAGGATGAGCCAATCTACACATATTTCCCTTAGTTTACCGTTAAGGTTAGTACTCATAATTTCATAAGGGTAAATGATGCATTCACCATGTACATTGTGAGGATCTTGGAGGGTGACACTAATAGAAGGTTTTCTAATGAGGCTAAGGCTTTGATAACCAAGTATGGGGCTTTCTTCACTCAGTTCCAAAAGTTCTCATACATTAGGCTGGTTTGTTTTGAAAGCACACCTCTCATGCTTCCCATGTTCTACAATGACAAAATGGCTTTGGTTGAGGTGTGCAGGAAGCTGATAAACTTCATAGAACTTACCGAGATAAGAAGATTACTAGTCTTCATTTCCCTGTCACCTTGGGTAATTATACATGCAGGACAGCTCTAGATGCCCAAAATATAGAAAGGACTATTACTCCTCTTACAATTCATTTCTTCAAGTCTAGGACTTGTTTTGATCTTAAGAGATACATTGATCAAAATCTCAAGATAACTTATCATCACCATCCTGATATTGATATCATCACAGATCTCCGTCTGATGGGTCAAACCGATGATAGGATCCTGTTGGCCAAAAATGTGTTTGATGATGTCAAGAATCACTTGTCAAGGACATGGATCTTTAGAATCGAGTGAAAAATAAAGGTTCTAGAAGAAGCACTGGAGAAATTGAGGAATGTATGGAAAAAAGGGGAGTCTTTTAAAACTTGTGTTTTATTCGCATTCAAGGATATCCAATGCCATTTTCAAGATGAAACCACAGGTGTATTATTATCTCTCCAAGAAATCAAGGCTCAGTTTAAAGCCTTTGTCAAGGATGATTTGTTCAAGGAAGAGTCAATCACTAAAGAGAAACTGAAGGATGTTTGTTCTCTCCATTCAGCTATAGCTGAGACTAATAAGGAATATCAAGAGCATACTAAGTTTGACAAAGATATGGAGAAATGCCTAGGCACGTGGACTCATGCTACTTCCAACACAACGATTCCAAGGGGCATGGAGATAGCAGAAACATTGAAGAGATTCAGGCAACGGATCTTCAAAACAATGGGCCCTCCTCAGCCACAACCGGATGTCTCTGCTTCTAGCTCTTGACTTTATTTTTCTATTTTTATGTTTTATCTACTTGTAATTTAGTTAAGGACTTTATATTGTGTATTTCCTTAATTAATATTTTGGTTAAAAGAAACAGTTACTAAATGTAACCACTTTGTAAACTATATATTTGGGCTCTCCATGCCATTCCAAAGGGCTAGAACTCTGATAATTTTTGAAAGTGTAAAAGAACTAAAAGCTATCAATATAGAAGATTTCCCTTCCTGTTTCTATCTGCATCTATTTATTCTCTCTTGCTTGTCTAAAGTTTGTGAATCATTAATCTATTGCATTAAGAAGGTTTGTATTCTTATGGATGTCATTTGTGGAAATTTATGTCTACGAAATAATATCTGGTGGTTTAACATGAATGATTCTGTTCTATATATCATCCTTGCTCAACATTTATAAGGAACTATTTTGCTATCTATATTTCTTGAGAATGCTATTATGTTCTACCTTTTCCCTCTCTTAGTTCTTATGTTTTTTTGTATTGATGATCTACCTTTGCATTAAAACGCTTTCATGATATCAAAGTTCCTCATTAAAGTAGAAAGTTGTACATTTCTAAACAGTTTTGTTGCTTTCTTTCAATAAGGGTACCTCTCCCATTAAATAGGAGGGACTTTCTATCCCCTGATTGTTGTTTTCTTTAAAGTCCTAATTTGACAACCAACAGTTTTTGGTGACTCTATTGGGGATTTGTTTCAAGAAATTCCAGTTTTGAAGAACAATTTCTTGATCATTTCTGATCTTGTGACTCCGAGATTTACTCATGAAAGAAGGGATCTTGGAATTAAAGATTCTCAGTTTCAACTCCTAGAGCAGCAAGGCTTTCCCCTTCCTTCAACAAGGATAAGTAGAAGAGCTCGTTCTACAAGCACACCCCATGTTGAAGACATAGCTTTTGGGAGTCGTATCCCTTAAGAATAACTCAGCCTTAATCTTCACGCTTTAAGTCTTGCTGGTGTTTCAGTTCCACTTCAAGCAATTTTTCCAAGGATAGCAGTTCCATTACCTTGGGGCCAATGAGTTGGGCCTCTTGCCCTCCCTCAACCTTTGCATGAGTTACCTAGGGGTAATAGAAAGAAATTTCCCAAGTTCAGAGGTGATGGCAAGGTACATCCTTATGAACACATTGTAACCTTCATAGTTGCATGTGGAGTCCTTGGAGTTGAACATGAGGATGTCTCTGTGAGGATTTTTGTTGATACTTTACAGGACAATACGATAGATTGGTTTTACCATCTCCCCGTTGGGACCATCACCAATTGGACTACCATGAGAACTGGATTTGAGAACCATTTCAAACCTTCAGAAGATGTGCATGCTTTGCTAGCCCAGATTTCTCAAATCAAGAAAGAACCATAAGATCCCATGAGAGAATTTGTGGCCAAGTTCAACAAGATGATTAACAAGATCCCACAAAACACCCGGCCTGTGGATCAAATTAAAAAAAATTTCTTCCTAAATGCTCAATTTCTTGAAGTAAGCTATGCATTGAGAAGAGCCAATCTTACAACTTTGGATGATGATCAAAGATTAGCCATCAGTGTTGAAGATGACCTGATCATGTCTAGAAAATTTGAAAAAAAAGACTCTTCCAAATCCAAAACTTCTTCTTCTTCTTCCTCTACTCCTAGAGCTAATGCAGATCAATTAGTAAAAAATCTTGCAAATGACCTCATTTCCATCAAGAAACAATTGGCTCAACATGCTCCTTATCAAGATGTTCCAAGGAAAAACTTTCAGCTTAGAAACCGTTTTCCTTCTTCTCAGACAAGGTTGGAAATCAAAGGACCACCCATCAAGGTCCCTGTTAATGTAATTTGTGAAGTTGAAGAACCTGATGATGAAGAGGTTAATGAAGACTTTGAAGAACCTAGAGAAGAGGCTGAGGAAGAACTTGATGGATCTCGAGTTAATTTCCTCACTACTAAGGGCATTGATGAGGAAGATGATTATGATGAAGTAGTGGCAGAGATGAATGGTGAGTCATATGCCTTTATGAATTGGGAGCAGACAAACAAGAGAGAAAAAGTGATGCAACCTGCTAAAAAATCTAAGGAGCATCCCATGACTATTTCATTGATTGTAAGAAGAGGGCCTCCTATTCCCACTGCATCCACACAAAAGGTGAGTTCTACTAATTCTTCTTCTTCTATTCTTTCTTCTAAAACTTCTTATTCTCTAGCTCCAAAACCTGATAAGCCTAGGATTCCTAGTGATGATACCCAATCCACCTCTAGATCTTTTGATATCATTGACCACCTCAAGAAGACAAAAATCCATATTTCAAAGGCCGAGTTTTATCAAACCCATCCAAAAGCCTTTGCCAAAATGGTCCACTTTGTCAATTCCCATTCCAAAAATTCATCCAACACTTCTAAAGGTCTTTTTCCCACTCCCTCTTCTGCATCCTAACCAAATATTGTGGCTGAAGTCACCTCACCTAATGAGAAAATCAAACCATTCTATGTGACCCTCCTCATAGCTAGCCATAAACTTAGCAACTGTGTCATAGACTCATGAGAATCGGATAATGTGATGCCTGCCAAAGTAGCTCATGCCTTGGGTCTTACCCTCACATGCACTTTTGGTTCTTGCTATTCCATGGAGAGTAGGGAGGTGCCTTTGGATGGAAGAATTAAGGATGCACAAGTAGCTTTTGTTGCTTTGCCAGAAAAAAAGGTTTTAGCTACTATTTTGGTAGCTGATATTCCTCCTTCATACGACATGCTGTTGAGTAGAAATTTTTATAAATATGTAGGAGGAGAAATTCAAATGGATTGGTCACATGCCCTTATACCAGTCAATGGAAAGATGAAGAAGTTATTTCATCAGAAGCAAATTGAATATATTGTGCAAAAGATAGATGATCCCAAGGCACAAATACTTTATGAAGATATTGGGAGTGGCAACTACATGATCATGTCTCAGGATGAGGCAGAACGTCCCAAAGAAGTTCTCCATGATCCTAATAGAGTTTGGAATTTGGAATTTGACGGAACTTGCTCTTCAATTGGTTCTGGGGCTGGTGTGGTATTGATATCTCTAAAAGGAAAGATTCACCCTTTCTCCTTCAAGCTACAGTTTGAAAATACAAATAACACAACAAAATATGAAGCTCTCATCTTTGGACTGAACACGGAAAAAGAAAGAGGTGTGAGGAACCTCTTGGCTCGTGGAGATGCAAAACTAGTTTTCTAACAAGTCAGAGACCTTTTCCAAGTGAAGAATAGAAGGTTGAAGCACTATAGGAATCTAGTCTAGGATTCTATTGAATTCCTTGATGCCTTCTCCATCAAAGTGGTGCCAAGGGAGAAGAACACTAGAGCTGATTCCCTAGTTGTTTTAGGGTCTTTACTGATACCTCATCCTGATTTCTCTTAGGAAAAATTCACCATTGAAATGATCCATAGATCAAGCGTACTGGATAATGCAAACAACTAGAAAGTTTTTCAATGATGACCATCATTTTCTCTCTTTCTTGGAGCTTAGGATAACTTTGATCAATTATATTTTAAGGGAAGTGACAGTCTACCTCGAGAGAGTGTCTCTTCCAATGAGGAGGGTGTGAAGGAGGAGATGGATCAAGATGGATGCATCAAACTAAAAGGTAACAAGATCCCTAAAGGGCTGATAATTCTAGAGGAATTGTTTGATAAACATGACAGATATGTCAAGTCCAAGGCTTCCAAAGGAGCTCAACAGTCTACTAAATGTGAAAATATTAACATTGGGAGCCCTGCTGAACCCAAAATGGTGAACGTTGGAAAGTGTTGCACCCAGGAGGAGAAGAAGAAGGTGGTAAATCTTTTTAAGAGGTACGTCGATGTCCTTGCTTATTCTTATGATGATCTAAAAGATTTCCAGCCAAAGGAAATGCAGCACTTCATTCCCCTCAAACCTGGGATTAAACCTTTCAAGAAGAAGTAAAGGCAATTCAATCCAAAGATTGCCGACACCATTTTCCAAGAGATACAGAAGTTTTTGAAAGTTAAGATGATCTTCCCCATTCATCATTCAACATGGATTGTTAATATTGTACCTGTCAGGAAGAAAAATGGTGAGATTTGGATCTGTGTTGACTTCATGAATCTAAATCAGGATTCTTTGAAGGAAAACTATCCCCTACCCATGATGGACCAGGTGTTACAGGATATCACAGGGGCGGAAATTTTGTCCATGCTTGACGGTTTCTTAGGATATAATCAAGTGGAAGTCAATACTGTAGATCAACAAGACTACCTTTACCACTCCTTGGGGTACTTTTTCCTACAAGAGGATGCCCTTTGGCCTCATTAATGCTGGTGCCACCTTTCAGAGAATAATGGATTTGGCTTTCAGGGATTTGAAAGGAAAATGTATTGTTGTGTATCTAGATGATTTAACTGTGTTTTCCAAAACTAGAGTAGATCACTTTCAACATCTTGAAAAAGTCCTCTTGAAATGTAGAGAACATGGAGTCTCTCTGAATTCTAAGAAATTTGTCTTTTGTGTCACGGAGGGCAAGGTTTTGGGACATGCTGTCTCCAAAGAAGGAATCAAGATTGATCCTGAATGAGTTCAAGCCATCCAGCAGATTCCTCTTCCCACAAGCAAAAAGAGAGTGCACTCTTTCTTTGGTAAGATCAACTTCCTGAGAAGATTCATCCTTGATTTTGTAGAGCTAACTTTGAATATTTCCCAAATGATGAAAGGAAAGAATACATTTGGTTGGTCCTCTGAAGGAAAGGAAACATTTGAAGGCATTAAGAAAGCTATTACTAAGAATCCTATCTTAGCATGTCCAGATTTTAGCAAAGATTTTATTATATATTGCTATGCCACAGAGAGTACCTTGGTTGCTATGTTGACTCGGAAATATTCTAAAGACCATGAGCTCCCAATTGCATTCATGATTTATATTCTTAAAACTCATGAGTTGAAGTACACTATGATGGAGAAACATGCTTTTGCAGTAGTTAAAGTTGTTAAGCAGTTTTGATTTTACATTCTTAAGTCTCACTCTGTTGTGCTTGTGCCCGATACGACTCTCAAGTCTATTCTTACACAACAGGAGTTTGGAACCAAGAGAGGAAATTGGGTAGTAAAGGTTCAAGAGTATGATCTCGACATCAGACCAATGAAGCTAGTTCGGGGTAAAGGCCTGTGTGAACTCATTGCCGAAGGAGCTGGTCATGAGTTGCCTAAGGATGAAGTTGATGTCCATATTGTTCTATTCCTCAGCTCGACAGATGAATGGTACACTGACATTGCTCACTTCCTCACCTATGGTGAGTGTTCATCTCACTTAACTACCAAGGAGAAAAGAGTTATCAAGTTAAGGTCAGCACAGTATGTGTTGTGGGAGAATGCTTTGTTTAAGTGAGGAGTGGATGGAAGATTCTTGAAGTGTGTTGACAAAGAGCAACAGAAGAAGTTATTCTCAGCCTTTCATGATCAAGCTTGTGGGGGTCATTTCTCATCTATTGTCACTACTCACAAAATTCTTCGTGTGGGGTACTATTGGCCTAATTTGTTTAGAGATGCATCAAAGTGGGTCGACAAGTGTGAAGCTTGTCAAACCTTTGTGGGAAGACCTAAGTTGGCTGCTTTACCACTTAAGCCAGTTGTGATCGAAGAACCCTTTCAACAATGGGGTTTGGATTTCATTGGAATACTCAACCCACCTTCAAGTGCAGGACATACTCATGTGTTGTCCTGCCACAGATTATTTCACCAAGTGGGTGGAAGCCATCCCAGTTAAAAGTACTACTTCTGAGGTAGTATTCCATTTCATCAAAGAAAACATCTTGGTAAGGTTTGGAGTACCAAACAAGATCATGACCAATAATGCTTCCAATTTTTCTTCTGTTGAGATGATGGATTTCTACTATGGGTATGGAATTTCCCTCGCTCATTCTTCAGATTACTACCCTCAAGGGAATGGATAGGCAGAATCAACAAACAAGAATTTGGTGACCATTGTAAGAAATCTTGTCAATGAATCTCAAAGAAACTGGCACAAGAAGCTTTATGATGCTCTTTGGGTAGATAGGATTACACCCAAAAGAGCAATTGGGATGTCCCCTTTTCAAGTGGTGTATGGTGTGGAAGCTCAACTACCAGTGACAGTGGAACTACCAGCTTTGCATTTGATGAAAGCTATTGTGGACCCCAGTTTCAGTGATTCTTTGGATAAGAGGATCATGTATCTCCATAAGCTAGATGAAGACAGGATGCAGGTTTTTCAATAGGATCTCTGCCCATCAACAGAAGGGTGAAATATTTATTTGACAAGAAAAGTAGATCCAGAGATTTCAAAGTTGGAGACATTGTTTTACTATGGGATAAAAGGCATGAACCTTGAGGAAGCCATGGTAAGTTTGACTCTCTTTGGATTGGTCCTTTCAGAATCAGGCACTTTGCTGGTGAAAATTATTTCTATCTTGATTACATGGATGGATCTTCTCTCCCACTTCCTTATAGTGGGAAGTACCTGAAATTGTTCAAATCCTAGGTGAATAGGAAGTCCTTTGTATATTATGTACAGTGTGTGTTTTCCTTTCCTTGCCTTTGTTTTGTTGTTTTTTCCGTGTGTTGTCTATATTGTATTATTTTTCCTTTGACTCTGTTTTCCCAATGGATAAGGCACTAGTCTTCTTCTCCAGAGTTTTTCTTGAATTCTTGTCTTGCCTCATTCCTATGATCTAGTCAAGTCATCCCCAGAAAGAGCCAACTGTTGTTCCCCTCAAAATTCCCCTCTTTTGAAAGTCAAAAAATTTGAAAATTTTGAGTTGGCACCCTTTAATAGTGTTTTAGTGAAGTAAGAAATTTGAAGAGATGGTGAAAATTCCATTTCTTGGGGTCATTTTAGTGACTTGCGGGTCTGTTAGACATTTTTGTCCCTCGTGTCCCAAGTACCGGTGGGCCTCCTGTTCACTGATTGGCCGATTTCCCCGCAAGTCCTTGTTTGTCAGATTTTTCAAACTTTTTCAGCCCATCTATCCCAAGTATGCCCGGGCCTCCTATTCACCAATTCCCCGCATCGCCATCGACCATCGGATCTTCTGAATTGATAGGTCTTCATGCTCTTCGCCGTCCTTCACATGTTCCATGGACCGTCTGGGCTAGTTTTTTCCACTTTTCCCACATTTCACCTTTTTGAGTCGGTGCAAGATATATTTAATACACATTTATGATCTTCTCTCTCCTGAAATGGCTATTTAAAGGGGCAACTATCTATGCACTTGTCACATTGCCTGCTCATTATCTCTTGCCTGCATTTTTGCAAAATTGAGTCATTTTTCCACCTTCCTGTATCTCCTTGCAATAATTGTCGTGAGTCTATTATTTGAAAGTCATTCCTCTATTCACTGTCAAAATGAAGATCAAATTTCAAGGGCACGAGCATCTGTCCCCTTTTGGAGACTTCTATGCCTGATATTGGAGATAACGAAGTTTGGCATTTGGATTTTGATGATTTTTGGGGTAGATTAGCATGCGAAAACCCTGATCCCATGGCTTAAATGATAAATGATAGTGGAATCACGTATGCCACTAGTTTTCCTCTCTTTGTGCAATGTGCCAAAACTATGCTCATTTGCGGGGCTAGTTTCAATCCAGACACCAAGGAGGTTGTCAATGTGCACGGTGAGTTGATTGCAAAATTGGATGTTGCCGCCATCGCTGCTGCCCTGTGCATCCCCCAAAATAGAAGACTCAAGTGTTCTCACTCTCGCTCAAGCTCACAATTCTGTTTGATCAAGACAACGAGAAATATAAGGCTCGGGTAGCAAAATCATGGCTGAAGTGCCCTAAGAAGGGAGCGTCCCGAACTCTCTAAGGCATTGTTCAGGGTTGAATTCAAGGAATAACTACTAGATATCATCACCTTGCTTTGGTTGGATTATGGGAATGCCCTCTACTAAAAACTTCCATTTTTGGATGTGCCCTTTCATAAATATCATCTGCGAGGGTAAGCAAAATCTTAATTGGGCCAAGATTATCTGTGGAAACCTGACTAAACAATTGTCAAATGTTCAGCAAACCAAAAGTTCTACATGACTTCGTATCTCATGTACACCTTGGCAACATCTTGTGAGTGGCTCGACTTCACTTTCATTGAAGACAAGAAGGATGAGCCCATCTATGCATATTTCCCTTAATTTACCCTCAAGGTCAGTAATCATAATTTCAAAAGGGTAAATGATGCCTTCACCATGTACATTTTGAGGCTCTTGGAGGGTGACACTACCAGAAGGTTCTCTGACGAGGCTAAGGCTTTGATAACCAAGTATGGGGCTTTCTTCACTCAGTTCCAAAAGTTCTCATACATCAGGCTGGTTTGTTTTGAAAGCACATCTCTCAAGCTTCCCATGTTCTGCAACGATAAAATGGCTTTGGTTGAGGTGTGTAGGCAGCTGGATAAACTTCATAGAACCTACCGAGATAAGAAGATTACAGGTCTTCATTTCCCTATCACCTTGAGGAATTATACATGCAGGAAAACTCTAGATGCCCAAAATATAGAAAGGACTATTGTTCCTCTTACAGTTCATTTCTTCAATCCTGGGACTTGCTTTGATCTTAAGAGACATTGATCAAAATATCAGGATAACTTATCATCACCGTCTTGACACTGAGGATTACTGGGCTAATTGTGCTGATGATTTTGAAGCCAGGAGGAGGCATTTTGGTAGATTTTCTCTACAAAAGATCATAGACTTCAACCTCTACCAGGTGCCTGAATGGCTTAAGGATGATGATGAAGATTTTCAATCCTTTGAGTATGAAAGATCAATCAAGCACACTCCTCTGGAAACCCTGGATTGGTATGTGAAGGAAAGAGAAAGACTTGAATGATGTGATCACCCCTGTCATCGTCAGAATGAAGATTTGGTTTGATAGAAAAATACGTGACCTCAGGATGAACAAAGGTAGATCCTCTTCAAGAGAGACTTCCACACCCAGGAAGGAAGTACATACGCTTAGCACTGAGGCACTTGAGCTAACTCCTTCTTCGATGAAAGAACCTCGAGTTTTCTATTTCTTCCTCTTCCACTAAAGTGTATCAAAAAAAGGTCAAAGAAGTAAAGTAAGAACCAATCGAGGAAGAGACACTCCTGGAGCAGTCAGAATTGCCTATTGGGATAGAAAACATTATTTTTATAAGTGAGGATGATGATGATGAGATGAAACACCCAGAAGAAATCCCTGAAATCACTGGTAAAGTGGAGAAGGAATGACCAAGGATTAGACCTCCAATTTTAACAGACTCCTCTGCAAAGGAAATTCCCGAGGTTGCATTCATTTCCCCACTGGAGACAACAGTGGTTCATACTTTGAGTGCCACGAGTTCACTTGAACTTGGGTCCCTTGATTCTTTCATTTCTTCTTCTTCCTTTACCTAGGTGCAGCCCCTAGTCAATAGCAAGAAAAGGAAATCTTCCTCCTGATTAATAGTTCCTGGCTTTGATGTTGTAGCAGCTCTGCTTGGTACTAACCCTCCTCCTCCAACAAAGAAAAAAAAGACCACTTCGAGGTTGGTAATTGATACCCAAGGCCAACAGTTCTTGGAGGATGCAAAACCCAATTTGTGGATAAAGAGGAGAAAGATATTTTGATCTCTGACTTGGAGCTTTCCAGAATTCCAATGGGAGAATCCACACCTGAGAGTGAAGTTCATAACCTTTGGGAAACCATGACTAAGGTTATTGAACGGGTGGAGAAAGGAAAGCAAACCATGGATCAGTTGGAAGAACACAATCAAGTTCATTCCAACTTTATCAGATCATTATTGGCAAAGGATAAAGTTTTGGATCCAACCCCATTGGCCACTCTCCCACCTCCCATAGTTCTCATCTAGGATGAGGTTCAAACCATCAAATACATCCACAAGTATTCTACTTATGGGAAGGCTGTTGAGGCCATGGTGGATGATATGACTGTAGCAGGTTTAAACTTCATTGAGGAAGCCTTCAAAACTCATGAGAAGGTGATCAAGCTGCAACAGAAATTCACTTCCTCAATCAAGGCTATGGACAAGGAATTAAAATTCTGGAGTGGATGTATCACAGATCTCCGTTTGATGGGTCAAACTGATGATAGGATCCTGTTGGCCAACAATGTGTTTGATGATGTCAAGAATAACTTGTCAAGGACATGGATCTTTAGAATCGAGTGGAAAATAAATGTTTTAGAAGAAGCACTGGGGGAATTGAGGAATGTATGGCAAAAAAGAGAGTCTTTTAAAACTTGTGTTTTATCCGCCTTCAAGGATATCCACTGCCATTTTTAGGATGAAACCATGGGTGTATTCTTCTCTCTCCAAGAAATCAAGGCTTAGTTTAAAGCCTTTGTCAAGGATGATTTGTTCAAGGAAGAGTCAATCACTCAAGAGAAAATGAAGGACATTTGTTCTCTCCATTCAGCTATATCTGAGACTAATAAGGAATATTTGGAGCATACTGAGTTTGACAAAGATATGGAGAAATGCCTAGGCACGTGGACTCATGCTACTTCCAACACAATGATTCCAAGGGGCATTAAGATAGCAGAAGCATTGAAGAGATTCAGGCACCAGATCCTCAAAATAGTGGGCCCTTCTCAACCATAACTGGATGTCTCTGCTTCTGGCTCTTGACTTTCTTCTTCTATTTTTAGTTCTAATCTCCTTGTCATTTAATTAAAGACTTTATATTGTGTATTTCCTTAGTTAATATTTTAGTTAAAAGAAATGGTTACTAAATGTAACCACTTTATAAACTATATATTGGGCTCTCCATGCCATTCCAAAGGGTTGGAACTCTGATAATTTTTGAAAGTGTAAAAGAACTAAAAGCTATCAATACAAAATATTTCCCTTCCTATTTCTATCTACATATATTTATTCTCTCTTGCTTGTCTAAATTTTTTGAATCATTAATCTATTACATTAAGAAGCTTTGTATTCTTATGGATTTCATTTCTTGAACTTTGTGTCTATGAAATAATATCTGGTGGTTTAACATGAATGATTATGTTCTATATATCATCCTTGCTCATCATTTATAAGGAACTATTTTGCTATCTATATTTCCTGAGAATGTTGTTATGTTCTACCTTTTCCCTCCCTTAATTCTTCTATTCTTTTGTATTGATGATCTACCTTTGCATTAAAAAACTTTCATGATATCAGAGTTCCTCATTAAAGTAGAAAGTTGAACATTTGTAAATAGTTTTGTTGCTTACTTTCAATAAGGGCACCTCTCCCATTAAAGAGGAGGGAATTTCTGTCCCCTAACTGTTGTTTTCATTAAAGTCCTATTTTGACAACCAACAATAGGCAAAGTTGTTGGTTCCTTTTCCCCATGGTACTGTGAAATATTTAATTACCTCCATGATGGAACCTTTCCTAAAAAAAATTCTTGTACCAAAAAATGAAACCTCATCTAGCATATAGCCCACTATACCCTACTTGGGAGAACCCTCTTTCATTGAGGCTACAACGGGAATCTGTTGCATTGTTTAAATTCAGAAGAGTCCATCTAAAACATCAAAGAGGTGCACGAAAGCATTTGTGGGTCTCATACTAATGGGATCATCTTGGAAAAGAAAATAATCAGAGTAGGATATTATTGGCCTACCATGGAAAATAAATGTTGAAAACATATGAAGAAATTATTGGATTTTCAAAAGTACAAAAATATGATACATGCATCGGTGCATTCCTTGCAGCCTATCACAACACCTTGGCCGTTCTCAAAATGGGGTCTCGATCTAATAGGAGCAGCACCCCTGGATGTTGATCAGGCTTCTAGTTTGACATCTTGGACATCCAGTGTGATTGCACAACATTGAATCCTCTCCCCAAGTGTGGGACTTGTAAAAATGGGAGAGGAATCTCTAGATTAGAGGCTGGTTCCTCAACTCCTCTGATCAGATATATCACTTACAAGTTGCAGAGGTTTGAATTCCTAGTTCCTACCCTAAATTCCAAGGGGACAAAGATAGGGAATGCAAGAAAATGAAGCTAATGCTAATGAGGTGATGCACCAAAGGAGTTGCAGACACCTGATACTGCAATACATACACAATCCACAAGAAAACACAACACAAAGCATGCACAAATTGCTCAAAATGTAATGAAAGATCAGGAAAACAATGGTAGATATATGAAAGGATTGAGGGATTTTAATCACAGAGCATATATTAACATTCCAGATCCAATACAATGCATTACAGTGATCAAGAGGCAAAAAGGGGTGTTGTATTGCATGGAAAGGTAAAAATTTCCACAAATTCTACCAAAAAGGAAGAAAAGGGAAGTTGCAGAGCTGAAAAAGTGTCTCTTCTTTCAAAAATGAACCCATTCTGGCTTTTACAGTGTAAAGCCACGACCCCAGGAGAGAGAAACATGGGAAAACATGGGAGAGCTTCAACCACTGACCCAAAATGCATTAAAACAGCATGGGCATCCTTACAGGCCCATCCCCTGACATTTTTCGCCATGCTGGGAGAGAATGCGAGCCATTCTTCATTAAAAATGGTGGTTGAAACGTCATTTCTGTCCATGACCACGTGCCAGAGGTGTTTTTCAATTTTCTCTCTCCAAACTCCATCAAAATGCAAAAATGACCCCAAAATCTTGTAGATAATTTCACCATCTTTCCATTGATATAAAGAACATGAAAAACTGAGCTCTGGATCGAAAGATATGGCCGTTTGAAATTTTAGGGCAAAACAGGGCCAAATCGGATTGGCGGGCAATTTTTTTTAAATTTTCCACTTTTTGGTCATTTGGAAAATTTTCCAAAAATTCCCCACGCTCCACCATTCTGGGTGCCACGTGGCATGTTTTGATTGGGTGTGGGCCTTTAATGCTTCATTTTCCATTGTTTTGCCCTTTGGAAAATTTTCCAAAAATTCCCCGCCGGGCCGATGATCTGAGGACACGTGGCATGTGCTGATTGGGCGCGAGGCCTGTCCTCCTAAATTTTCCATCGCTATTTGATCCTATTTCTTGACTTGGACACATGGAAAAACCTCATTCGCTTGTGGGCCTTTCCCTTCAAATTTTCCATGCGGGCTTGTCTTGAGTTTTTTGGCACCACCTGACACGTGGCGAGATTCCATTGGTTCGCGCTCGGGGGGCAATTTTTCCTTTGAAATTTCCTTCTTTTTCCTTTGGGAAAATTTCCCAAATTCTCCCCACCTTCCACCGGTCTGGGACATGTGGCACAATTTCACTCGCCGCGGGACCCTCTGCAAACATTTTTCCTTTTCATTTTAGCTTTTGGGAAAAAATCCCAATCTCCCCCCGCTCTGCTACCCGCGTGCCCATGGACACGTGGCATAATATGATTGGTCGGTGGGGCAGCGGGCCAAAACTTCTCCATTTTTTTACCAAAACACTTCACCAAAATTCTAAGTTCACCTCCGCCCTCCACGGTTCTGGCCTCTGGTGACACGTGGAAAAACATGATTGGGCGCGGCCCTTCCTTCAAAATTTTCCATGGTGCCAACACTTAGTCAATTTTTTCAATTTTCTCCCCTGGACACGTGGCATAATCTGATTCACCGGCGGGCCTGCGGGGCAAAATATCCCTTTTGAAAACTTTGCCAAACACTTGGTAAAAAAACCAAGTTTTCCTCCGACCCCCGCCACTTCCTTGGACACGTGGCGCCATTTCATTGGCTGCGGGCCTTTCAGGGGAAAATTTCCCACAAAAACTCCACCGAGCCATAACTTCAAAAATACATGGAGTTAGGAGGAAAACTTTACCTTTCTGGAAAGCTGAGAAAGAGCTCTATCCAATGGTGCCATTTCCAGAAAGTTTTGAGTGCCTAAAAAGCAAAAAATTATGACTGAGGCACAAGAGAGGGAAGAATGAAAGGAGTTAGCCACAAAATGAGCAGTGGGGACACATTTTGGATAACAATTTTGGTGACTCAGAGGGGTCATCTGCCTGCTGGATGAAGTTACCAGTTGCCTGAAGCAATCCATTGGGCATGGAGTCATCAAATTCTCTGTTTGGTACCCCAACTGACTAGAACACTGCAAGGAGGAAGATGGAGGGTGGAACATCATCTGATTGGAGCAAGGCCTGTAACACACATTTCCAGGAACAACAAGCTTGTGCCAAAGCACTTAGGGAAAGCAAAACTAATCTACAGCAAAACAATGTGCACAAGCACTTGGAGGAATGAAAATCTAAGCTAATATGTACAAGGTGGAGAATTCCCTTCAGTAGCAATGCTTTAGATGGATTCCATTGACTGGAATCTGCAGTTCTTCGCCATCCAATGAAGACAATTGGAAAGCATTGCTGTCCTTACACTTTGTGACCATGTATGGGCCACTCCAAATGGCATCAAATTTTGAATGCCTTCCCGGTTTTTCTCTATCTGCATCCCATTTTAACACTAGATCTCCAACTTGGAAAGATCTATTCTTGGCCTTCTATCAAAGGTCTTCTTGATCAAAGCTTGATCCTTCTCCATTGCTTGGGATGCCTGATTTCTGATTTCTTGGAGCTCCATCAATTCTGCATATCTAACCTCCATGGGCTCAAACTCCAACAACTCCAACTGTTTCATGAGTTCCAATGTTGGCAACTCAAGTGACATGGGAAAAATTGCCTCTCTCCCATAAACAAGCTTAAATGGAGAGTTACCTGTAGATCTTTTAGGAGTTATCCTATCAGCCCATAAGGCTGATTTCAACTTAGTATGCCAAGACCTCTGATTTTCATCAAGAGTCCTCCTAATGATCCTCAACAAGTTCTTGTTTGTAGATTCAGCCTGGCCATTACCCTGAGGGTAATAGTTTGATGAAGTACTTAGGTAGATCCCATTCTTGACATCCCATTCAGTCACCTTGGACCCAATGAATGCCAATGCATTATCTGATATTATTGTAGCAGGTATGCCAAATCTGGTTGCTATTCCCTCATAGAAATCTAGGATGCTAGATTCATTTGCTTCCTTGAGTGCTACTGCTTCAGTCCACTTGGTGAAATAATCTGTTGCTGTTAAAATCCATTTGTGCCCTTGGCTTGAATTGGGATTAATGACTCCAATGAAGTCCAAACCCCATTGCATGAATGGCTGGTCAACTGAAATTGGATGCAATGGAAGGGCAGCTAGCCTCTCTTTACCTGTGAAGAATGCACAATTCTTGCACCTCTTGATCCATGCATAACAATCACTGAAAATCTTGGGCCAATAATAGCCAGCCCTCATGATCTTTAGAGCTGTCACTCTTGGTGCAAAATGACCACCAGCTGGTCCACCATGGAACTCTTCCAACACCCTATGAATCTGATTTGTACCAATGCATCTCAGCAGCACTCCATTCACATCCTTTTTGAACAAAACACCATCAACAAGGGCATATGGGACAGCCTGCAATCTGAAGTGTCTTCTTTTGGTCTTGTTCATCTCTGGAGGGCATAGACCTGTGCTTAGGAAGTGCATTATGTCTTGGGTCCAGCAAGGAGTGAGGACACCATCATTCTCCTCTTGAGTGCTTCCTTGCTCATGGCTGTCTTGCAACGCCAAAACAACCTCCTTCTCATTGCATGCTTCCTTTTGTTTGCTCAAAATCAGCTGCTCACACAATCCTTTTCCTCTGACCAACTTGGTGACTTTGATCTCAATGTCATACTCCATGACACGAGTAATCCAACCTACTCTCTTTTCATTCAAGTCTTTGTTGAGGAGGAAGTCCTTAACTCCCACATGAGAAACCAACAACTGAACCTTGTTGTTTGAAACTAGATGCTTGAATTTCTTCAAGCTCCTGATTACTGCAAGAACATGCTTCTCAATGAAATAATATCTCACCTCATAGTCCTCCAGGATTTGGCTGAAGAAAGCAATTGGCTGCTCCTCATTGTCTTTGTTCTGCTGTACCAAAATTGCAGAAATAGTATCATCACCCCCAAATGCATAGAGGATGAAATCCTTGGAGAAATCTGGGTTGATGAGAGTTGGGGCTTGAGAGATGGCTTCTTTGATTGCTTCAAAACTTTCCTTTCCTTCTGCTGTCCATTTGAAAGCCATGCTTTTCTTTAACATCTTGGTGATAGGCTTGACAAGGGCTGCAAAATTTGGGACAAACCTCTGAACAAAATTTATTCTCCCCAAGAAACTTTGAAGGGCCTTCTTGTGGCTTGGCAATGGTAGTGCTCTTATGGCTTCAACTCTTTCTGGATCAATTGCTAATCCTTCTTTGGAGACAATGTGGCCAAGGAGTTTTCCTTCATGGGCTAGAAAAATACACTTTTTAGGATTCAAGGATACTCCAAATCTTCTGCACCTTTGGAACACTTGTCTCAAATGAAAGAGGTGGTCTGCTGCATTTTTTGAAAAAATAGTGATATCATCAAGATATATCAGCACAATGTTGTTAATCAAACCCTTGAACGCCATGTCCATTGCTCTTTGGAAGGTAGCTCCAGCGTTGGACAGCCCAAATGGCATTTTCCTGTATGCATAAGTTCCCCATTTGGTTGTAAAGGCTGTCTTGAACTGATCTTCTTCTTTCACCATAATCTGATTGTACCCTGAATAGCCATCAAGTAATGAAAACCTCTCAGAGCCAGCAACAACTTGTAAAATCTGCTCCATGGAAGGAAGTGGATAATGATCCTTGAGAGATGCTCTATTCAAATCTCTGAAGTCAACACACAATCTGATTTCCCCACTCTTCTTTCTAACTGGAACCAAGTTGGCCACCCAACTAGAATGCTTGATAGGGAATATGATTCTTGATTCTATCAACTTATTCAATTCCTTTCTCATGAGAGGCTCCATGTGTGGATTGACTGGCCTTTGTTTTTGTCTGATGGGTTTAGTACTTGGATCCAATTCAATGGTGTGTTGAGCTAACTTGGGATTGAAACCTTTCAAATCTTCATAGCTCCAAGAAAACACATCAGGGAATTCTTGACAAAGTTGTATGAACTCATACCTTTCTTGCTCAGTTGTCACCTTACCAACTCGGAGTGATTTGCCTTCTTCCACCAAGATGGACACTGAATCTTCTCCCTTGACTTGAATGTTTGCTTTCTCCTTCCTAAACTGATCATTAGGATTGAAAATGGACTCCAAAGTAATAAGTCCCTTTGGTAGTTTGTTGGTTCTCAGCTGTACCACTTGGTCACCATACTGCTGCTCCAACTTTTCCTAATTTTTAGCTGAGAACTCAGCCTCTTCTTGCAAGAAATGGATGATTTGCTGATCATTTTCAAACACTTGCCAACTTACATTGTTGTCTGGTACTGAAGGCCTCACAATCACATGGATGTTTGGCTATACCTTGTCTTTTTGGATGCTTTCAACAACGTCAAAGGCTGCCCCAACTGCTGCAAGCCTGTCAGCAGCTTGGTTCTCTTTTCTAGGAATGGATTTTATGCCAAAGCCCTCAAAATATTCAATGAGGTCCCACACCCTATTTTTGTAGCACTTGAGTAGATCATTCTTGACAGCATGCTGCCCCTTAACTTGGTTGACAATCAACTCACTGTCACCAAAGACTTGCAAGTTCTTTATCCCTCTCTTGATTGACCAATGCAATCCTTGTATCAAAGCTTCATATTCAGCAGTGTTATTAGAGCATGCAAACTAAAATCTAAAAGTTGAATAATACTTAACTCCTTGAGGTGAAACAAGCATAGCTCCCCCTCCTGCACCTTGTCTACTCCTTGATCCATCAAAAAACAACTGCCATACCTCATTGTCATCCTTGTGGTTTGGCTTGGTGATGCTAGGAATAGGCTGATTTTCTTCATGCATGCAATAGACTCCTAGCTCAGATTCTTCTATTTCTTGATAAGGGTCAAAAGCATGCACCTTATTTTCCCATTCATCAAGAGTTAGATCTGGGATGCTTCCTACCTTGGTGTCAGTTTCATCAGTGCTTGGATAATCCTCTTGATCAAACGCTGAACAATTGGTATTGATCTGACTTGGAGTGTAAGGCTCAATGTGAAAGTTTGCAATAGGTTCAGATCTGATTGTGGCTTTAGTTCCATATCTTGTTCTGAACAACATGTGTGACCAATCAGCAGATAAGTAACCTCCAATCTTGGCTGTGAAATCCCTTGACAGACATAGGGCAAAGAGTGGTGGAAGATCTATTACTGAGACATCTTGTAAAACAACAACGTTGGGGCAGGCATGCAAGGTAAGAATCAAGTTTTTTATCACTCCAACTGTTGTTACTGCTGTCCCATCCAATTGCACTACCCCTTTGGATATGACTTCATACTGAATTCCCAACTGATCAGCTATTTGCTTGGGCATTACTGAACTACTTGCCCTGGAATCAATCATGCAATTGTGTACTAATTGGTTTCCAATGATCAATGAAACATAGAATGGAGGGGGTTTCAACATTTTACCTTGTTGTCCTCCATGATTCCCTTCAGGCTGGGCAGCATTTGTGAGCACCTTTTCTTGCATTTGGACTTGCTGATTTGAAGTTGACCAGTCCTTCATGGCAGCTTGTAGCAAATCTCTTTGGCCTGGGATAGATAGTGATTCCCACATTGATATGTTTACATTTGTCTTCTTCATCTGATCAATGATGTTGAATGGAGATGAAGCATCTCTTTGCTGTCCCTTGGCCTGCACATTCATTCCTTGCATATGGGCAGCAACAACTGGCATTTGAGTTGGCCTAGGAGCTGTTTTAGGCAGCCCTTGTGTGTTTGGAACTGAATTTTGTTTGCCAATAATTTGTGGAGTAGTAGGAGGTTGTGGATTATTTGGAGCCAATGGTTGTTCTTCACCCAAATTCCTCCTTTTTGACCTTGTGTTGGCTGCAACACTTTGGGAAACTGTTTGATTCATGCCACAAAAATCCTCTGCCTGCCAGTTTACAAGTGTAGTATCATTTGGAGCTGATTGCTGCTGGAATGTTTCTTGTTGCTGGTTATTTCCTTGACTACCTTCACCCTCCACACCAGTTGTAGTCACCATTAATGCTTGATTCAAGGCACCGTTGAAGCACATAGACTGGTTGTGAGGTTCATTGCATGGGAAACACCAATCATACTCTTGAGCTATGTTGTTTTGCACTGGCACTAATGCCTTAGAGGCAGATATAGCATTGGGATTATAGGGCTGAAATGGTCTGTTGGCAGGAGGTCTTGCTTGGTTTAAATTTGCAGCTGGATTGGGTGGTCTTTGAGGTTGGTATGGCTACCTGTTAGGCTGAGCTTGAGGCTGGAAGGGAGGTCTAAAACCTTGGGCTTGCTGTCTCTTGAGTGTAACCAGCTCATTACCTAAATTTTGCAATTGCTTCATGACTTCTTGAAGTTCATTTGAGGCACTAGAAGATGAAGTAGAAGCTTCACTTGAATTCTGATTTCTAGGAGTGGGAATAGGAGCTAAATTAGGCACTTGACTAGTACTTGGGCTCTCTAAACTTGGAAATAATGGCATTGGAGGCCTAGGAGCTAGCTTGCCAGCTTGAATCAAACAATTTTCAGCTCTAATGGCAATGCTATAAGCAACAGGGATAGTTGTGCCTCCCATGGATTGAATTAACATAGAAATATCAGAATTTAAAGCTTTAAGGTAATATAGAAAAGCACCTTCTACTGCTGGCCTTACTGCCACTAGAATTCTCTCCCAAGTCATTTGAAATCTGAAGTTGAAGTCAGTCAGCTACTCATTGGGAGCTCTCTTGATGGTTGTCAGCTGCTCCAAAAGGGACAAGTTGTCTCCCTTTTCTCCAAACTGCTCATGGAGGGCTATACATAGCTGGTTCTAATTTTGGATAGAACCTGAGGCAAGACTCCTGAACCATTGCAAAGCTTTCCCTTTGAATGAAGATGCCAACAGTTTGACAGCAACTTGCATCTCATTGATCTCATGGATTGCACAAATATTAGCAATATCCTTGACATGATCACCAGGAGTGGTCTGATTCTCTCCAGTAAAGTATGGGATGTTCTTCAATGCTGCAACTGGGATTGGATTTTGTGCATTGAGAGCAAGTGGGCTGCTGCCAGTGAAATTGACATAGGGGTTGTTTTGTGCCATTCTGATTGGCCTTAGAACCCTTGTTGATTGAATGAAAGGCCTACCAGGTGGAGGAGTTGAGAGAGTTCTGTTTGGTGGAGATGGAGACCTTTGAATTCTCCTCCCTCTTTGCCTTCTTCTTGGAGATAACTGCAGATACTCAAACAACACCTCTTCTTCTCCAACTCTTGACCTTGTGGTGATTCTTCTCATGAGTTTTCAGGTCTGCACTGCTAAAACCAGCTGATTCTTCTTCCTTGGAGTCACCAGATGTGTAATTTAGGGCTCTTTTAAGAAAGAAACTTGCAACAAATGCACATCAATTTGTTGCAATGAAGATGAAGACCTCTAAGGTCCCACCGGGTGTGCCAAAACTGTTGTTGCAAATCAGCAGCACCCCTGGATGTTGATCAGGCTTCTAGTTTGACATCTTGGACATCCAGTGTGATTGCACAACATTGAATCCTCTCCCTAAGTGTGGGACTTGTAAAAATGGGAGAGGAATCTCTAGATTAGAGGCTGGTTCCTCAACTCCTCTGATCAGATATATCACTTACAAGTTGCAGAGGTTTGAATTCCTAGTTCCTACCCTAAATTCCAAGGGGACAAAGATAGGGAATGCAAGAAAATGAAGCTAATGCTAATGAGGTGATGCACCAAAGGAGTTGCAGACACCTGATACTGCAATACATACACAATCCACAAGAAAACACAGCACAAAGCATGCACAAATTGCTCAAAATGTAATGAAAGATCAGGAAAACAATGGTAGATATATGAAAGGATTGAGGGATTTTAATCACAGAGCATATATTAACATTCCAGATCCAATACAATGCATTACAGTGATCAAGAGGCAAAAGGGGGTGTTGTATTGCATGGAAAGGTAAAAATTTCCACAAATTCTACCAAAAAGGAAGAAAAAGGGAAGTTGCAGAGCTGAAAAAGTGTCTCTTCTTTTCAAAAAATGAACCCATTCTGGCTTTTACAGTGCAAGCCACGACCCCAGGAGAGAGAAACGTGGGAAAATGTGGGAGAGCTTCAACCACCAACCCAAAACACATTAAAATAACATGGGCATCCTTACAGGCCCATCCCCTGACATTTTTCGCCATGCTGGGAGAGAATGCGAGCCATTCTTCATTAAAAATGGTGGTTGAAACGTCATTTCTGTCCATGACCACGTGCCAGAGGTGTTTTTCAATTTTCTCTCTCCAAAATCCATCAAAATGCAAAAATGACCCCAGAATATTGTAGATAATTTCACCAGATTTCCATTGATATAAAGAACGTGAAAAACTGAGCTCTGGATCGAAAGATATGGCCGTTTGAAATTTTAGGGAAAAACAGGGCCAAATCGGATTGGCGGGCAAATTTTTTTAAATTTTCCACTTTTTGGTCATTTGGAAAATTTTCCAAAAATTCCCCATGCTTTGCCATTCTGGGTGCCACGTGGCATGTTTTGATTGGGTGTGGGCCTTTAATGCTTCATTTTCCATTGTTTTTCCCTTTGGAAAATTTTCCAAAAAATCCCCGCCGGGCCGATGATCTGAGGACACGTGGCATGTGCTGATTGGGCGCGGGCCTATCCTCCTAAATTTTCCATCACTGTTTGATCCTATTTCTTGACTTGGACATGTGGCAAAAATTCATTCACTTGTAGGCCTTTCCCTTCGAATTTTCCATGCGGGCTTGTCTTGAGTTTTTTGGCACCACCTGACACGTGGCGAGATTCCATTGGTTCGCGCTCGGGGGGTGATTTTTTCTTTGAAATTTCCTTCTTTTTCCTTTGGGAAAATTTCCCAAATTCTCCCCACCTTCCCGCTGGTCTAGGACACGTGGCACAATTTCATTCGCCGCGGACCCTCAGCAAACATTTTTCCTTTTCATTTTAGCTTTTGGGAAAAAATCCCAATCTCCTCCCGCGCTCCACCATTCTGGGTGCCCATGGACACGTGGCGTAATATGATTGGTTGGCGGGGGTAGCGGGCCAAAAATTCTCCATTCCCTTTTTGCCAAACATTTCACCAAAATTCTAATTTCACCTCCACCCTCCGCTTTTCCAGCCTCCGGTGACACGTGGCAAAACGTGATTGGGCGCGTGCCCTTCCTTCAAAATTTTCCATGCGCCAACACTTAGCCAAATTTTCAATTTTCTCCCCTGGACATGTGGCATAATCTGATTCACCGGCGGGCCTGCGGGGAAAAATATCCCTTTTGAAAGCTTTGCCAAACACTTGGTAAAAAACCAAGTTTTTCCTCTGACCCCCGCCACTTCCTTGGACACGTGGTGCCATTTCATTGGCTGCGGGCCTTTCAGGGGAAAATTTCCCACAAAAACTCCACCGAGCCATAACTTCAAAAATACATGGAGTTAGGAGGAAAAACTTTACCTTTCTGGAAAGCTGAGAAAGAGCTCTATCTAATGGTGCCATTTCCAGAAAGTTTTTGAGTGCCTGAAAAGCAAAAAAAAAATTATGACTAAGGCACAAGAGAGGGAAGAATGAAAGGAGTTAGCCAAAAAATGAGTGAGGGACACATTTTGGATAACATGTTGTTCCTCTTACCTACGTCGAAGGTGCCCAAATATCTAAATTTATAATGAATCATATCATCTGTCGATATGGTATCCCATTTCCCATTATCAATGACAATGGTAAGCCATTTAAAAATAAAATTGTGAAAGCATTATGAATTTTTTCTCAAATTTCTCTCAACTTGTCAACCCCCTATTACCCTCAAGGTAATGGGAAAGCTGAAGCTTCCAATAAAACCCTCATCTGTATTATGGAGAAGATAGTGAATACAACAGGCCATAACTAGCATCTGTAGATTCACCCTACCCTTTGGGCATTCAGAACATTTATCCACATTCCTACAGGTGTCACTCCATACTCCTTAGTATTTAGCACAGAAGCCATGCTACCCCTAGATATCAAGATCCCCTATTTGTGTATTGAGTTGAGGGAATACTTGATTGAAGAAGAGGACTACAAACTAGCATGACTGATAGAGTTAGAGCTATTAGATGAAAAACATCTTCACACCCGAAATCACCTTAAAGTGTATTGGGATCAAATGTGGCGAATCTACAATAAAAGAATCATACCTCATCAATTTGAGGTAGGAGATTAGGTGTTAAAAGAGAATTAAAAAAACACCAATAAGGACCATGAAAATAAGGGCAAATTTGGGCCTGATTTGCTACGAGTGTATGTTGTGGTCACCAATTTTGGTTCAGGTGCCTATAATATTATCTATTTAGATGGCTAAGAGCTTCGAGAACCCATAAACACAATACATCTTAAATTCTTCTATGCTTAGGTGCAAGATCCCTAAAATATCATAAAATGATTTTTTTTTTATAAAAACATAAAAAGAAAAAGAGAAATAAAAAGGTGCATCCAATAGTGAAAACCATGCAATGGTGACACTTTGGGCAAGTCCTTTGGTGATAATCAATTTACGGTGCCATTGGAGGGTCCATTGTTCACAAGAATTTCAGGTTTAGAAGTATGATAGCTTTTTCATTAAGTTTATCCGTACCATTTTTTGAGCCCCTTGTGAGCCTGTCCCTATTCGCCTTGATCCGGCTAATCCTACCTTTGAATGAGGAGAATTTAACTTTGAATATTCACATCTCACACAAGGGGAAACTTTGCATCATCACCTTCTTGCACATAACACATGGTATTCTGCCCTTGTACATCCCATATAATGTTGGGGTCATCCACGTTTCTTCATTTCCTTGCACATTCTCTTTGGAAAACTTCTTGGAAAAGATAAAAAAACATACAGATATGTTGATTGAGAAAATTAAAAAAAATCAAATACATTTCATAGAAAACTCCAAAACAATAGAAAATTGTCTCGAGATACTTCCAAAAAAAAGCAAAAAACATCCCAAAACCGTCCCACAAAAATAAAGCAGTAGTCTGCTTACTTTTAGTTGTTGGTTTGTATGTTTTTGGTTGCATTGATTTTTCATATTGTGTGCTTTACAGTGAATTCACTTGCTTACTTATATTACATGTTACTTTAATATGTTGTGCATTGCATTGAGTTCATTTTATTTTTCATACTTATAGATAGTTGTGTTGTTTTTATTAGATTTTTGTAACTTGTGCTTGTTATTTTACTTGTACATTTTGTTATCATTTCATCATCATATCAAATAAACCATCACATCTATACATCTTATATCAATAAAATCTAATTCTACATCACACATGTATACTAAAATCTAATCATCAATACCTTATCATCAATGGGGCAAGAGGGGTTACGCATGATCAAAATATACCCCCCCACACCAATATAAAAAATACAAACATGTTTTACTCAAATTATCTCATAAACATGCAATATAACATTAGCTAAGGCTATCTCATAGATCCAACAACATGTGATACAAACATAAATATATATAGTAAGCATGATTACACATAAACAAAATGTGCTACATCAGTAATCCATCAATCATCATATATCATTTTAAATATCAAATGTCCGTGTACAAAATCAATGTGTCTCAATACATATCAGATACAAAAATCCATCATGGGCATGGATAACAAATGTGCCTTCATCACGAGGAATAATAAAAAACAATACATAACGTACATATGTACAAAACTATGCCTTCACCCCAATGCATTATAAAAAATAATAAATATACATCCGTACAAAAGTATGTCTGCATATCGAGGTGATACAACAAAAATATACATCTAGTACATCAATAAGAGAGTCAACCATGACTCTCACCCTCTCCAGGATTGCCTGGTGTGAGTCTGCCTCTAGGTGGGGGCATATGAGTTACTGGATGTGTAGAAGACATTACACCATGATGTTCCGAAACTTCTTGTCCTAAAGGATCGTGTATATATCACACTGATCGTGATGACCTATGTCCTCTAAATTGTGAAATATTGCCATCTATCTAGCTGAACTTAGAGGATATCTGCTCGGTCGGGATGGCCAAACAATTCTACGTCCTGTAATATGTAGCCTTAGTTGCTAGGGAGGCACTATGGCCAATAAAAATTTGTACTCCTGAAGTAGTACTCAACTGCTTGAGCGTGTCACATGCCACCATCACACTGGCTAGCTCTATTTGTAGCTGGGTTGTGTCTGCTACAACCTGGTCCCTCTTTGTCTTCGGCTGTATACTCTCTGTGGTCATCTAATCTTGTTCTATCATGGTCTAAACTTTCTCAGTCCTAACTTGCTCTTGCTTTGTCATGAACTGATCCCTCTCAACGATAACTTGGTCTCTCTATGCAATGGCCTGATCCCTCTCATTTATAACATGAAACTGTAGGGCTACTACCTGATGTAGTTGCTTCTGCTGTAAGGAAACCAACTTCCCAACAACTTATACACCCTCAATATCCCCTCCACCTTTGTCATCTACTCCACCTCTTGGTGGACTCACATGAGGGGGTGATTAAGGTTCCTGTAATGGTGCCCGTAATGGAACCTGAAGGGGCATATGTGATTCCATTACCTATGGTTGCACAATTACCTATTACTACACTAAAACCTACTTCCAGACTAACACTTGTTGCACTGGTACCCCTCTCTACGGTCCTATCTATGGACCTTCCTATACTTGTACTAATGATTATGGATTTGGACCCTGTCCGTCCGTGCTACTACATCCACTACATACTATGGTATGTTCAATATCCATGGCAGCACTATAGTGTACCACCATATATAATCTGGGGTCGTCCTTAGATCCACTATTTGTGTTCGTTGCACCAGAGGTTGTGGAACCACCTTTAAGAAGCTAGTACGAGCTCAACCTAGCCTGATTTGGGGCCCCATATGAAAGGTCTCTTTGTATTTGTGTGCGTACCACATCTCATCACTAGGAATCCCCTGGATAAGACCAAAGTGCCACTGGAGCCGGTCCACTCTATACCACTCCATAATACAACTTCTGCTCCCAAGATTGAAATGTTCAACTGCAGTGGTGGTCAACTCAGCTACATCTTGAGGCCAATAGAACAACCTGTATGGCCATCATGTGATCATGTGAGGATGTACCTCATCAAACTTTCACTTGTAATAGTCTATATCCCCCATATGACCATGAATGTCATCACCATCTAGAACCTAGTCCATGATGGAAGGCTCTCCAATAACAAGAAATATCAATGCTCCTACAAGGCATCCTATCACAATATGGTCCTAGGCCCATATCTGTAGCAACGACAAATGATAGTTTCCTTCCTTTCAAAGACAAATGTAACCACTTTAGATACAACTACAAAACCATATCAATCAATTTTTATATAGTAAAATGAGGAGATATTATGTTTACATATTTATCTATGTTTGCAAGGTGGGTTTAACCAATAATGTAACAAATTTTTGGATGGATGTTAGTGAAAGATCCATGTAGCACAGTTCCCTATCACGTTCTATTTAATTAATTATGAGAGTAAATAACCCTACTTTACCATTGTTAATAAAGCAAAGCTCCAAATTCTACACTCACTGCGACAGTTTAATTACTACTAAATTTATAACATTACCTAGGGTTTCACCAGTGTTATGCACCTCCCTGCGACCTGAGTAGCTCATCCACACCCTTACTACCTCCTAGACTCCCTCAGACACTTGAACTACCCAACCTACCCGACTTGAACCCAACATCCCCTCTGCGCCAAGCCCCATCACCATAGACACTCGTCACAGACCCCAACTCCCTTACTATCCCAACTCTCCTACAGACTCCAACTCCCTTGCTAAACTGACTCCCCAGATCCCCCACCATGACTCACACAGACCCACCTCGTCTCACCACTCGTCTAAGCTCCTTTTATGCCGATGTTCAACCCACATGTAACACATAGCCACACACAATAAAAAAACACAGAGTTGTTACGTCCATATGAGCCTTTACTTACACAAAATAAACAAAAAACTAACATTGTTCCCCTACCAAAGCATAAAAACCACATGCAGATTATGAAGCCATCGAAACTTGCATCCAAACCCACACACAAACATAACCTCAATGCAAGCTAGCACGAGCCTCTTTTTTCTCGATTCGTTATATTAGGTTTCTTTTACGTTTAACTTTAGTTTTACCATTAGTTAGATTCTACTTAGGTTTATTTTATTATAAATGTTTCTTATTATTATTCTCTTTTAAATTTAATTTAACTAACAATCGCATGTGTACAATGCAATGTGAACGCCAAACTGTATAATTTATTTGTTTTAGAGGGATAACAATGTTAAATAAATGGTAAATTCTCGTCCCAAGTTTCAAGATTCTTTCAGTTATATTTATTGAATAAATCAATAAAATTGCCACTTTGATCTGTTTGGGTGGAAAGTCTTTGATCTTTATGACTTAGTGTCCATCATGCTCCATAAAGCTTCCCAAAACATTTTTTGGTAATAGGGAAACCCAAAGTGATGCTTTGGATTTCAACAAACCAAAGTGTACCCATGCATAGGTGAATGATTTATGTGCAGCTTCTAAGTATGATGTAACCTTCCCATAGGTAATTAGCATGCACATCTTCCTGAAACGGTACATAATGATAAATAAAAGGTCGTTACCTTACCTAATATTTAAAAAACCACCCAAAAAATCCAAATATATGCTCTCTTGAGGCTGGTATTGGTTTTTACAATCTGAGCTCTGATTTTCCTTTTCGATAGTTACCTAATTCAGAATAGTGAACAAAATGAGACAATAAAATAAATTAAAAAAGGTAAAAAGGAGGAAGTTAGATTATTTTCTCCTAAATCCTAGTAGGTTCAAATTATAAAAGATTAACCCATCCAGCATCTCAAGGATTAAGCTGAATAAAGATTACAAATACTGTCCAAAGGATCAAAATTTTAAGAATAACTATTAATCTTTGTGAAATAGGTGGTTTCTTCATGTGCAAACTCAATTATAGTCATGATCAAGATATTATAGTCACCCATATACACATGCATAGATTTTGACGAATGTATTTAAGAACTTAGCAAAATGTTAGTTAAGGTTTGGTTTAGTGGTAAGTTGGTACACTTCTTGTAAGCAAAAACCTAGGATCAAAACCAACCAAGAAAACTTGCTACAAAGTGAAAAGAACACATATTGACCACTGAATTAGTGTCAAGCTTTATCCATTTAAAGTAGAAATATTGGTTCCTTTTTGTGGTTATTATTATGTTTCACTGTATCATGAATATCATATATGATAGGCTTATTTAAAAGAAAAAAACAAGATATATCTAGAGATTTTGCATAGTAGGGAATTTCATTATGTGATGTACAACAAAACAAAATGCTTTAGGTCAAGGATATGAAGGGTCTTGAAAATAAACTAAGTTTTCCCTAGGCAAGTCTCCCAATTACTGAGCCCCACTTGAAAGAATCTAACTATCTCGGTCCACCCTATGTGTCCAAACCTCACTTTTCATAGTCCTTTTAAACCTACTAGTTCCTTGGTATTACTAGTCAATAAAACTTTTTCCATGGAATTATGGTCTTGATCGGGATATTGAAGTGCCCAAAAAATAGCTACAAAAATTCAAAACCTTACACTAAATCTTTGCCTACTACATAGATACATATATTGTCCAAAGTCTTATTAGAACTCTTGATTGGCTATTTTTACCGCCACTGTACATTTGAGTCCCATTCACCTACTTTTGTCACTTGTGTAAATTATTCAAATATTCTTCCTTCTTGCTGAAAAACTTCATCCTTATAACAACGTGGAGTCAGTATATTAAATTCTTGTCAATGTCAACTCTATATGAATTGGGCTAGCTAAAACTTGTTACCAAAACAATGAAATGACCATCCAATGGCCCAAAACCAATAACAAAAGAAAAAAATTCAACAAAAATCATAACTCGAACATCTAAATCTACATATCTGAGGGTTTATGATTCCGGGTTCTCTAATCAGCACACTAAAGTGGGATCGGGAATACTCTATAGATATTATGACCAGAATGAAGTTGCTCGCAAATCTGTAATTATTGGGCTTGCTGAAACCTATTACCAAACCTACCAAAGCAATCCCCCAATTGCCCAAACAAAATAAAAAAAAACAAAATTGTCCTGAATCGTAATTCAAACATCTTAAAATGCAAAAACACACATCACAAAATAAAATACATTGTATTCACATAATACTTGATGCTTTCCAAACACCAAAACAACCCATGACATCAACCAACTTGCCTCTACTTATATTATTTACCACTTTAATTATCCCTAAGAAAATTAATGTCAACTAACTCACCTTGGAATCAGGATCATTAAACATAAGTGCCTTCAGAACCAAAGAAATCATAATCAATGCATGTGGATGGAGATATATGATAGATCTTCAACGCCCTAGTGGCTGTCACTACCCTAACATATCTATTATTGTCTTGAAGCCCTATTCTCAAAGGACCCACAAGATACTCCACCAAGTTCTTCACTCTGAGAGAATAAAGGCTCCTAAGAGAAAGCCCTCTTATCATGGGATATTCATCCTAACAATCATTCTGAATAAAATTAACAGTCAAAAGAGCCAAATTTGGATGAACCTTTTCATAATTACTCATGTAGAGAACACAATTTCTTCAACACAATGTTTGAAGTTACAATGCACATGACCATTTCACTGAAGAGAGAGTAGACATCGATCCTTATGGTCATATTAGATATGAATTTCTTGTATAGCTCACACTTTAAGTCTTCGGCTCCTGATGCTCTGATCCCAGCTAATTATCTTAGTAGGGTATTCAATTCTCCTACTTAACCCTTGCTGTAAAAAAAATTGAAGCTGGGTATTTAGAACTTGATGCTAATCAATCACCATGGAATAAAATCAAAAGCAAATAATGAAGATTTAAATAACCTTTTTCTTTTCTTTTCAAGAAGTGTGTGTTTAAGATTTGATAGACCAAAAACACCATGAAATCAAATCTAAATTAACTTACCCTAAAGGATGAGAGGGAGGTGGTAGATGTTGAGATTGGACAAGGGGAGCCATTGCTTATTCCTTTTATTCAACTCAGAAGCGTCCGTGGTGGAGAAATCGAATGACGGACCTTGTGGAATTAATTTTCTCCTTTTTCAAGCCGAGAAAGGAAACCAGGTGGGACCCTAGCATAGAATCGACCCTCAAGCCCATAACCCTAAACTTGACCCCTGCACAGGCCATGGACATGATCATTCACTCAAACAACCCCGAATTAGCACTAAATTTATTTAAATTCACCAAATAAACCCTAAACATCAAGCACCCTAATTCCACATATGAGTGCCTCATCTCAAATGTATGACACATGAGGCTTTACCACATTACGAGGGAGCTACTAGAGGACATGAAGAATGAAGACTACTTTACCAGTTGCTCAACTTTTATGTCAATCTCGTTAAAATGTATTGATGAAGGTTATCTAACTCTGGTTATTCCCACGCCTCTGCTGCACCAGAAACTAGAGCATTACATTGTTCTGTGTGGCTTCTGCAAGCTCGAACAACGTCAATAGCCATGCAAGCCAGGGTGGCGAATTTGTTGAGAGCCAAGCAAAACTCAATAGAAACTGTGCAAAGGTGCTCAAACCATGGGTGCAAAGTAGTGCAAACTGAGTCGAGTATGCAGGGATAAAAAAACTATTAAAAATAGTTGGAAAACATGAAAACATCCAGATGACCGTCAAACTGTAAAATTTAACACAGTCGTAGAAATGTCCGGAAGGGCCTTTCCCATAGGGGGAATGCCTTCAGCGTAATTAGATTATTTGAATTTTTTAGTGTAGTTAGTTTTTCCTGTTTTATGTAATTAATTTAGTTCATTAATTTGATTACTTAAATTAGTTATCCTTTTTATTTTAATATTATTTTTCTTGTTTTATTTAATTAGTTTACTTAATTCAATTAGGTATTTTTCAATAATTTTGGACCTTTAAATTATTTTCACCATCTTTTCGGCCATGTGAGCTAACTGTGAAAAATGATCGTGCATGGTGCTTGGATGTTTTCGGTGAATTTAATTTTTCATTTCGAGACTTCTTGTCCACGTTTAATTGTTTTAGACATTTCTTTTAACTCCTTTTTTCCTTCATTTTCTTCAATTCAGTTCATCATAAAAGTTGTTGATATAGGGTTATTAGATGTTTTGTCCATTTTTTTCACTCTTTAGCCATTTTGTCAATGTTTCATTGTTTTGCAATGTAAACTAACATTTTTTGGTTGATTTTGTAACCATTTTTTTTGTTTTGTGAAGTTAGTCGCAACACCTTTCATGAGTATGCTCTTCTCTCGTGCTTGTTACAATCGATCTTGAGAATTAGAAACATGATTGTGTTGTTTTTCATTATTTTATTTTTATTCACCTTGGGAAAACTATTAACACTTGTTTACAAGACTACATTGTGAAGACAATTTCTCAAAATACTAACTGAAGGTTGCCTAGATCGTGAGCTAATCAAAATACTAATTCATTGTGTGTAGGGAATATTTTTAATCAAGATAAAATGAACATTACACATTGTATTTGTAGGTGTAGGTGAAAAGCATATTTCCCAACTCCTATAACTATGGGAAGTGTTTTGAATTTATCCATAAAACTCACTTGAGGAGTACCACATCAACCCCAAAGTAGTTAGCACATTGAGGGAACTGGCTGATGAAATGGGTACCCTAATCCCAACTAACTAGTACACCTTGTGAGATTAGAGTCATGGATATCCTTTGTGGCAACCCTAGTGTGATTCATTTGAGCAAGATATTTTCTCATTGTTTCAAAGGGGGTAAATTAAAGTCGACAGCTAGTAATAGCATTGCGCTCGCTTGGGTATACTACTGACACCTAGTGGAGGGAACGACCTAGGAAGCCACTCCTTTTCCAAGCCAATCTAAGGTAGAGGCCAACTTTCATTACATATTTTTTTCATTTTTATTACATTTTACGCACTTTTGTTTCACTCTTGTCATTCACATTTTCTCTCTCATTCACTTTGTGACTTTGTAAACGTGTCTAAATCTTAGGTTGCAGACATCCATATCCGAACTTGATTACTTTCATCCTTTCCATCTAAGTCTTCACGTCATGATGCTCACTTTATCACGATCAAGTACCCTCTTGATCACCTTGATATTTCATCATAACAAGTCTTAAGTTTAACACTATCTTGTTGATCTTTGAGTACTCCATACTCTTACGTCATCACATTTCACATTCACTTTGTGGAATTGTCAACATCTTCAATATATTTCTCCCATCATCTTACATCATCGCACTTTGCAATTACTTTGTTGCTTTTTCAACATCCTCATCATTTAATCACTTATATCTTTAAATCATTCACTTTACTTTAGTTCGAGATCATTAATCAATCACTTTACCCTTGTGTCTTATCTCCATTTTTATGAGATTCATACCTCCTCATCGTCATTTCTTCACTTGTTGTGACGACATTCACTTTGTCATTCTTTTAGTGCTACCATTTATTAATTGTGTCTCCTCTTTTAACACACTTTTATTAAGAGTTGACATCCTTCATTGTCAAGTCTCTTCCCTCGTAACAGAAATTTGGTTAAGAATAGAGCATTTTCATTACATTCTCTGTGTCTCTTATCTCCACTTTTGCGAGATTCAAACCTTTTCTTCATTTCTTCATTTTGTGTGATGACATTCACTTTGCAATTCTTTAGGTGTTCACATTTATTTGTTGTGTCTCCTCTTTTAACATACTTTTGTTAAAATTTTGAATCCTTCATCGTCTTCCCAAGTCTCATCCTTTAACTATACATCTTGATAAAAGTTGAGAAAAATAATTATATTTCCTAAGTCTCTTCCATTAACACATTTTTGTTAAGATTTTAACATCTTTCATCATGTTTTTAGTCTTGTCTTGTTACACTAATTTTTTCACAACTTGAGGAAACTAACTTCTTTCACCTCTTCCCTCATTACATTCAATTTGTAAATGGTCACAAATCCTTTCAAACCTCTTCATATTTCTTAGCACTCATTTTGCTAAGATTCCACTAACTAATGTTTCAATCCCTTCTTCCACATTGACATTAATCATTTTGTTAAGTGTCATGAAGTCAACTTTTTCATTCCTCTTAACACTCATCTTGTTAATAGTTAACATTTTCGCATCTCTTTGTCACCCTTATCACTCATTTTGTTAAGATTTGATCGTGCTCACCTTGTCAAGTATCTTATCTCTTAACATCCATTTTTGTTACAAAGTAGAGAACATATAACCATTTTCACTTAACTCTCATTTCGTTAAGAATTCGGGAAATTAACGAAACCTTTTCACCTCCTCCCTCTTAGCACTCATTTTTCTAGGGTCGAACTCTTTAATCTTCCTCTCTTTTCCATCTTAGCATTCAATTTGTTATGGGTTAAGTTTTCTATCACACTTCTTCTTGTTCAACCCCTCTTTTTAAAATGGTGGGAACATGATATCATGATTATAGTCCCTTCCAATGGGAGGAAATATATCCTTTCCATATCAAATCTAATGAAGAGGATGAAAACCAACATAAAAATATTTCCATAGATACCACTTTGCTAAAAAACAAATACCAATTCCTTCTTCATCTCCTCGCAATGGGAACAAGATTTCCCTCAGACTTTGATGAGGATGAATTGAAAGCCTTAAAAGGACAACCTAAATCCCATAAGGGTCCACCACTTGAGTCAAGAAAAAATGATGAAGAAGGACCAAGTAAAAAAAATGTCAACAATAAATTCAAATCTAATGCTTCCTCCTCTTATCCCAACCAATCCTATTTGATCAAATCGATGCAGTGGTAACGAAATTGGCTCCCCTATCCTCTATAGTCACTAACAATGATACCAAAGGTATCGAACACAGAGAAAACTAACAACGCATTCAAAACTCATTCTGAGACCAATAACAAGAACAATAATCATAAGATTGATAAATCACCATTTTCGCAAGAGTGGCAAATGATGAAGAACACAATTTCGGGCATGCTAAAGCAACGTAAAAAATTGAATTTTGATGAATTGTGTACATACCCTTTTGACATGGACATATTATATATACCCTACCACACTCTTTTGAGATGCCCAAATTTGCAAAATACAAGAGAAAAAATGATCCTAGAGAGCATGTAAAATAATTCTTCATGATGTGCCAAGAGGTGGCTTATAACGATATATTTATCTTGCACCTTTTTCCTAAGAGTCTAGGAGGACAAGATTTGGAATGGTTCTTAAAATTTCCAAAGGGATATATATCTACCTTTACAGAACTCTCAGAGAAGTTAGTCAAACATTTTTATTTGAACCTTGACTATGAGGTCACAATGATGGATTTGTGCAAATCCAAAAAACAAAAAAATGAGAGCTTTGCACAATTTTTACAACGATGGAGAGGAATCACAAGTTGGTTCCCATGTTCAATCATTGAAAAATGTATGGTTAACATCTTCACCCCAAACCTTAACAATGAGTTATCCATTCACATGTAGATGCAATGCCTCAATATCTTTGAGGAATTTATCAAAAAGGGAACTCAAATTAAAAAATCCCTCATTTCTAAAGGATTGATCAAGCTTCATTATAAATACAATGGACACAATCATAAAAATCACAACAACAACCCTAGTACTTCTCATGATAAACCTAGGTACATCAATCACAACTGTAATGTTTTCAATGATGGTGTCACAGATAATCACAATATGCAAAAATTACATAACAACCACTCAAAATAGACTAAGTCTAAACCATTTGTCACCATTCCAAAAATAGAAAAATTTCCTCTTCCTCATGACTAAAAATGAAGACAATACATGTCCTTGGGGGAATCTCTTTTAATCATCTTGAAACAACCAAAAAGTGCCAATATAGTAACTGACCTTATAAAAAAATCCTTCCCTGAAAGAGAAACTAAGCCAGATTGGTATAGAACTAACACATATTGTGATTTTCACCACATTGATGGTCATCAAAGGGAAAAATGTAAACAAATTCGCAACTAAATCCAAGACCTCATTAACAATGGAGAGAGTGTGTCCGAATACCTACCATCTACCAAAACACCCAACAAAAATCTAAAGGTGTTTTATAATCCATTTCCTAACCATGATACAAAGGGTAAATATCACGAACATGGTGAATCCTCGAACAACATAAATTATAAATCCATCATATCCTATATTGTAGATGCTACTTCGAACAAAGTTGAATGGAATTTTAAACCTCTCGAAGAAAGTCTACCCAATGTTTTTAAAAAATTAGCAAATGCTAACATGATTAAATATCTAACTACAAGACCCAAGCTTGTTCAAGACTTAATTGATGACAAAAAAATTTCCATAGAGCTCGGTGACGAAGCTCTCATGACATATGACATGTCAAATTCCACAACATAAAATGAAGATTCAAACGTTTTCCAAACTTCTGTACATATAGACACTCAATGAGATCACGACAAAGGTCAAGTATATCTCCCTTAGAACCATTCCATATTTTCTCTAGATTTTATTCCTTTAGTCCAAATAGACATTGAAATTGTTGCAGAAAACAAATTTATAACATCAAATGAGAGATTGACCTTGCTTCGAGACTCCCTTTCGACCCTTTCTGTAACTGTAGACACTACAAAAGAGGTCCCATCATCAAGCATCAGTGAGCTTGATTTTATTCTTTCAATTCTGGCTCCTATGCCTAACATCTCTAGTCTTGTTGTCAGAAAACAACCACAAAAATATTGGAAAATTGAAAAAATGTAACCTTATGTGTTAATTATACGTCACAAAATAAATCTTGTAGGCATCTCATTAACGATGATTCCTACTTGTGAATAAATCTAAATACATGCACTCTATGAGGTAGTATACCAAGGAATTTCCCTTATACAACCTTTTGATGCTTTAATTACAAATTGATTATAAAATCAATTACTCCCTAACCTAAAAGGAACAAAATTGAATATATCCTCTCTACGGCTTATAAGGAGTCTCAGGTATACATCTAGAGGTCAAGCCTTGTATCCTTGCACTCTTCCATTCACAGATGAAAATGAATCTCAAAATATTAGTTGCATCAACAATCCTCTTCTAAAATCACATAGGTCTTTTGATCTCATCGAAGACTTATCTAATCACACATCCTTTGAATTGGAACCTGTCCACCCAAGTATCGTACTTCAATACTCATTGAATCATTTGATTCTCTCATTTGACTTAGATATTTTCCGCCTAAGTCGCATATTGCAGGACTTATCAAATCTTCAAATTTCCTCCTTTGACTTGGACCTTGTCCACCCAAGTCTTTTATTTCAAGACTTATCAAATATTTAGATTCTATCTCTTGAATTGGATTTCATTTGCATAAGTCTCGCATTTCAGGATCATTTGACTTTAATAAACATGGACCTCTTTTATAATGAGTCCATTTCAAATCCTCATCCACCAAAATTCAGAAAACTTAAAAATCATAACAAGAAAATAAAACTCAGTATAAAATCATTCCTTAAAGAATTATTTGCAAATCAGAAGCAGAAAATTGAGTACAAATAATGTTAAGCATTCTATCTTTTGGTAGATATATTAACCATACCATTATCATATATTCACCTTCTTCACCTATTACAACTCATGTTAACCTTGTTCTTATTAGGCATTGTATGTTCATATTTATTATGGTTGTTACCATTTTAGATATTTTTTACCTATAGTTTTTTCTCGAAGCTTACCGATAGAAACTCATTTCAAATAAGCTCTCCCTTTAATAGAAATATCAAACTTCTTTACCCAGTTCTTTTGATCACACATCTCAATCTACGGTGATGAACCCATATGTCCTACTAGCCGCATGAGGCTGAGACTTGGGGGAAAAATGTTTGTTCCCAATAAGCACATCATCTATAAAAGAGGAAAATCAAATCAATTCAAAAATACTAAAAAAAACTATAAAATCATCACACCTTTTGTCCTTCATAGTCTTCGGTGATAAACAAATAATTCTCACTAGTAGTATGAGACTGAGAACAAAGGAAGTCCTTAATTTCCTACATTTTGTCTTCGGTTTTGAGCCCTTTTATTTTATTTATGGCATGGGGAAACATGTATGGGGTCCCTTTAAAAAATTGAAAAAACAAACAATTAACCAAATAAAACCTTATGAAATCTGAATCAAAGTGCTTAATCAAAAAAATCCCAAGAATTTGCTTATGTTAAAGAGAGACAACAATTCCTTCAACTAGATCTTGTCAATCAATAGGCCATCAATGGATCTAAGTTGAGTCAAAAACTATAAAATCGAATCATCTTGGAATCAGTCAGATAATTTTGACATGAGATGAGTCACCTTTTTCTCATATGGATTATTATTACACCTTGTGTCTTTGCATCCATCATCTTCACTTTCATATCACTATTCACCTTGTTTTCATGTCCTTCTTGGCTCTTAGTGATGAGCCCTTACATAGTCCTATTTTTGTGGTGACACGAGTGGAGTGAAACACCATATCATTTTACCATCCACATTTATGCCAGTGGAATGGAATGCTTTTAATTATTTACACCTACTTTCAAGCAGTGCACCCCTTTTACCGAGTTGTAAAATACCTAAAACATTCAAAAATGTTTCATAAAAACTAAAAAAAAACTCAAATATGTTTCAAAAAATTACAAAAAACAATATAAACTGTAAAAAAAACATTCAGATAATTTTTAACGATCTTTCCACAACTAGTGATGCAACCTAGAATTCAGTGATACAAACCCACAGAAATCCTATACATGTTGACACATCACTTAGCTTGGACTGAGCACTCACCCGAAGCGTGTAAAGGTACCAGGTCCCTCTTTAGGGTTGTTATAGAAGGATGTTAGCATGACGAAGACTTAACATATATCGTTCCATTACTAACACATCATTCTACAAAGTATACCAGATCTATATCTAAGGAAAAACAGAACTAAGTACTAACCATGATGAAATCAAAAGTATACTAGATTCAGATACTCATAGAACTAATACTTAGATTCATGAAATATCCTCCATTATATTCAATGCATAAAGTTACAGAAGCTTCATTACAATAACAAAAGTATGCACGTAGCAGCATAACACTGTATGTCTTGATCTCATCACCTCTCTGTCACGATCTCCTCTATTCTATATCTATTACATAGTCTAATACATATATATAAGTGTGGGGAATTTCCCTTCACCACTTATCCATTCCAAAAATAGGTCGCATGCTATTCTTAGCCACACGCCTTCACAAAACTAACCATACATGCAATTGCGCTAACAATAGAATATTACTAGCTAACTGACATTAGCAGATCTATTTCCAGCCCGCATCCATGCAGATTACTTCATGTCCAATCCTCCAAAATTAACCAATGTGTGGTGTGCACGTCTCTGCCTCATTTGTGTGCTCTGCACGCCATCTCTAAAAATAGACCTTATGAGTGAAAACAACTAAGTCCTTAAAAATAAAATTTTGTTCCACGCGTGTGTTCTTCCTATCCATTCATGCATTTGCGTATGAATTGATTTCCCACGTGAAATTCTTGTGTAATTTCTCTGTCAAGTTTCCATTTATCAACAACTAGGTAACACAGTTCAACAAATTCTCCATTTGACGATGCTCCACATGATCTATCCAGATCATATTTTGATAATCACATTTATTTCCCTTGGTGTATATCTATGCTTGAGGAAAGAAATCATTTATCCTATCACAATATAAATTTCCTTGGGGCACACTTGTACTTCACATTTTAATCCAATACAAATCAAACTTCAATGAGTATCTAAGTATCACTCCGCTCTTCGGCCCAATCTAATCCTCTCACATTCTAAGCTATCACTCGAGGGGCATTAAAATCTATCTGGTTCTTTAATGTGGAACACATTCAGAGTGTCATTAAACATCGTTATTGAAATTTGTGTTGTACTGTTGTAGTTTGTCAACATTGTGATGACACTTTTACCTCTTTTAGTTTGTTATTTTGTTGTGATTTATTTAACTTTGCTATAGACCAATTGCAAGAAAAATATTTTCATCTTAGTTAATATATAACTTTGATATGGTTCCTTCTTGTTCATATTGGGTTTGTTTACAATGCTTATTTCATGATTTTTTGTTGCTTACATGCGTTGTGGTTTTACTTCTGGTTTATTAAGTAAGCCATGGAATGTTTTTATTTTTGTTGTTTATTTCAAATTGTTTGCATTTCTTTACATTTTTATTTAAAATTAAAACCATAAAAATATCAAATATTAAAAAAATAAAAAAATCAGAAAATTTTTAGAACAAACTTTCACTTATCAAAGAAATCCTACAATTGGAAAAACCTTGAAGTGAATATTTCAACATTTTAACACAATATTGATAATAGGCTGTTAGAGTAGGTATTTACCTTAGCTCATGTTCACCTAGGTACTTTATTTACCTCATGTTCACCTAGGTACTTTATTTAACTTTATTGTATTTATCCTCACCCACTTATGTGTGTGGATATTTCTTTTATGTTATTTAGATATTAGGAGATATTATCTAGTTGTTAGGTATAGTTCTTTCCTTGATCTATGGTATTGACTAGATCCTTGATGTCTTGTTCTCTCCTAAATCTATGGTCTTGACTGGTTCTTTGATGACTAGTTATTTCCTTGATTTATGGCTTGATCTATGACCTTGACTAGTTCTTAGATTGTTATTCCTTGCCTATTTAAGCAATGCCCATTCTCATTGTATTACATTGAGTTCCATTATAATATATGATATTGCTGCTCATTTTTTTGCAAAGTTTTTTTGTAAAGCTATTTTGGCAAATTGCTTTCATCTTATTGATCATGGTGTTTGATCAGAATCTTTATTCTTGGCTTGGTATGATCTGGTTATCATTCCTTTCATAGGAATACATTTATCTACTACCCTAGTGATCATTCCAATCTTACAACTATCACTATCTTCCTTTTCTATGATAAGCTAACTTTGCTTGGGTCAAGTCATAAAATTGTTTTTCCTTCATGATATAACTTCACCTAGGGAAATTTTAACTCTGATCATTTTCACAATAGATCCAACAAGAGTTTCATCAGGAGTCACTTTACTCCGCTCTTCTAGTCTGATCCTATTTCCACCTTGGGAGCATTTGCATCTACTTAATCATCATTATGACACACATTAGAGGCATAACCGATTGTCTTATTTTTTTGACTTTGTGTTGCATTGTTGATGTTTACTTTTTTGGACCACTTGTAAGTAGTGTGATTACATCTTGGTTCCTTTTTAAACGTGATGCCTGCACCTACTCCGTATATTGGTTATGTTTTCCTTTTTATCTTTTCTTTATTGTGTATGTTTATTTACGCGCATCTGGGTTAACCATCTTGATTCTTTCATAATCATGGAATAAAAAAAATAAGGTTGCTCTAAAATTATTCTCCAAATTATGCTCATACTACAAGAAAAGTTCTTCCCATCCTTCAAATCCATTTTCTTCTTATCAAGTGGATCTCCACTACTTTTCTGCATCACCCACCCACTTGAGGGGGCATTCCCTTACCATTCTACTTGCTGGGGCATCTAATGCTTCATTGTCTTATGATCTTCATGCTTCTACTATCTTTAAAACATTGTTATTTCACAATAACATGTTAAAGAGGGGAAAATGTAGACAACCTAAATTACACACGTGTTTACATCTTATCCTAGTACACATCCTGTTATTCCCCCCTTTACGAATGATTAATTAAATTGATTAATCACACATTTACACCCCTTTGGATCAATTAAATTAATCCTTAGTACCCCTTTAGTTAGCTTAATTACCATTTATTAAATAAATGATTAATTAATTAGCGTGCACATCATAGTTAATTATATTAATTATTTAAATGGGAAAGTACATCTATTTTCCTAGTCAACTACCACTTAGATTCCCACTTGGACTCCACTTCCTCATCCCAATCAACTCCACTTAGACTCCACTTCACCAGTCTAGTCTACTGCAGTTTCTAGAATCCTAGAAAGGTGGAGGAAATTCTGTTGCATGTACAACCACCTTTCCAGATGTAAATTATGCTAAATGAATCCCTTTACTTCCCCTCAATGTCATTTATCTTTCCGAAACTGATGCAGCTTCCTCAAATGCTATTTTTAACATGTACATTTAACAAACTTTTAATTACTATTCAGCCTTATAAAACATAGACATACCCTCTTACAAATCCTCTTGGATTTACAACATAGTTACTCTATCAATTTTTCTCTCCAGTATCTACATATTGGAAGATCTATTATTTGTGTTCGTAGAAATTTACATCCATTTGGAGGCCTTTCAAGAACACCCACAATAATTTACAAGATTATAGAAGCTAAGCTTCCACCACCTTACTAGAGTTTTACAAGGAAAAACTATAGGAAGGTTTGCAAGTCATTTTGTTTGTCTTCTGTTTAGTGTTGTTTTTCATTGTTCACAATTTCATTTCTAGTGCTTCCATTATTTTAGATTCCAAGGGAAATCATGCTTTATTCATATTACAAATGAGAAATTATTATGAAGTTAGCAATGTCATGTACCAAATCCTAATTTTAATTACTTAATTATATAATACATTACAAAATCATGTACCAAATTTTACCCTTAGAAAGTGATGATGTGTAGGCCATTTTTCTTAATTTAGACAGCACACAAGACACAAATCTATTAAGTAATCAATGTATTTGTAAGAATTTTTGGATGGTTTTACATCTTACATTTTTGCAAAAGTATTTAACAATTTTGTTTTGGTGTTTTTGCACTTTAGATTTCTGTTAAGGTCTTCAACAAAATTTTCAAGCGAGGGTTAAATTTGATGGCCGTTTATTCATGTCAAAATATTTTTAGGTAACCGTAATTTTCCAATATTACCTTTCAAATACATAAAACAAGATTCTTTATACATTACTAATAAAGTATGTAAAATACCATTGTATAATTATTTAACTATTTTCAATATATATTTATATATTAGCATAATTTATATAGAAAAAATAGTCACATGTAATGGTTATTTCAAATATTTTCAAGTATTTCATGGAAAAAATCACAAAAACCATCTAAATGACTGTAAAATTTAACCCCTTATTTTGGATACCAACACTAACACTACAACTATTGTTATTAAATTCATTTTTACTTCATACTCTCACACTCCTTTTCGTAGGATATGTCATTCCATGTCCTTGTTTTAATATATTTCTATGATTCATTTAGGTTCATGCATGCTTTTTTTCTATTCCCAACTTCCAAGGAAATGGTGTTCAAGGATGTAAATTTCATCTCCTGCATTTAAGACAATAGGTCAGATGGATTAAAATTGATAATTACATTGATAGGTGTTCCCTAGATTGTATTGAGGGTGGTCAATTCTGAGATGCATGAGAAAATTAGTGGTTGATGAATTTTTTTATGACGACGTATGAATTTTTTATTTTGCATCTTAGCCATCCATGCGAAAATGCATATTTAACATCCTCACATAATATTGAAATTAATTTACCCCTTTAATAATAAACAAATAAATTACACTCCCATGAATAATGCAATCCAGATCAAGACCATAAAATGGAGCACATATCACATACATTATTTGGGTAAGGACATTCGCAAAATAGGTGCCATGTGGGACATGCAAGTATTTAATTCCCATATTTTTCTATACTCTCATCCCAAAAAAATTGGATGAATGGACCCACTATAGTGTATTATTATTGATGTTGATGTCAACACACAAAGGCCTTTGATTAAAATACAAATAATTTTTTCTTGGTTTGGCTAATCCTTTTTAAATAAGAAAATCATGATTTAAGATTATTCATCCATTAATAAAAAACATGATTCCACCTCAAATTCATGTGTCACATGAGTAAAATAACAATTATTGACCATCATTATTACCGCCCTTTAAATAAATTTTTAAGCGTGATATATACTTATAAACAAACAAACAAACAAGGATGTGAAAAAAAATGAAAACCATGGTATACTAGTAGTGTTCATCCATAGCTCCAACAATAACACTAATTATTTTTTTAGATGGTTTTTTGAATCTTAATGGAGAGGATAAATTAGAAGATGAAAATGAGTTAGAAGTTATGGTAGGAAAGGGAAAAAACATGTCGTACTCAAACATATGCAACCTTCCCATTTGCAGACAATGGTGAAAGAGGCTCTGTGGAACCTTTGAGGGTGGGGAGAATGTGGACCTTGGTGTTAATGGATCAAGTTTTTCCCATTTATGTATGTGTCATTGTAGTCCTTTGATAGTTTGTGAAGAGGTCAAATTTGGAATCGGACATGACATTTCCATTGTGTTTCCTCCTCTTCTAGGCTTGTGCATTATGCAAATAATAATTATTTTTAGTGGAACTTTTTTGTGCACATTCACATTTAGGTGTTAGTGAAGGAGACTTATCAAAACTTCTTAGGTCAAGTAGAATTTGGACACTAGGGTCAATTTATTTAGTCTTTCCCCCTTAGGTAGGGTCATCACAATCCCTTGGTAGTATGTGTAGAGCTTGGATTTAGAATCGAGTAAGCCATTTCAACTGTGTAGCCTTTATTGAATCTTAACAAAGAGGATAAGTTGGATTATGAAGATAATGTTGAGGGCATGGTGATTAGGGGAAAAAGAGTTTCAAACTCAGAGATATACAAGATTCCTATTTATAAATGATAGTGAAAGAGACTCCACATAACCTTTAAGGGTATGATGAATGCAGATGTTAGGGTCCATGAATCAAGTATTACCCCCCTCAGGCATGGGCCATCATAGTCCCTCAGTAGCCTGTGAAGAAATCATATTTGGAATTTATTTTCATTGGGAATGTTTGCATGTAGATTCACAACCAGGCATTGATGAAGGAAAATCAACAAAATAAATTGTACGAATGGTAATGATTTCTAGTGGGAAAATTTTCATGTGCATTCACATGAAAGTGTATAATCAGGTGAGAAATTTTGAATATGTAGCCTTTGTTGAATCTTATGGAGAGGATAAGTTAGATGACGAAGATGACCTAGAGGGCATGTCGGGAAAGGGAAAAGGCATTTTAGACTTAGACATACGCAAGCTTCCTTTTTGACGGAAATGGTGAAGGAGACTATGTAAAACCTATGATGGTGGGGAGAATGTGGAGGTCAAGGTCAATGACTCAATCCTTCAAAAGCCTAGGAAGAGCTCAAATTTGGAATTGGGTTAAACATTTCTACTATGTATCCTTTTCTACCATACTTTTGAATTGTTTAAAAATTTATGCTTTTAGATCCTAAAGTGTAAAATAAATGATTGCTTTTTTTATACATATCAACATTTCCATTGCACCATTTTGGTGAAATTTCTAGTTTATATTATTACATCCACCCAGGATATTCGCAAGGGTATTTCAAATAAATTTACCGACACCAAACTAAAGCAAACAGAGGTATGGCCTGTCTATTTCTTATGCACCTTATTTGTTTTTTTTGGTGCAATGAAATTACTTTTTGGTTGCTTGGTAGATATTTTGTATATAAAATCTCATTACAGTCCATGTATGGTGAAATATATGTCTTGGAATGTTTTAATATTTAGTTTGAGTTGTTTGGTATTTCCTCTCATTGGTTTGTGACCTCAACCATGTAAACTAAATATAAGACAAATGTTTGTTTATTTTGAGTAGTCAAGGACCCCACTACAAAATGAGGCAAGAAAACTTATCAGTTTCATATTGGGTGTATAGAGTTGGTAGGAATTGGTGATCTAGAGAAGCCGATATCTCCCACTCTATCTATGCCCTCAACAATTTTTCTACTTGTAAAGCAACAAATGATTCATATAAGATTCATTTCCTTATTGACTTATTTACTACTTAGAATTTTAGTTAGAAACTCTTGATGTAAACATCTCTATCTTACAAGCTTGATGATTTTAAGATATGTTATCAAACCAACTCCTTCAAACTAAGCTATTGTTTTTGTAGATCTTTGGCATGGAGAATTATGAGAATTATATTTTCTATTGAGGGAATATTGATATGACATGATGGAAATTTACTCCTAGATGTCATATTTGGATGTGTTCAACTATAAGAAATTATTTTATAGTGTAAATGCACTCTATTTGCATTCAATGTTGATATAAGGTTTGTTCAATGAGTTTCCTAAATGTGTGTGGATTTCAACTTGATACCATAAAAGGTATAACTAATTTAATTTAATTTGAATTAAATCTAAGTATTGCAGATTAATGATGTATAAATGATAAAATATAGAAAATGACACAAGTAAACTAAGATTTAGAATATAAAACCCTAAGCAAAGAATAAGGAGAGAGGATTTAGATGATATTCATGCAATCTAGAAGTGATCTGGATAGGGCGAAGTGATGAGTAGGGTACAAATAATGTTGAAATTGATCTTTGTAAAGTCTATGACATATGAACAAATTTGAACACGGGCACCCATAATAGGACAGAGGTGCATGGGTGCTGGTGATTGCATAGAGGATTGGAATATACTTTTTGTTGTGTCGCAAGAGTGTCACAATTTCTCTTTTTTTATCACCTTTTATTCACACTATGATCACCGAAGGTACATGTAATGTGCAAAAGAGATGTTTACCTACACAAGCCCACAAACCACATCAAACCTAAAATGAAATATGTGGAATGGGGAGTCGTACTAACCCACGCGGTCACCCTGAGAGTGAACTTACAATTGAACGCTTCACTACATCTTAGACTCCATGTAGTTCTTGTGAGTATGTGTAGAAATTTTTCCCTGGGATGACCTTGTGCAAGTTACACTTGATAACGGGTTATAGTTAGAATGTAGAAATGTAGCAGAATGTGTGGATGGAATAAAATGAACTTCCCCTTCCTATTTGTTTTTGCATAGTTGATAAAACCCTTGTCCCTTAAATGGATGCTAGTGGATGCTTTGGAGTTCTTTAGGTGCCTTTTGAATGCAAGATAAGGTGATGATAATAATGCTTAGTGCTTGGTCCCTTTATTTTAAACACATAACTATGTATTTATATGATTACCTTGTTTTAATTTCATAATTTCCAATTGGAAGGCCGACCCATAGGTGAAAAGATGCTCAAATGATAAAAGAGACCCAAAAGGAACGAGTAAGGTGAGGAAGAGAACTTATCTCCTAGGTGGGCGCTGGTGTCTGAAGCCATAAATAAAATATTGAATGGGTTGTAGGGTGTGTAAGACCAAATAGAAAGCAAGAAACAAAGAAAAGAGGCCAAAGATAGTTTTCGATTACTAGTTTTCTTGCTTAGGAATAATGTAAATGCTAGTATGCTTTTTAGGGCCTAGAAATGTACCCAAGTGCGTGATTTTTTGTCTACAATAACTACACCTATTGAAGGGTTTTGAAAGATAAAAAATAGTAGCATTCTACTACTTCCTTGTATAAAAAAAAATTCCTTAGAGAAAGATGCAATATCATGGTTGAAAGTATGATTGCTAATTCAAATATTTTGGTAATCAAATTTGAACTTATCTATTAAATTGTTAAAAATTGTTTGAATTTATGGTTTTTCCATATATTAGTTTGATGCATCACACATACTGCGAGGAAGAGGTTCTTGAATTATTCAAAAGACACTAAAATATTATTGATTTTTCGTGTTTTTTAGCTTTATAAATATGTAAATGCTTTCATTCCCCACTTGGTATATTGTACACATGTTTAACTATGATTTTCAATATGGAAACTCTTTTTGTAATTTAAAAATTGACAATTCTTGATTTTTAATCTATATGATTCAATATCCAACATTTAAAAAGAATTTTATCTAATTGTATTATGTGTATGCAATAACAGAAATTTATGGCAATGAAAGAATGGAAGTTGTGCGGGGTGAGTTCATGATTGTATTCACACAGTCATATCTTTTTTTTAAAAAGAAAATCTAACCTCTTAATAACTTCTACAACAAAATTTATACATCAGATTATCTTTAACCCCTAGACAGTGATGTGTTAATTATATACTTATGATGGAAACATGGAAAGATGTTATTCAGATTCATAGACGAATTGTAGGTTTTAAGAAAACAAAAACTACATTTATGTGATAGATATATTAAGTAATATTTGATTATTATTTATATTGATGATTGTGTGAAGGTGTTGTCTAAAACATCTTATTGATGATGTATGGGTTGTTTTTCGTGCGACCTTTTGTTGTGGATAGTTATTTGGCTACACAAGCATGTGAAATTATACTTCTCTATTTTATGTGTCTTATAGTGGTAATATCACAATGTATAAATGTGCAAATGTGGCTAAAAATTGTGTACAAAAATTGGAATCGATTTTGGGTATAAAAGGATTGTTTCGTTCTTAAAACAATATGTGATCATAGTATACTCAAAACCAATTTATTTTTCAGATTTTTAGATCCTTCAATTTTTTCTTCCTCTGTCAAACAAGATCATTTTTTAATCAAACCAAAAGGGCCCTGATCCTTCCAAGAAATGTGAGGAAGAATGGATCCCCTCCTAAATTCAAATGTACTATCTTGGAAATTCTTCTTTTTATTTTTCTAATGTATGGTCATTCCATAAATTACTTCTCTGTATACCAATGTGTCATAATTTAGTCTTGATCAGAATATTGAAGGCCTCATATTCTACAACTAGATATTTTTTCTTTTTTTTTGGGCTACAGATAAGTGTCCCATCATACTAATGTATGGAAAATCATTATAATCTAGAATATTTCATATTTTAATCATCATTTGGGTAAGGAACACCAATATATACTACAAATTCCAAAGAAATTGCCTCCATTTTGAAAGTATATATAAGGGCCGCAACATGTTTTTTCCTTACTCCTTTCAACATGCTTATGAAGTATAGATTTTTTGGTTGCTATGCTTTTCTCTCTCTTGATATGGGATTCCTTTGTTACTATTAGGAAATATGCTCTATTATTTTAAGTTGTAGCTCCTACAAGCCTCTCAAATTCAACTATACACGGTTCTCTTGGATATGCTCTTGCCATTTAAGGGATGTTTATGGCATTTGATCTATTTCTATAGTAAGATTATACTTTTCCTATGTCAATTTTCAAAAATCACAAGCTCAAACTTTTTCCAATTTTTTTGGAAGCCCAACCTACATCAACACAAATGTGATCTAAATCTTGGTGGGGAGGATTCAATTTCTCAAGAGTCATTGTAACATTTAAATTCTATGTAGATGATTCTTGGATTCTCAAATTCCTAATATATTTTCTTGCTTCATATTATGAATTAACAAAAATATTGAACAAAAATCCATTCATTCTCAAGCCTTGGGACTTTCAAATGTTTGAAACAATATTCACTAGTATGTATGAGTATCATTTTTATGTTCCAAGTTAACGAGCTAGTTAAACGTTTTAGAAAGTTCTTCTTTGTTCCTAGATTCTAAGCATCATGATGATGTCATAGTCATTTTTCATTTTTGTTATCCAATTTTGCACCCCTTGAAAAATCGGTCAACTTGCAAATTTGGACTTGGGAACTCTGATGAAGCCTTGAAGAGGAAGCTAGAGAAAAGAATTACACTACCAGTCGACATAAAAGAATTATGCTACTGGCTGACACCAAAGAATTATGCTACTAGCTAGCACCAAATAATTATGCTACTGACCAACACTAAATAATTATGTTACTTGCTAATACAAAATAATTATGATATCAGATGACACAAAAGAATGATGTTATCAAACGACACCAAATAATTATGCTATTGATCGACACCAAATAATTATGCTACCGGACGATGCCAACGAATGATGTTACCAACTGACACATAAAGAATTATGCTACCTTGGATGACACCAAGGAATTATGTTACTGGTCAACACCAAGAGAATTATGCTACTGGACCAACACCAAAGAATTATGCTATCCGGTCGACACCAAAGAATTATACTACCGATCGACACCAAAGAATTATGCTACCGGACTGACACAAAAGAAATTACACTACTAGTCTAATACCAAGGAATTATGCTACTAGTTGAAACCAAAGGATTATGCTACCAGCCGACACAATAATAGAAATGATGGGTTGGGTTGATGAATGAAGTGTTACAGGGAAATAGTTAGGTGAGGGTAGGTGGGTGAAGAAGGGGAATAATAATATCTCCAACATTAAAGAACATAGTTACAAGGTAGCTCAATAACCAATTTTAATGAGGTATGGTGCTTATTTCTTCTTTTGCCAACAAGGTATCATTAGAAAATGGATTTGAAAGGTTTCCCATACCTCTTTTAAGATATTTAATGCTTGTTGTCGGTGGGTGGAAGAGAAATTTGAGTCCTCTCTCTTCCCCATTTTCTATATATTGTAAAAGTATTTTCATTTGTAAGGGTTGGACATTCTTATAATGATAGTGCATCCTTCTAAAAGTGTTGCATGTGAATTTTGACTTGCATGCCTTAGATTTAGACATTTGCATGGTGATTCTTACCTTCCTCCTTCATTGTAATGAACTGTGCATCTACTTGAAGCAATAAAATACTTGTTTTGTGGTTATTATCTACCCTAGCTTGTGTTGTGTTACATTTTCTTTCCCTTCATTCCTTCTGCAGGTATGTTGTGCTCCATGGAAATGGTGGTTTCAATGTTATTTTGGACTGTGGTACTCATGTTTTCCCTCTCTTTCTTCATTTTCTTCCCATTTTCACTAATTTAAAAGTGCCTTTCCTCTTGTTCTTGGTGTTATCACCTCTCTTTATTTTAGGTTTTTTGTTTCATGCATCTCCTTCTCACCTTGGTTCCTTGGAATTTTAGAGTAGAGTTAGCTAGTTGCATTTCATTTCCTAGGAGTAGTTTAAAATTATGAATAAGAAGAGGAACCAAAATTCTCTAGAGATTTATCTCAGTTCAAGTCCTACATCTTGGAGACAGTTCCATGTTTCCTCAAATCCCTGGATCATTCTAATTTTTGATGGGTGTAATTTTGAGCTCGAATAGTTTTGGCATGCCTGGTGGGAGAAGATTTGAAAGCTTTATTTTCAGTATTTTGCTAAGTTTTTGTGTGTAACTTAGTAAATTCTAACCTTTGGGGGACGTTTTCTACACATATAGCAACTCCAATCTTCATATAAATTGGTTTCAGTAGTCTGAGTTCCTAGATTCATGAGAGGAATTCAAACAAGGTTAAAATAGCAGAAGAAGGAGATTTTAAATACTTACAACTATCACCAAGGAGGATAAGAAGAGGCAAATCAGTTCAGAGATCACCATCATCACCGAATAAAAATATTTCTACTCCAGCTCCTGGTAGGCCTTTCTTTGTTGTCTTCTAGAGTTCTAAGACCCATTTTGCATTCATGGCAGAACAAAGGAATTTACCCTTTTTTAGCTTCAATGGTGGTAATCCATTGGATATTCCCGCTTAACATGACATACCAGTAGTTGCACTAAAAATTATTCCATACTTTACTGGAGAGAATCAAGTTACCCATGCTGAGAAAATTCAGGATGTTGCAAATGTATGCTATGTTCACCTAGTTACATAAGATGATGTAGCAGTTAGGCTACTTAATTTCTTCACTCAAAGGTAAATCACTCCAATAGGTACAAAAGCTTGAGACCTACCTCTATTACCAATTGGGATGGACTTGGCATTGTACTTTGAAATCAATTTGGAGAAAAGACAGATAACATTTCCTTGGTGGAATAACTGACAAATTTTAAGAGAGCTCCCAATGAGCTCATGGTAGATTTCAATTTTAGATTTCATAGGAGATGGGACAAAATTTCAACTCTCTTGAGACCGAATCTCACAAGGTGTTTTCCTTTATTTCTTAATAACATTGAATTCTGATATTGTTGTTATGATACAATCTATGGGTGTTATTCAGTTGCCTGATGCATATCCAATAGCCATTGGGGCTGAGAATTGTCTAATACAAGTTGTAAAAATAGCCAATAGGATGCCTACACCTTTATTCCCTGAATTTCCTCAAGATTTGGAGCCTACCATTGCTCCCATTATTGATAAAAGTTCCCAACCTAATCCCTCCACATCCTCTTACCCTCAAAGGCAAAAGGATGATGATGAAATAAAGGCCTTGCCCATAAATATTTCAAACAAAGTTATATCCTTATACAAATAACAAGCCCAATCTTCTATAAATTATCCTAACCAAGGAAAATATTCTAACTAGAGATTTAACCAAGGTTACCAGTCCTATAGAAACCAATACCATAACCAAAGATATGGGAAAATCAGAAAAATTATAGGTGGCAAGGTCAAAATGCACCTCTTCCATTTCAAATTTTTTCTCCTACTCAAAAAATTCCATCTATTAGTGCACGTAAAGCATTGGTTCTAGTGCAAAACAATGAAATACAAGAAACAAAATGGTGTTTCCCTTGTAACCAACCACATAATAATTTTATTTGTGCAAATGCATTGCAATATCAGGCCTTTATGGCTCAAAATTCTTCCAATCTGTAGGAACCATTTATAGAAGCAACCAATCCTAATATGGAAGGAACTCAAGAGTTCAATCCAGATACTAATCTTGTGTTCTTTAGAGCTAATGAGCTTTGTGCAATGAATCAAGCAGTGGGAAAATTGAACATGCCTCAGATACATGTTGTTGATAACACAAGGTTTAAGAATATGATGTTGGATTCTCAACCTTCATATTATTCTAATAAAGGAAACACTATCAATAAGGAGAAGGGGGTTGAGATAGATGCAAGTAAAAATATATTCCCTAAGGTTCCTAGAATAACTGTTTTGGACAAGGAATTTTCTTCCTAACCAAAGATGTCTGTCCCAATTTTGCAGCAATCAAGGAAGGAGAATATTTATACCTCAAATGCATAAGTCCATGGGACTTCCTTTCAACATTGCTGAGTAGATGAAGAAAACAAATGTGAATGTGACAATGTGGGATGTCCTGGATATTCCATCACAAAGGGATATCCTACATGAGGCTCTCAAGAAACTTCCTCAAGATGATTCTATTGTTCAAAAGACTCATGCTACTGTCGATTTTCAATTTGTGCCAAGTAAAGGAAGATAATGTAAGTAAAGTTGTAAAGACCCCACCCTTTTATATGTCCTTAATTGTGGGAAAAAATTAGTTCATATTTGCATGATTGATTAAGGGGCCAGTACTTCGGTAATGCCCAAAAGGATTGTTGATGTCTTAAGTCTCAAGTACAATCTTGTTTCTAAAGGTGTTATACAAATTTATGGTTCAACTTTTGGTGTCTTACGAGTGATAAAATATCTTGAGTTAACCCTTCACACTTGTTTAAGCTTAACCATAAATCATGATATATCAGTAATTGACTTGCCTCCCATATTTTCCATTTTCTTATCAAGATATTTCACGGTCAAGTAGGTGGCTACTTGTCTTCAGATTGGAATGATATGCTCCTAAGAACTAGATATGGTACAAGATTTAACATACAAGTTGAGCCTATATTTTCTTACCATATTGAGTCTTATGATCCCAACCCCCTCCAATCAAACTTCCTAATCCAAGATAATCAAGAGCATGAGTTAGTTTCAGAAGAGAAACCTATTCCTCATTCAATACTTGATCTTTAACTAGATGAATGGGCTGAAGGAACACTATGAGTTTGATCCTTATGACACACCCTTGGAAATTTGACTTAGAACATACTACATTTTTGAAGAATGAGTATACTCTACATGCACTCACTCAAGAAATAAAAGGATAATACTTCTGAGACTGTGGAAAATGTTCTTTGATGGTTCTAGAAGCATAAATGGAGCTCGGGGAGGGTGTTGTATTAATTTCTTTGATGAATCAATAATTTATTATCTTTCCTCATAGATTGTAGTTTACATGTTCTAACAATGTGGTGGAATATGAGGCATTATTTCATGTTCTTTTAATTGTATGAAAAGAGATAGGGAATTAAAACATTAGAAAGTATTTAGGGATACTAAATTGGTCATCCACCTAGGTTAGAGGGAACTGTGTCTTCCAATAATAATATTTTAAAATATTATAAGCATATAGTTTGGGATCTTCTGGAGAGTTTTGATGCTCTTGATCTACTAATTGGTGACTAGGAAATTGAAAAAAGAAGCATACCAGATGGTAGACCTTGGTTCACAATTCTTACCTATTGAGGATATTGTTAAAGGTAATATATAACACATCAAGGTAGTGGTCAGACAATCCATTCCAGATAATGAAACTAGTTGGCAAATATTTGACATCGATGAACAAATGATTTGATTCATCTAGAATGAAGGTGAATTTTCTTCAAGAATGCAATCTGATTTGCATTAAAATTATGGTTATCAAATTATTCAACTAAATACAAACAAATTTCCAAAAGGATTGGTCATCCTGGAGCATATTTTCAGTCTTTATGATGAATTTAGAGGTGAAGAGAAATAAATAACAAGGCAAGAAGACTGTCAACCAATCACCATTGCATAAAGGCAAGAAAATTATACTTGGAAAGGTATGTGATGAGAATGATAATATGGATTTTATCTCCTTGTGTCAAGATTTAAATGAGGCATTCTCATGGGATTAGGAAGACCTTAAGGGGTTTAATATAAACATTGTCCAACATTCCATTGATATGGATTTTAATGTGAAGCCAATCAAAAAAATGTAAAGGTCAGTTAACCCCAAGATAGAGCCATCATGAGGAAGGGATCGTTCAAAATGATTGAGGTAAAAATAATTTTTCATATCAAATACTCTACTTGGGTGGAAAATCTTGTTCTAGTGAGGAAGAAGAACAGAGAAATTAGACTTTGTGCTAATTTTAGAGATTTGAACAAAGCCTCCCTAAAGTATTATTATCCTATACCTTATATGGATCAAATTTTGCACTGTAGCAAGATTTTAAAGGTTATCTATGCCTTATGGATACTCAGGTTTCAATAAAATCAATATTAGGGAAGAGGATTAGTACAAGAATGCATTTACAAAAAAATGGGGAACATATGCATATCAGAAAAGGCCTTTTGGTTTATCAAATGTAGGTGCTACATTCCAAAGAGCAATGGACTTTCCTTTCAAAGGGTATATCAATGAATTCATCCTTTTCTATCTAGATGATATTAAAATTTTCTAAAAATAGAGTAAAGATCATATCATCCATCTTGAGAAGGTATTTTGAGAGATGTAGGGAATATGGGGTGTCTCTCAACCCTAAGAAATGTAACTTTGCAGCCTTTAGGGGTAAGATTTTTGGGGCATATTGTTTCTAAGGAGGGCATTTTGATTGATCCAGAAAGAATCTCATCCATCTTGTATCTCTCCTTTCCAAATCACAAGAAAGCATTACAATCATTCCTAGGAAATTTTAACTTTGTTAGGAGATTCATTCCTAATTTTATAGGATTGGTCAGGCCTATCAATCTAATTTTGAAAGCGGATTTAGTTTTCAAATGGACAGAAGAGGGGAAAGATATATTTCACAATAATAAATAGGAAATTTCTCAAGCTCCGACACTTTTCAACTCCGACTATTCCAAGATTTCATCTTATATGCATACAGAGCTGAATCCAACATTGATGGTGTTTTGACTTGGAAAAATAATCAAGAATTGGAATAAAAAGTGAATTTCTTCAGTAAAACATTGAAGGATTATGAATTGAACTATAATAACATTGAAAAAAATGTCTTTTCTATCATGAGGGCTCTGAATAAATATAAAATTATGCTTTCCACTAATCATGTCAAAATTCTAGTCTCACATTCCAGTGTGAGAGAATTTATTATGGGAGAAAAAAATAGTGATAAAAGAGCTCGGTGGGTGACCAAACTCATGGAATATGATGTGACTATTAAGACCACAAAATTGGTAACAGGTAGAGCACTTTGTGAGCAGATTTCTTTGGATGCCCGAAATAACAAAGAAACCTACTTTTTCATGAATGAGGAATCTTCACATGATTGTGAAATTTAGAAGGATAAGGAAATGCAGTTAATGATCATAGTTGGATTGGTGATATGACTGCCTTCTTATCTATTGGTATATATCCTCTTGGCCTCAATAAGACAAAAATGAGACATATGAGGCTACAGTCCATTCCTTACACATTAATTGATGGGATTTTATTCAAATGAAACATTGATGAATTTTTACTGAGGTGTATTGAAGGTGAACAAGTAGATAATATTTTGACAAAATTCCATGATGGTTTCTCTGGTGGAAATTTCTCTGCCAAAGCCATTGTAATGAAAATTGTAAAAGTAGGTTACTCCTGGATGACATTATTTGTTGATGCTGAAAAATGGATTAGGAAATGTAGGGAATGTGCTTTATTCATTAGTAAGAAAAGTTTGATTGCCATTCCACTTCATCTAATTCAAGCAGATCAACCATTTCCCAATGGGGTCTTGATTTCATTGGCATAATACACCCTCCATCAAGTGCTGGTCACAAATTGGTTTTGACAATGATAGATTACTTTAGCAAGTGGACAAAGGTTGTGCTACTTAAGGATGTAATTGAATCAGTTATATTGGATTTCCTTGAAGACATTGTGACAAGGTTTGGTATCCCTTAAACTATCATCTATGATAATGAAAAAGATTTCTTAGGATCTAAATTTTTTGATTGGGCTCTTGGTCTTGGAATTTATTTGAAGACTTCTTCCAACTACTACCCTCAAGGTAATGGTTTGTCAACATCCACTAAAAAGAACTAGATTAGAATTATGAAGACAAATATGGATATCAACCAAAGACAATGGAACACAAAGGTGAAAAATGCTCTTTGGGTTGACAAGATCACAATGAAGAAGGAAATTGGTTCTTCCCCTATTTAGAGATGTTTTTACTTTTTACTTTAAATTAATGAAGTGAAACTATAAAAACAAAACCGACCTCAGAAGACGTGGGGTTTACAAATACCCATGGAGATGGATTTTTAAGTTGATGTTTGATTGAAGTTGATCAAGTCTAGATGAATTTAATTCCTCCTATCATGCAAAGTAACCTGTTCTCAAAGACACTGAATAGAAAGGATTAGACAAATAGATAGATGAGTTTCCCAACAAAGGCCGGTCTCAAGAATCCAAAGAGGATTCGTTAGAGGATTTCAACATGTTTTCTAACAATTAAGTGAATTTACAATAATGATATGGATGGAGATAAAGATATACAATCAATGTAAATATATAGATAGAAGAGGAGAAGATCTAGAACTCCAGATGGATGGGAAAATCCTGTGTGGATTCGAAAATGACCCAAGCAAGGGTAGATGAAATATGTACACATTTAAAGTATTCATACTAGAAAGATTCAGTTTCCTACTAGATTTTGTGGAGGAATTCGAACTGATCCTCAATATCCTCTTCATTGACAGTGAATTACATAACACAGAGTGTTAGCTCATATAAGATGATGTATTATTCCCAAAAAAGGGGTGCTGAACTATATGAAGGTTATAAATGTTGGTAATTTGATGTGAACGACTAGGAAACAACAATGTTAAATATAAAGGATTTGATAAAAAATGAAATTAAAAACTGATAAATTGATGAAATGGTATTTTTGACAGGAATCACTGGTGATTTAGGCCAATGGCTGGCAATTAGGGTGAATCGTTGGCGATTGCTGTGATTTTTCATAGTTTAATAACAATGATAGATTGAAGCTACAGAATGATGTTTCTAACTGATTTAAACACTGATTATGATTGAAAGAGGATAAATAAAGATTACAAAGGTACCTTGAAACTGTTTTGGAGTTAAAATATGCCTCAAACCTTGAATGGAAAATATCTGAGCAAGCTGTGTATGTTGTGATGAAAAACTAATCTCTGGATGCTTGAAAATACTTGATGAAGACTTGATGATGCTTGTTGATGTCTTGTGTGTTGAAATGTAGAACAAAAAGATACATGATGTTGGAATTCAAGACAAAAGACTGGGGGTGGAGATTGAAAATTAAGGATTGAAATTCCAAAGTTGAAGATCCTGGAGGGAGAGTTGAAATCTCATATTTATAATTGCTGGCAATTCAACTGAATCGCCGACGATCTGGAATTTTTGGTATAACATGATCTAAAGCGGTTTAAACCACTTCTAATAAAGGTTGTTTGGTTTTGGAGTTTAGGTAAATGATTAGGAAAACATTGGTGGTTGAGGTGTAGGAGTTAAGTGGTTATGGAATGCCTATATTTTTTAGATTTTTTTTTCTTTTTGGATTTCAAGTGGTTTCAGGTAGTTTTAAAGGGGGTAAAGGTGGATTTTACAACTGTGAATAATATTTACGCGAGGTAAATATGGTGGGGGAGTTTAGAATTATGATAATGTTATATATGAATTAAATAATGACTTTGATTAATGTAATAGTGAAGATGGTGTAAGTGATGAAGGAAAATGAGTGGTGTAAATTTTGAATGTCTTCATTTGCCCCTTTTTGTTGAGTAGTTTGGTGTATGTAAAGTTCTAAAAAAAAGATGATAGATTGATTTGTATGGGTGACCCCCCCCCCCCCCCTCAAAATGAGGTGACTACAACACAGTGTAAGGAAAACCATTTTGACAATTTTGCTGGATAAGTTTGACATGCATTTCGTTAAAGTTACCCTAGGACAAGGTATCGAAATGATAAGTGCTACCGTTGAATCAAGTGATAGGGAGAACCAAAGGTTTCATTGGCCTATGGACATATGATTCATAAAGGTAGGCTTTAAGGATGGGTAAGTGAAGTGATGAGGGGCCAAAAGGCTCACATCCCATAGATGTATGACAAATCCTGAGATGATTTGTTTGTTCGATATTTAATATTTCAAGGATATGGGTCCTTTTAAATGAGATAGTATGTTGAAAATGGGATAAATTGATGTTGATTTTGATAAAGTATAGATGAATGTGAAAATAAGGTTTTTTATTAGATACGGTAAAAAATAGGGATCAACTCCCAAGGGCCATTACAAAAGGAGGATTAGAAAACAACAAGCAAGAAGGAAATGAAAAAAGTCTCAGAAAAAAGTTAAACATGCTTAAATCTTAAAATTAAGAACCAGACATTGTAATCAGGTGGGGAAACTAGAGAGAAGGAGAAACAATCTCCAAAACAGCAAAAAAACAAAATAGCAGAAGTTCACCAAAAGTCTGCCAATAGTCTGGAACCAAAAGTTAATTTTTTGGGGATCCCCTATTGCTACCATCATGGCTATCTTTGTTCACGTCACCCTCAACACATTTATCATTAATATCATCCTCCAACTTGTCCTCGGACTTACTGATGCACAAGTTCAAATTCCTTCTTTTTGTGCCCTCCTCCATCCCTTCTAGCCTATCACTTAGCTTTTTGACCTGGTCCTCCAACTCCAGAAATTTCTGCTTGGACTTCACATGTGCAGTGACAATTTGTTTGGAAGCATTGATGACATCCATCATTGTTTCCCTTTGACCAACATTGGTTTCTTCCATCGCTTGAAGCACCCCTTCTAAGTACTGGACCTTACTGCTCAAATCCTCGAAACCCTTTAAATTACCATCCCGGTCTCTTTTTCTCAAAGTGCTCGCTTCCCCATGACCATCCTCACCCATTTATTTACCAGAATCCTCCCCAAAATTTTTGCATTTTCCATCCTTCATCTTAGTAAGGCAATCAGTAAGAGTGAGGTCGTCCTCATCCATATGCTCTTTTAGGGAAGAGGACAGAGCATGTTTCCCATTTTCAAAAATCAAAATAATGATCCTTTCATGCAAAGGCATCTCCACTTTCTCTTGCTGGAAATCCATTAAAGATTTAGTCAGAGACATAAACAGGAAAAAGGGGATGCTCACCATGACCTTATGGTAGAACATGTTCAGAAGGGTCAAATGGTGAGTATAGATTTTTCTATAATCCCTCCAGAGTGATGTACTTCATGATTTGAAGAAACACCTCTCTTATGCACTTCATGATGATGATGGATATCTTATGTTTTCCTCTCCCTAATTCTAGAGGAGGTAGGTTTCCGTGGATGATGACATGAGTAGTGATAGAGATGATGGAGCGTCAGACTGTCTTTCAGTGGGCACTGACACTATTAGCATAGATACATAGAGATTTTTTGGCTTGGAAAGTGTACAAGAGGTTTGGTATTGATGTGACATTCTTGGTACGTTTTTGGGCATACGAGCATATAGCCATTGCTCGTCCACAAGGTTTTCCATGGGGTGGAATGAGTTTTATGAGCAAACATACTAGTTTTATGATATGGAGAGAGGATATGGGTTGGGTGTGGAGGAAGATGAAGGTGAGCTACTATGATATATTTTGACGAGATTGCAGGTAGGTGATGTGATATGGAGGCCTTGTTTGGAGTTTCTTGAGTGGTCGGGATATGAGCATGAGTTTGCTAGGACACACCAAGACTTGTGGGTACATGCTAGGTAAGGTGGGGCTATGAGATGGTTAGACACAGCCGTGTAAGATGGAAATTTGGTTTGATATAGGATGTACCTGAGAATCCAATATCTTATAGACTAGAACAAAGTGTTTCACCATATTCTAGATCGTTTCTTTGAATGTTGACAAAACAAATAAGGGTAATGGGCTAAGAGGAATACTTGTTGAGATGCTCGGTTGTGGGTTGTTGCATGTGCGTATGACTTCTTAATCCATAGCTAATTATGAGAATTTCCTTTTTTCTTGAAGGAACTACCTGAAATGGAAAACAATACCACCAAATAAAAGTTAAACAATTTATGAAGTGGACTACCTAGCATATGCTAGATCCGGGAAGTGTGATACTTCTTAGACAGGCTATCAATCCAATGTTTAAAACAAATTAATGATGAGAAATAAAGGAAATCCTACTATATTTTAAATGATTTAGGCATCTCATTCATCTACAATAAGCAAATTCATTCACAACATGGTAGGCTATGATTGAATCTAAAGGTAAAGGTCACATATCAAGTGATACTTGTATTAGTCAGGGTAAGGTTCTGGGTGGTTTTGGGTATTTATTGGAAGTTTTAGGAGATATGTTCTTGGTTTCTAGTAAAAGACACAGAGACCAATGTCAGTTATGGTATGACCGGTACCCATTTAGGTTAACCGGTGACAGTTTTGGGCAACCAGCGTCGGTATGGTTCGAGATATAGGAAACTCAATAAAAACTTGAATGGGTGATAGATATGAGGTTGGATGAATATGAAAGGGAAGTGGAAAGATTTGTATGGCTATGAGGTATGCCCATGAATGATTAAGGTCTAGGTATTGGAAATGTTAGGGTGTGGATAAAAATATTGTCACGTTTTCATGGAGGTAAATGACGAGGGGAATGCAAATGAAATAAGAAACTAGTAACAGATGTAAAAATGATCTACCAAATGATAAATGAATAAGTGATAGTTAACAAAACTTACTGTTTGTACAAGCTTGATGCCTGGTTGGTAATGGTGGGAGATAAAATGGAATGAAATTGATGTAGTGTTGGCACTTCCCCTAGATACTCCCGTGAAGGAAGATGGTTGTGTGATTGCTTTAGGTACTGGCTATGGATGCTCTGATGCTGTATACTAATGCTGGTTCTGCTTGCATGTAGTTCTAGTTTTGTCACTTGTTCTCAAAATATGTCTCTCTCTCTCTCTTAGAAGGTGTGTCCAACCCCAAAATAAGGTTGTTTATTGGGATTAAATGGTAACCGATGATGGTTGTAGCTTAACCGGAGGCAGTTAAGGGTAACCGGCATCGGTTAGGGTGGGATTTCCTAGGTTTACTAAACTAGGCAGATCTCCTTGATTTTCTAGGATCTCATTTCATTTTAATCCATGGATTAGCATGGAAGCTTCCTTCTAACAGGTGGGAATGTGGTTAGAGGGAATGTAGGCATTGATTTTTAGGGTTTGGGTTGGTCTTTGTTAGTTATGGAAACTTACAAAGAATAGGTCTTAGGGTGAGGTGGCTTAGATGAGGTGGATATGAGGGCATTATCCTAATTAGGATATTTAAATAATAAATATGGTGAGGCATAATGAATTAATTTAATTAAAGCAATTAAATCAATATTATAGTGGGGTGAAGGGTGCCATCGCTAGGTGGATCTGTTCAAGGTATTTAATTATCAAGGGACTAAGGGGAGTGTGACCCGATTTTGGTGTTTACAGTTTGCTCCTTTTTGTTGCATAGCTTGTATTGGTAAGTGACGCTAAAAAAAATAAGATGTGGTTTCCCCATGTGTGGGTGAAGGCGATCCCCCTCGAACTAGGAACATGATGAGGTAGATGGAAAAAGTAGAGGAGTGGTTTGATAAAAGATGAATGTGATGAAGAGGAAGGTGGGTAACGGGGGAAAAAGGAAAAAGGTCTACTCGGGTAATCTAGGTAATGGGTCAGGGTCAAAGGTAGTAACAGTCAAACACATGCACACATGTATAAACTACAACATGGTACTAGGTTGAAGAGTAGGAAAACTCTACATTATCCAAGGTCGATAGGTTTATCCCAACAAGGTTGAGGTGATTCTGGTATCCAAGGTATAGGATATGGTCAAGAAACACGATGCAGGTTAGGTGCATGAACGTTTAGGTATGTTCCATTACACCGAGGGTTGGGTCAGGATAAATGGTCAAGAAAAAAGGCAAGGAAAGGTCATTAGGTTAATCAACACAGGTAACAGTGTCGTAAGGTTATAGTGAACACATGAGGTCAAAGGTCACGAGTGATGTTCCAGGTCCAAGAATCTAGGTCACGACACGGGTAGGGCCGAGGTATGGGTAAAATAACAAGTCCCCAAATGAGGTTGAGGTTAGGTAGTAAATGATGAGGTTAGGAGGGTGAGGTGAATGGTCAGGGTAAGCATTGGGTGAGGGAAAAAGAGTGACGGGAAAGGTAATAGGGTGAAATTGTGGGCAATGTGGAAGAGAGAGTGACCGATGTCGGTCAAGGGTAGCTGATGCTGGTATAGGGTAACCGACCATGGTAAGGTAGGGCACGTGACCGATGTTGGTGAAGTTAAAACCGACATCGGTTAGGTTGAGGGATGTTATAAAAAAGGAAACTATAGTGTTTTTCAAAATCATTTGTCCCATGTGAAATAGAGGAAAACAAAACGAGAGAGAGAGAAAGTTGGAAAGTGTCCAAATAAAACAAAAAGCTGAGTTGGCCAGCCAAACAGTCAGGTGGTTGGTAGTTAAGAGGTCGGGTCCATGAGATCATATTATTGGATTTGGGTGGTTGGAGGTGAGGTGACAGATTGGTGATGGCAGAGGTTGGAGAGGGATCAGGTTGGGCCACCAATGTAGTCGGCCAAACATGCAACCATGGTGACAAAAGCATAATGAGGTAAGTGTCAAACCTTTTTCTTTGTTTTGTGAGATAGATTAGGTGAGAGGTAGGGTGGTGAAAAATTGGGTTTTTGGTTTTTTTTGGGGGGGGGGAAATGAAATTTGAAATGTGGGAGGGTGAATTGAGTAGAATAGGAGCGGGGAAATAGGTAAGTGGGTGAATAGGGGGTGGGATGTGGTTAAGGGAAAGTGTAGGTGAGAACGGATGGGTAGAAGGGTCAGGAAAGGTAGTTTTTTGAGAGGGGAGGGTTTGGGGGTCACAATTTTCACTGTGAAAGTGACTAGTGTCAGTCGGAGTTAGCCAAAGTCGATTGTGTCAAACCAGTATCGGTCACAAAATAGGTGACCGGTGCTGGTTTAGGGGTGACTAGGGTCGGTTAGAGATAACCGACACTGGTTAGGTTTTAGAGAAGAAGGGTTCGAATGGGACCTAAGTAGATTGGGTGAGATAGAGAAGGGTAGAATAGTGTGTGTTGGTGAAGAACCTTTTGTAGGCGGGCGGTGTAAAATGGGTATGGGGAAATGCTAGTGGGTGAGGGTGGGGGATGGGGAGAGAAAAGGTGATAGGAAGGTAGGTTGGGAAGACAGAAAGAGGTGAGACAGTGGGTATAGGTGAGGTGTCATGGGTGAGTATGGGTATGATGAAGGTAGATTAATTTGATGTTTGTATTGGATGCAGGGGAGATATTAGCTGTGGATGAGAGACATGGTGTCACCCCTACTCTTGAGAGTGTGAGGCGCGGTGATATTTGAGGAGTGGTGGCGTGTGGAGGAGGTGGGCCTGATTGGGTTATCGACACTATCGGCATGTAGTCTGGCAGCCGAGTCTGATGGTCACTCTCATTGATAGATGGGATTCAACGACCAACACATTCCACCTACTGATAGGTGAGATGACAGTCACCCTGGAGGACGTGTTTAGGATCTTGCGGTTACCGATACTGGGGATGCAGGTGTACTCGATCTCCTCCGAGGCCTCAGAGGAGTTGATGTTGATAGTGTTTGGGGAGGGACTAGCAGACATGACATTCCATAGTGCCAGTCTGAGTTACGGAGGGATGTACCTAGCCCGTCTAGAGGAGATGAGGCTAGTAGTGTTACTGATGGAGGTAGTGTGCTTGCTTCGCACTGCCCAATGAAGAGGGTGGGAGGTTTCCCCTACTCCTTGATGGGGGTACTACATGACATGGTGATGGATCAGACCTGCTTTGACTAGGCACCAACATTCCTGGTGTAGTTATACAGAGAGTTGTGGGCATATGGGCATCTGTGTAGGTTTAGCCTATGTTGCACGTTTTTACTACACTGTTGGGCCTATGAGCACATAGTTTGTGTGTGCCTAGTGGGTATGCCCCAAGTAGATGCATTTCTACCGAGATTAGTGTGCGGGTGGGGTACAAGTGATGGGTACCCGTGATTGGAGAGCATCGATCAGACAGGGCTACACATGATGTAGCATATTACAGGCATTTATTGGAGGGCTTGTCTAGGGTGGACATCATATGGAGACCGTATGTGGGTTATCCCTCATACAGGTGGATGCATGATGAGATAGATGGCCTTCAACTACTAAGATGGATAGAGGGGCGTCATGCCAAGGAGCACGAGATGATCCCAGTTGACAAGGTTAGACAGCAGTTTGGACTGCTATAGGGACATACCTCCACCCTTCCCGCATAGTACAGGAGAGATGACATGGAGAGGCCATTGCCTCTACCATAGCCAACAGTACCCATAGGGTAGGAGGAGTAGGTGGTAAACTAGACAGATCGATGATGCCAGAGTGACAGATAGATATAGACAGTGGTGGGTGGCTCATTTACGAGTAATACGACCCATGTCTAGGGTAGTCCAGATTTAACCACAATCACGGTGCAGAGAGACGCCCTACAGGGGCAGGTGGTGACCCTGATTACCTAGTTGGGTATGGTGTAGGGACAGTTAGCTAGTTCAGAGGTGGAGGTGGTCGAGTTACATGCACAGGTGGCTAGTCTTCAAGCCCAGATGGCCTAGGGTGGGGATGGAGATGGAGATGGTGATGATGGTCGGGTGGCCGCCCTACAAGCACAGGTGACAGGGTTACAGGGCCAGTTGGTCATGACACAGGCACAGATAGGGGCTTTACAAGCCAAGATACAGGCACAAGGAGCAGGGGACTGATGGCACCACCACAGGCACTGGGACAGGGTCCCAGTTCATAGGCAGGGGTGGGACAGGGTCCCACAGGACAGGTATAGGGTCAGAGGCTGATGGGGCCACCAAAGACAATACTTGTATCTAGGTTTTGGGAGGCAAGAGATGAGGCCCTAGTATTATCAGGACCAGCTTGATAGTGGTAGGGATAAATTGTCTATCATATGCCAAGTACAGGGCACAACAGGCCTACTAGCAAGAGGACCATATCATACACCCATAGTGTGGAGAGCACAGGGGGCCATCAAGCCCCGAGACATGGTCAAGGTGAGGCCACCAGTTCACGGAGGCTAGTTCCAATTGATGTACCAGTAGGGACCCAGCCACCACCTATGATGGGTGGGGAGATGTTAGTAGGTCGCTAGACAGGGGTTGAGGAGGCAGAGGGGATAGGAAAGATAGATATGGAGGATGTCCACCGCATGATGATGTATGATATATGACCCTTCGAATTTGATGTAGTTTTGGTTTTTGATATATACCGGCCTGCGTGCCTGAGATTTGTTATACTTTTTATCATATACCAGCCTGTGTGCCAAAGATGGTGAGGTTGTATGAGATTTTTGTATTTTTGAGCATATGCCGGCCTTGCGTGCCAAAGATGGTGAGGACGTATATGAGAGTTTTGAGAGACTAGATTATATAAACCAGCCTGCATGTGCTGAAGACATTTGATAGTTATGTATATGGATATTGTATTTATATAGATGATGATGATTATGGGCATTATGTGTTTATGTTGATAAAATTTTATTATTATGCATAGATGGACTTATGGTAGGTGTGTTAGGCATGGATTGAGTCAGGTTAGGATTTAGGCATGATGGAGTCAAGTTGTGGTTTTAGGCATGGTTGATGGATGTTCAGGTTGAGTTGGTTTTAGGCATGGTTGAGTCAGGGTGGTTTTAGGCATGGATGAAGTTAGGTTCTAGGCATGGATGGAGTCAGGAATGGTTGAGTCAGGTCATGGTTTTAGGCATGGATTGAGTTAGATTTTGGTTTAGGCATGGATTGAGTTCAGAATTGGTTGAGTTTGTAATTGATTAATGTGTGTGAATAATGAGGATATAGTCACTTGTGAGATGTTTTATAATATATGCATGATGATGGTAAAGAAATGGTAGTCATAATAAATGTATGTTTTGATGATGATAAAAATGTGAAGCAATTTGTTGTTTGTTTGGTTTAATTTCCAATTTTGGATATAAAAAGGAAACTAAGTAAGGTAGAATGTGATTTGAGGAAAATGAAAAAATGAATTAGTTAGGGTAGAGAGTGGCTGAGCTAACCTCTAAGGGCCCCATGCCCTCGGAGTGCTGCCTACATAGTCCTGGAAAAAAGGGACCTCAGGCTGATGTAGTTCTCCCATAAGCTAGGGAAGAATATGAGGAGGTATGAGAATGAGATGGTAGGTCATAGGCATGATTTGGGTTTAGGTCTGTTAGGTGTGGGTGAGTTTTGGGAAACTTGGTATAGGTGATTTTGATTGTGGTAGAAGAAGAAGATTACCCAAAGGTAAGCGTTGAGGACCAAGTCCTGTATAAGGTAATCAATATGTGATAAAGAAGGCTAAAAGATAAGAAGGGGAAAGACAAGCTACCTTATTGGCGAGGATCATGACCAAATAGGTCATACCTTGGAGGAGATGATGAATGTAAGACACTAAAAACATTGCATGATTGATTATTCTAAGGGTGAAACGTTAGTCACATGATAACCAAATGTCATGGTTTCCAAGAGGTACCTTGAGGTAGTAGGAAATGGGAGTGCAAATGGTGAGAGGGGTGAAAGGTGGTTAATTTTTATATGGTATGAGGTAGCATGATCTTTGGGCAAGAGATCCAAGGTCACAATGGGAAATTCCATGACTAAAAGGCTTTTCTATGTTGACTGATATTTGAGATAGACTGATTGATGTAAGAAGTCTATATGGGATAAGGAAATTAACTCCTTGAGGTCTTCGTGAAGTTGATCAATGTAGGAAGCTTCAGATTCTCTCTCTCTCTTTGTTTTTGAAAGAGCTTTACATAGTTGTCCTTCGAGGGAGAATTCTATTTATAGAAGTGATTTTAGAGAGGAAGATGTCATTTTGAGGGAGTCATCTTTTTATTGGAAGTTTGATTCAAGGAGTTGGATCCCATGTGAGGGCTTTGAAGTCATGGACAAGACCAAGGTGAAGAATAGGATTATTTTTCAGAAAGAAGGGTGAAACGACCATGGGATCTCATCTAAAGGTAGAAGGAAAATGTATCCATGAGAATCATGCTATGTGTAAGTACTGTGGTACACATATTCAAGAGAAGATAATAAGTGACGGGTACACACATGATTCTTGTTTAATCATTGGTGATGACATAGGAAGTGGATATCACTCAAGGGATGAGCATGGAAAGAGGAAAAAAGTGAGGTAGGACTAAAAATCAACAGTAGAATGGTCAAAGATGCAAGGCATTAAGGGGCTCAGGTTTGGGTTTACCATCGAGTGAAGATAAACGATAAGCACCTGATCTGTAAGTATGGGTCACTGATGTATGGTCCAAGCCAATTAGGAGAAAATTTTCCCCATTTACTTTTTTCTGCTTTAGTTACATGTTGATTTTCTTTTAGGACAAGGTCACCAACTTGGAAGGTTCGTTCATGGACACGTTTATCATAGGCACATTTGATACATTTTTGGTAAACTTGAAGGTGGTTCAAGAGCGTTAAGAGGACAGTTCATCTAATAACTCAAGTTATGCTAAACGGTCCTGATGAAATTCATCATCATTGAGCATGTCATGGAGGGAAATGTGGAGTGAGGGAATCTGGAATTTGAGAGGCAGAACAGCCTCTGTACCGTAGACTAGAGAAAATGGTGTGGAAACAGTGGAAGTATAGATACTAGTGTGGTATGACCCACAAGGGTAAAAGGAATGTGCGTATGTCAGTCCTTCCCAGTATCGTTAACCACTTTCATGAGAATTTTTTTAAGGTTTTGTTAGTGGATTCAGCTTGGCCATTGGTCTATGGGTAATAAGGTGACAAGAAACTTAGCTGAATGCCGAAAGGCATCGCAAAGTTTTCGCAATGTTTTATTTTTGAATTGTTTTCCATTATCAATGATGAGGTGATGAGGAACATCCAAAGTGACAAATGATGTGATGCATTGATGAAATCACATAGTTTCTAAGCTTATCATGGAGATGAGTGGTATGGATTCAAACCATTTTTTGTAGTATTCGATAGCAGTGATGATCCATTGATGTCGTTGGGAAGAATGGGGAATTGATCTCTTTGACAAGATCTGAACCCCATTGAGAAAACGGCCAAAGGTCACGGGTGACCTATAAGGCGATGACTAGGTATATGATGAAGGTTGGCATGTTGTTGGACATTTTACCCAACGTTTAACATAATCACAACAATCATGGTTAATGGTCAGACCAATAATAGCCTAGGCAAAGAATACGCTTAGCAACAACAAGGCCACTGAAGTGACCTCCACATATGCCATCATGAAATTCCTTAATGGTCTAAGGAATTTCAAAACTTCATGAGGCATCATAAGAGAATATCATCAAAGCTGCGTGCCTATAGAGTATGCTCTCCATGATGACATAACGAGAGACCTTTTTAAGGAAGGTGATGTTGTACATAATGGGTGAGATCAGGAGGTAAGATGGAGAGAGAAAGATAGTCAGAGTATTGTTTATACCAAAGGTCTCTTGGGTCCAGGGCGATGGTTCCGATGAAGTAAACATCATGCGAGGTAAATAATAGAGCGATTGGAGTCATTGTATGGTGACAAAGATTTTAGAATCAGTAGGAGAAGCAGGTATTTTAGAAGCCAAGAGGGCCATGGTATCTATAAATTTTTTGGTTGTACGGGGGACAGTTTGAAGGGCGTAATGGTTAAAGGTGGTCAAAAGTATGTCTACATGATGTTTATACCTTTGAAGTATCTCATTATGACACTGGTATATAAGATTGACTTGGTTTATGACCAATTGAGAATCACCAAAGATGTTGATTGATTTGACATCTAGGGCGTAGGTGGCTTGGAGACCTAATACGAGTGCTTTGTATTCAACAATATTGTTTGTACAATCAAAATCGAGTTTGAAAGACAAAGGCATGGGTTCACCGTTAAGTGGAATGAGGATAACACCAACCCCATCCCCATGTTGATGCTTGGAACCATCGAAGAAGAGTGTCATTTGGTAAGCGAGTTCATCTAGGGAAAGGGTAGCAATTGACTCATCTGGAAAGTCAAAATTAGAGGGTTGATCCCCGAAAATAGGTGCGTCGGCCAATTGGTCAGTGATATATTTTCCTTTGATGGAATTTTGATGAATGAATTCAAGGTCAAGGTCATCTAAAATCATAAACCAGCGTATGGCATGCTTATTTTGATCAAGTTTGGCATACATGAAGTGTAACGGGTCAGTGTTGGTCACAACATAGGTTATGTGGTTGAGTAGATAATGGTGGAGTTTTGTGCAAACAAAAATTAAGGCTAAGAAAATTTTTTCGGGATGGGTGTATCGAGTTTCGTAGTCTAAAAGAGTATGGCTTATGTAATAAACTACCTGCTCCTTATGTTGTTCATCACAATGAGCAAGCATGGCTCCCAAAGAGTGATTAGTAGCTGAGATGTATAGGTAGAAAGGTTGATCATATTTAGGTGGAATGAGTACAGGGGGTTAAAGAAAGTATCGTTTCAAGGCCTCAAAATATTTGTGGCAATCATCATTCCATTTAAAGGAGACATCTTTCTTGAGAAGGTGATGAAATGGTTGACACCGATAAGACAATTGTGAAATGAAACGACGAATAGACTGCAACTTACCTTGCAGGCTATGAAGTTGCCTAAGGTTAGTGGGCAGAGGCATTTCCAGAATGGCCTTGACTTTACCAGGGTCAACTTCTATACCACGTACGGAAACAATAAATCCCAAGAGTTTTCCTGAGAGGACCGCGAAGACACACTTCTTGGGATGAAGGTGAACACATTTGTTAATGAGTCAGTCAAAGATGATTTTTAGGACAGTGAGGTTCTCGGAGCAGCATTTAGACTTGGCCAGGAGATCGTCCATGTAATATTCCAATATACGATGCATGATGTCATGGAAGATATAAGTCATAGCCCACTGATATGTGGCACTAGCATTTTTAAGGCCAAAAGGCATGACTCGATAGTAGAAGGTCCCCTAAGGGGTGATGAATGTGGTTTAGTGTTGATCTTCTGGGGAAAGAAATATTTGGTTATAGCCTGAGAAACCATCCATGAGTGATAGCATCTCGTGACCAGCAGTAAGGTCAACCAGTTTATTTGGAAGATGGTCAGCTAGAAGAATATGTTCACTAGCATTAGTGACCATGTGCAACAAGACCTAACTAGCAAGATCCATTCAGGAGTATGTTCTTCGATGCATTTTCTTTTCAGTATCTATTTGAGTGGAATTTCACATTCTGGGGGGAATACATACCAATGTTCCATTCCCAATTTGCACCCAAAATGACTTAGTCAAGGAAAGCTTCCAGTGGCAGTGGCAGTTTTCTATGTTGTTCGAGATCGAGTGGCAGCGATCAATGACAGAGACTACGATTAAGAACATTACGATTCTTATAGGAAGTAATGTGAAATTTTTTCAATATATCTTCTATTGTACAATTTTGTGATATGCATGTTATGTTTCCTACATAATTCCCTGATGTATAAGCATAGTGATGAACAGTAGCACCAGAGTAAGTTAGTTCATGGATCTTGAAAGGGTTTGTGGGAGGATCCAGAAAACCACACGAGGTGGACAGTTGATGAAGTTCCTGTCACGTCAAGGTTTGTGGTAAGCCTGTTTAAAACCATGGAAGGAGAGAGGCTTTCTTTTGGATCAAGGTCATGAGTCACAGAGTTGGACATGCCACAGGGGTGAGCATACTACAGTTGAGAGTGTGGATGTTTTTCTACCATGTAAACACTAAGGGGGGGAATGTTAGGAATTAGTATTTACATTGTGTAGATAATAATTACATTTGGTAATTATTATTAGATTAGTAATTTGTTATTTAGTTGTTATATAAAACAACTAATAACAAATGTGTGCTGAGTTGTTTGGTTGTTACAAACAACTCACATGATTAGTATTTTTTAGTAGAATAGTTTCCTAATTTATAGGAAACTATGTGCCTATATATTTGTAATTGCATCTTATGTAAATGATCCGGAATGAATTGAAAGATATATCATTATTCCATGCATTTTATTCTGCAAATATATTCCAGCTCTTACAAAGTCATCTTTTGGGTAGGCTAGGTTGAGGTCATGGAAATCTATGCAAATGCGGAGTTCCCCTGTCACCTTAGTGATAGGGACAATGTTATAAATCCAACGAGGATAATCAATGGGTAATATGAAGGAAACAGAAAGAAGGCACTGAAGTTCTTCTTTGACAACAAGGGTAATGTGAGGGTGCATTTTCCTCAGTTTTTGTTTTACAGGCTTAGCATCAGGAATGGTTATGATATTGTGGACCACTATGGTGGGGTCAATACTGACCTTATTTGCGTAAGACCAAGAAAACACATGGTTATGATCTTTGAGAAAATAAGTGATGGATTCTTGTTCAACAACATATAAAGATTGACCAATTTTTGGGATGTGCGGTCGTCCTGAGTATGAATGTTGATCTTGATAGTTGATTCATTCAACATGGTTTGTGTCTCAGATGGTAACAACCAATGAATATATGAGTCTCTGGAACCAAGGTAGGTGAGTATAGATTCATCATCCTGACATTGAACGATGTTGATCGAAGGTGTATCATCATCGATCATTTTAGGATATAGGAAGGGAAGAGAGTAGGGAGCCTTGCCCTCGTGTTGATAACTCAGAGGACCCAAAGAGATGGTGTTTATGAAAAAAAAGTTAAGAGGAATGGATTCTGGATCCATCGACTTCGTTGGTGAAGGTGGGGAAGGTGGAGAAGGGTTGATGTCCTCAATGAGTTCAATGCGAGCCTTCTTTGTAGGTGGTTCAGCAAAGCCGATACCACTATGGTTGTTATGTTTATAGGTAGTACATGGAATAAAAGTATGGAGGCCTTGTTCTTAAAATCCAAAACCAAAACCCTTCCACACACATCAGTGTAGGAAGGTGTGGGAAAAATGTGATTGGTGAGTGACTAGAAGTCAATGGAAAATGGGTGGGTTTGTGACGATGGTTCAGGTGTGTACGTGGTAGTATCAAGTCTCCCATAGGTGAGATTGGTACAAAGGTAGGGAGGATCATAAAGGATGTGCTCTCCTATATGGTGATCATAATGATGGTGTTGGTGAATACTTCCATACTCTTGTGGAGTAAGGAATGTGTTGAAACTATATAGGTGATACTCCCCCAGAGTGAGGCGTTGAAAAATGCCTTCCAAGGGATCGGTTGTTGGTATGTGTGTAGCTGGAATAGATGATTTGTCAGAGGTCGATGTGGAGGTGGAGCTAACAGATTGGGAGGATGATGGTTCGACCATGGAGGTTGTGGCAGCAGTAGTAATTGAGGAGGCATGTGCGGTTGAGGTAGCAGCTGTACTATTAAGCGGAGGTGTAGGTGAAGTGCTAGTGGTCGTGGAGGTAGATGCCTTAATGGGGATAAGCATGTCATTGGGTCGGTAAAGCATGTTGCATGTTTTAAAAGGTGACGGATCAGCTGGAATAGTATAGGTGTGTACTTCATGCTCAAAATTTACACAGTGATGCAAAGTGGAAGGAACACAACCCATGACACGAACCCAGGGTCTGCCAAGCAAAAAGTTATATTGAAATTCCCCCTCCAAGATGAAAAATAATTCTAGAATAGTACGGGGGCCTAGGTGAACGTGAAGGATGACGGTGCCTAGTGTAGAGGTGATAATGTCATTGAATGAATTCAAAATGACAGGATTTTTATGCATGCAATTGTTAGGTATGCAAATTTGAGAAAATGCATGGAATGAAATGATATTAATGCTTGCGCCCCCATCGATCATTACACGTCGTACATGTATATTATTAATGTGGATAGAGATGAAGAGAGATGGGTCTGGGTCCTCAGTTTGGTGCGGTGCAATCTCTTCCTCTAAGAAGCTAAGGGAGGCTATTTGATGAGTAGGTGGAGGTGTGGATAAAGGTGGTAATTTGGTGAGAGAGGCTACATGATGGGGCGTGATGATGGAGGCTATGGGTGTAGGGTCATTGGGTAAAACCTCAATAGATTGCAAGACTTCCATGAGATCTTGACGATGGGATTCCAAGGTTTGGATGAGGTCATATAAGGACATTTTGAGGGGGATTGATGTAGTTATTTGAGTATGGCACGACGTGTGACCCCATTAGAAATAGGATATGTAGGGCCGCGGATAGTGATTTTAGGTTTAGGCACAAATGGTATGTTGGGTATAGGATTGGTTGGTGAGATAGTTTCCTTTTCCTTTCCTTTGTCCTTCTGAGCACGGGTAGCAACATGGATCATGTTGATTTGAGGTGGAGAGGTAAGCGAGGTAGGTGACCCATGAAAGGCATAGCAACATGAAAGGTAAAAGCCAAGTGGCGGGAAGGCACCTTGTGGGATGAGTTGGACACATTGACATTTGGGTGGATGCTTAGCGAGGTCATTAATGCAAACCATGGTCATTTCATATCTCGGAGGTGGTTCTAGGAGTTGTGGGGGTGGAGGTCATGGTTGTTGAGTAGGCAGTGAGGGAAGGACTGTGGGAATGGGTGCTGGTGAAACGGGGTCCTCATCAAGAAGGTCATCATCGTCAAAGTTTCCTTTAGGAGGACACAATTGGATAAGGATGGTTTTTAAATCCTTGTAGTTTTCCACATCATTCCTTAGCACACGATGGTAGGCACAAATTTTAGTGTCATCAACCCTTTTGGCTTCGGTTTGAGATGGTCATAAGGTCTGAGAGGTGGTAATGTGATTACATAAGTCTCAAGGAGGTTGGTTAATATTTTGACATAGGACCCTGCTAGTGGATCACAATGAGAAGTGAAAGTGGGTTTGGGTGTAAGCATAGCTGATTGTAGAAGAATGGTCCTTGCACTAGGGGGAGTAGGTCGAGCTACAGTTTTAGGTGTTGGTGTGATCTTAGGCGTTGGTCATTTTTGTTTGGGTAGGGGTATGGTTAGACGAACTGGCAGGAGAGTGTGTGGTTGTTTTGACTACCTTATTGGAGGGTAGCATATTTTTGTCTTTAGGTTGCTCCTTCTGGGGTAAAGGTGATACAGGCACAAGAGATCTAGAGGGAAAGGCATATGGTGGAAGAGGGCACATTACCCATGGGGATAACAGAGGTGCTGTGAAGGTAGATGACGCGGGTCATGTAGGAGGTGTGAGGGAAAGGGACTGAAGTGTCATGGGTAGTGAAGGAGTGATCGATGGTATTAGAGGCATGGGTGGTAAATATGTTGTAGATGTGGGTGGAAGTCGTTGCAGGTGATTGTATATGTTTGAATTTTACAATGGTTAATTGGGCTGCTATGTTTTTAGTTTACCGGTGGGTGGAGGTTTCTTAACTGTGTTAGAAGGGAGATGTCCTAAGATAGACAAAGAGGGTGAAGGTGATGAAGGTATGATCGGTGAGGTTGGAGTATGAGATCTATGGGATTGATTCTTCTGTTTGGGTTCCGGAGTAAGTTTGATGTTGACTTTGGAGGATATAGCTAAATCTAGTTTGATAGGTGGATGAATAAGGTTGGTGGTAGGGGTGACCCCTAAGGTAGTAATAGGTTTAGTTGAGGAAGATGATGTAAGTGTGGGTACAGATTTAGGTGTATGTTGAGCTATGTTGGGTGTCGTGGAAGAAGTTGTGATAGAGGGGGTTGTGTTTGGTTCAATTGGCTGAAATGTTTTTGGGTAGATAGTGGAAGTGTCAGCAAGTGACATTTACATTTGCGTTGAGACAAGAAGCAAAAGATGCCCCCAAAATAAGGATATATCCACATAATCTAAGTGATTGGCTAAGCACGAGAATGGAACGTCTGTAGGTGAGGTTGATGAGGACCTAATGGCAATTGCTATAAAAATTTTCTTAGAGACGGGAATTTTCTAGCTTCAGCTTCCATGGGTAAAATAGCCAAAAGTAGGTTTGTAGGATCTTGGGTAACTGATGGAGACTGATCACCTAGAGGAAAAGGCGTCTCTACTGGATCCTTGATAGGTGGAGGAGAATGGGTGCTCCTCTGTAGGTGGAGGAGATGATGGGTACTCCTCTGTAGGTGGAGGAGATGATGGGTGCTCCTCTATGGATGGAAGAAATAAACACATATCCTCCCTGGACTGAAGAAGTACCATGGGTGACAGCTCTCTAGGTGGAGAAGCCAAAGGTGAGGTAGTTTTGATGTTAACAGAAGGCTCTTCCACGGGTGATGAAGGAGGTGAAAGGTGTTCCTCTGTGGGTGGAGGAATAGGTGAGGTGGATTCAAGCGCAAAAGGAGGGCTTCGGGCTAGAATTTCCCCTATGGAAGGAATATGAGGTCATTGGGCAGTAGTGGATGTATCATTAAAAATAGCATGTACCTCGTGGGTATGGCTATCATGATTTGAGGTTTCTCTGGTTTGATGAGAAGAAGGGGCATGATTAGGAAAAGGTTTCTTGAAGATATGTAGGTTTTGATTGATAGGTACGTTAGGATTATCCAAGGTTAGCTCACCTTTCTCGAGCATTTCTTGGACAATGTTTCTAAAGGTGATGCAATTACCCTCACTATGACCCTTTACTTGATGGTAGTTGTAGAAGTCGTGCTCTTTATACCACGTAGGTGTGGGGCGAGCAGGGTCAAAACCAGTGTGTGGTTTCACGAGAAGAAGGGTGATGGCCCCAACTTTTATGATCTTTTATAAGACAAAAGAATAAGGTTCTGTCAACATGAATCCTACACTCTGATAGTATTTCATCAGGAACTCCTTGTGCTATGATTATTTTACTAATGCACAACTTTTGGTTTGGTGGTAGTAATCTGGAAACACAAAAACAGACATAACATAAGAATACCACAGACCATGACATAAAAAAATGATGAAAAATCTAAAATACAACTGTAAAATGTATTATTAAAACATGAAATTATTACAATCTCACCCATGAATTACCCCAAGTGTTACCAACTTCACTTGTTTTCCAATAATAGTTATGGGAGAAACTTCACAATTACTCCTCTTGATGACTTCCTTAACACACCTTCACAATGAATCCTTTATTCATAAAATAATTATCACAACTTTGTTCTCTGATATATAAGAGGGGGTGGCCTCTCTATTTATAAAAATTCAGGCTTATCCACCCTATCTCTAAGATAGGATAAGAAATATCTTCTGGCTAATAATATTCCATCCCTAAACTCTTACCTTTAAATGTAGGCTTATCTTCTAAGATAAGATAAACGTTATCATCTCACATGGGTTCCACCTTTTTAGAATTTTCTACAAATAAAATACACAAAATATTTATGACATCACTCCTTGTCCTTATTACAAATATAACATTTCTAAATCCTAATCATGTAGACCCTACTTCTCTACTTACCCCAACTTTGACATTTTAACATTATCAGACCACTTACAACAAATACTTACTTTTTACCACAACATTCCTATTGTACTTTGACTATTACCATAGTCTACTTTATTGGCGGCACCATACTGACAACGCTGTTATCTTCTATCAGACGCCACTACTAATTATACTTAACAACATCCTATTCCTAATACATACATTAATAAAATAGAAATTACGAAGGAAAATTTTAATGTCGACATTTTCCCCCTAACTAGCTTCTACTCCGTCATCAGAGTAGACTCTTATGGACATTCTGAAGCTGGTGCCTAGAAAATCAGTAACTTGTCATGGTTGACCCATTTTTTAATGGGAGTGCCATCCAATTCCTCCAGTCGATATGTACCATTTTTATGCATAGCTACTATTTTGTAGGGCCCCATCCATTTGGGAAGAAATTTTCTCTGCCTTCTTTTTGTGTATCTGGAATCATATACTAGAACCAAGTCATTCACATGAAATGGAGACCAATGGATATTTTGATCAAAGTATTCCTTCTGATTCATTTTCTTCTTATAGATTGTATCTTTTGCTATTTCTCTGATTTCTTCCAGTAAATGAAGATGTAACAACCTTTCCTTTACCGAATCACTTTCATCCATCCTTTCATTTTTCATGATTCTTATAGTGGAAATATCAAACTCAATAGGAAGAACTGGATCAATGCAATAAGCCAACTGAAATGGGGAGTATCCTATTAATGACATTGATGTTTCCCTATATGCCCTTAATGCTACATGAATCCTTTTATCCCACTTATGTAATTGCAAGGCTGCATCTTTTGCTAGAATTTGACACAACACATAATTTATTTGTTCCACATGTTCATTTGTGATTGGCTTGTAAGTTGTTGCTTTCCAGTGCTTAATAGAAAACTTGTTGACTAGGGATTCTACCACCTCATTAATGAAGTGGCTTCCTTGATCTGTTACAATTTCTAATGAACAACCAAATCTGGTGACAATGCGTTCATATATGAATCTTGCCACTTCATCCATGGAAGTTGTTTTCAATGGCCTAGCTTCAACCCACTTAGTTAAATAATATGTGGCAACTACAATATACTTATTTTGGCGTGGGGTAGTTGGAACTGGACCTAAAATATCTATTCCACACTTTTCAAAGGGACCAAGTGGAGAATAGGGCATAATGGAGCTGATGAAGTCTTACGGTTCCTATGTGTTTGATAAATATCATATGTATATATATATATATGTATATATATGTATATATATGTATATGTATGTATATATATATATCTATATATATATATATATATATATATATATATATGATGTGGTTGTGATTTGGCCTATTTGATTTATATGTGTTGATACATGTGTTTTAATATTTTCTTTAATTGATGTGTCTATGAGTTTTTAAATATGGAAAATGTGAATTATATGATCAAATGTTTAAATGTGATTTGGATGATGATGTATGATGTGACTTAAATGTGATCTTTAGGATTTTTTATCAAAATGTGACAAAAAGATAGGAGTTAAAAAGTAATGATTTCTTTTGATATGGATTTGATACATACGTGATGGGTATAGAAGTGTGAAAACACTTGCAATTTTAGCCTTTAATAATGCTAACACAAGACTATAAGTGGGTAGTGATACATTGGACCTAGGTTATAGAGATGAAATGATTAGATGTACCTTCGTAGGATATGAAAGGGGTTTGACATGTATAGTTCATGTGGGAAAGAGGGTTCACTTTTTTAACAGTTTCATAGACAAATACGCTAGCTATACACACTTTTGATTTTTGAGGCAAACTGATCGATGCAGGAAGTTTTCTCTGAAGGGTAAGGTGATTGATGTGGGAATATTTCCTAGGATGATTTTGATATTTTTTTATTTTTTGAAGGTCTTAATCGATGTGGGGAATCATTTTTACATAGGTAGCCATCCTTCAATGCAGTGGTCTAAAATTTTGATTTTTGATTTTATACAGAGAGTCATCCTTTGAGGGATTGGTCTATGATTTTGATTGGTAGTTGTCCTTTGGGGGATCAATCTACTTTTTCTTTTTGATAATATGATTTTGATATTTTCAATTATCGCCCTTTGAGGATTCATTCTATTATTTTTTATTTTTTATAAAGAACATCTATAGATGTTTTTGACTTTATTTTGAGCTAAGGGAAAACCCTACCAGACTTGTTTTAAAGAGGGGAAAAAATTTGTTCATGACCTATACATACATGCCCCGACATGCTTTCGGTTGGTACAAGGTTAGATGGATGTAATGATTATGAGGTTCCTGCTAGGGAGGAAAGTTTCCAGTGAAATATGTGATGAACAGGGTCGTGATGCTCATACTTAAGGTTTATGAGGATAGTGACAGAAAACCAAATGCTTTCGAATCATTACAATGATAAGATGAATGGTTAATGTGTGAGAATAATGTCTTAGATATCACTATCATTATGATTAGAATTAAATAGTAGAAAGGCTGCAAGTGTAAGGCATTCAAAGGTTCCTTTTTAGGTTTACCATCAAGGGAGGCTAAGTGATACACTCCCAACCCATACGTGTGAGTAATGATGTATGGAACGATCTTATTAGGGGTAAAATTCCACATTTACTCTATTCTAAAGTAGTGACATTTTAATTTTCTTTGAAAACAAGATTACCAATTTTGATGTCACGTTCCTTGACATTATTATTGTAGGCTCTTTTAATGCATTCTTGATAGAATTGATAATGTTCAAGGGTTGTTAGACATTTTTCATCTAATAATTGTAGTTGCACTAAGCGGTCTTGTCGATATTATTTTTTTGGAATAAAGTCTTTGAGTGATACACAGAGGGATGGTATTTAAACTTCAAGGGGTAAAACTTCTTCTGAGCCATAGACTAATGAGGAGGGTGTAGCACCTGTGGGAGTATGAATGTTAGTTTGATAATCCTAGAGAGAAAACAATATTTGGAGATGTCAATTCCTACATGTGTCATCTATTGTTTTCATTAATATTTTAGTAAGTGTTTTATTAGAGGATTCTGCCTATCCATTTACTTTTGGATAGCTATGGTGATGAAAAACTAAGATGAATGATGAAGGTGTCATAGAGTTTCTTAATATCTTTTTTCTTAAAGGATTTTCCATTATCTGTGATAAGCTTATGAGGGACACCAAAGTGGCATATGATGTACTGATAAATGAAATTAACGATTAGATGTGATTTAGTTGAAGTTAAGGGGATGGACTCAACCCATTTCATAAATATTTAATGTTTGTTATGATGGAATGATGTTGTTAGGATGATTTAGGATTGATAGTACCAATGAGGTATAATGCCCATTAAGAGAAAGGCCATAGGTTGTGAGCTGGTTACAAAGCCTGACTTAGAACATGGATGAGGTCCAAATGTAGTTGACATTTGACGCATTTTTTGGCATATGTACAACAATCCTGATTGATAGTGGGCTAGTAATAACTAATTCATAAGACACATTTAGCGATGACATTACCAATGAATTTTCCACCATATATATTGTCATGGAATTCTTCGATTACTTTGATAGATTCATGAGACTTTAAAAGGCCATCAAACTCTCGTTTATACAAGATACTGCCTATGATGACGTAACAAGTGGGAAATTGGAGAAATGATTGTTTAGCATTTTATGATAGATCATAGGGTATTTTAGATTCTGAAAGATATTCAAATATTTGAGAATACCATAGATCAGTTGGATGGTCGTCAAAAATTTTGATAGGGGGAGTTGATTTTGATGTGAGGGGTGATCCAATATTTTAATGACTATGGATACTTTGGAGTTTTCGGTTGATTCTTCATTTTGTAAGGGGATGAGTGCTTCTAAAGAGGCCATAATAATTGTAAACTTATTAGAGGATCATGGAAATGTTTGGATGGTGTAAGGATCAAAGGCTCCAAGGAGAAAATCAACATTGGCTTTATCCTTATGTAAGATTTCATTTTTTCACTGATATTCTCCTTTAACTTGATTGATGATAAGTTGTGAGTCTCTGTAGATTTCTAAGATATGAAAACCTAATAGGATAGAAATTTTGAGACCCATGATTAAAGATTCATATTCTTCACTGTTATTAGTGCATTCAAGGCTAATTTTAAACGATAGTGGAATAGGAATCCCCTAGGGAGGTATGATAACAACACTGGATCCTCCCCCTTGCTGGAATTTAGATAAATAGAAGAAGAGGGTAATTTTGATATGATTGAATTTGTGTTCATTGATAGTATTAATGGATTCGTCAGGAAATTATTCATGAGGGAGCTAAGTGTAATGAAGGGGTGCTTCCGCAAGCTGGTCTGTGATGGCTTGGACTTTAAAGAATTTTGCGATATGAATTCAAGGTCAAACTCGATCATAAGCATGAGCCATTGAGTTATGCAGGTCATTATGATATGGTTTAGAATGCATGGCTTTGAGTGGGATAAAGTTGGTGACCACATATGTTTTGTGATTAATCAGGTAATGGCATAGTTTAGAGGTTGCAAAATACAAAGTACATCATAATTTGTTAGCTTCAGTGTAATGAGTTTCATATTTATGGAATGGGTGACTTATGTAATAGATGACTTTCTTACAGCCTTGGTCATCACGATGAGAAATAATGGCCCCTAAGGCATGATCTGTAGCGGGATATGTAAAGATATAATGGCTTACCCTCGCAAGGTAGTAGGAGAAGGATTTTTGACAATTAAGATCCCATCTCAAATCTATATCTTTGCAAAGAAGATGATGAAATGGTTAACAACGGTATGATAATTGAGATATAAAGTGTCGGATTGAGTGCAATTTACCTTGAAGGCTACACAATTGTTTAATATTATATGGAGGAGGCATTTCAATGATCGCTTTAATTTTGAATGGGTTGACATCGATGCCTTAGATGGATATGATGAACCCTAGGAGTTTACTAGTGAGAACACAAAAAACACACTTAGTAGGGTTAAGAAGGAGGAAATATGGGTGAAGATTGATTCAAGGACATCGATATGATCTATGTGTTGCTTATATTTCCATAGAGATCATCAACATAGTCTTTTATTGTTTTGTGGATGAGATCATGGAAAATATGGGTCATGGTGCATTGATAAGCGGATCCTAAATTTTTAAGTCCAAAAGGCATGTCGTGGTAGGAAAAGGTTCCATAAAGGGTGATGAAGGATGTATTATGTTGATCATCAGTGGAGATAAATATTTAGTTGTAACAAAAAAAAACCACCCATAAGGGAGAGCATTTCATGGTCGGCTATTAAATCAACTAGCTGATCAATATCTGAAAGAGGGAAGTCATCTTTAGGGCATGACAACAATGAAGATCCTAAAATTTAGTGCAAATACACAATTTTCCTGAAGATTTAGTTATAGGTACGATATTAGAAACCCATTGTGGGTAGTCAATGGGTATAATGAAGTTGGCGGAAAGCAAGCATTGTAACTCCTCCTTGATAAGGAGAGCTACACGGGGATGTATTCTACATAGCTTTTTTTATAGGATTTACATTAGGATAGGTGAAGATATTTTGTACAACAATATTTGGATCGATTCCTGACATATCACTATATGAACATGTGAAATCATGGTTGTATTTTGATAAGAAAGTGGTGAAAATCATACAGTTCTTATGGATCTAGTGATTAACCAACCATAACTATACGAGGCTCTTGAGTGGTTCCTAAGTTCACATCGATGGTGGATTCATTAAAAATGGTTGATGTGTTTGGTGGTAAGGATTTCTAAAGGAAATGATCATATACTCCCATATGGGAGAGAATTTCTTGGTCATCATGACATTTAAGGATGTTGATGGTGGGTGAATCTTCTTCAATCATTTTTGGAAAAACGAGAGGAAGTGTGTTAGTGACGTGGTTGGATTGATAGGTTAATGGACCCAAGGATATAGTATTGACTTAAAAAAAGTTACGTGGGATGGAGATGGTGTCATCAATGTCCCATGGGGTCATCAAATTTGGTGGATGATGATGATTCTAGTTCTAGGATATGTAGGGATGTGGTGTGTGTGAAATGATTTGGTGGTGGGATTTTCATATCCAAAACAAAATTTATCATGTGGTTTAAGAGAGTGTTGGATGATTAAGCCATGTACTCCTTGTTCATAATTCCCCAAAGTCTAAAACATTTCTAAAGCACAAATGATGGGAGATACATTTGGGCAAAGATTTTATTATAAAAAGATTGAAAAATATGATGAAAAGGGCATAACATGATGTTGTTTGATGGATTTTGATGAAGGTTAGTCATTTAATCCATAAACAAGGTTGGTTTTTAAATATGTTCGTACCGTAAGAGATAACATCTCCAATATTAGATTCATAAATAGATTATTTTTCTAGTCTACAATACATTTTAGGTGCAGGTAGTGAGTTAAGAATGAGGAGATGATACTCCCCCAGTGAAAGACGCTCTATGACATCTCCGAGGGAGGAGTCATCTAGAAATTTGGATGATGGGATAGATATACTAGTCGATGCTTCATCAAATGATTCTGATTTTGGTATGAGAAATTCATTTGGATGGTACATCATATTGCAGTTGGAGAAAGGGTTAGGATATGTAGGGACTATGAATGTCTAGCCCTTGTGTTCATACTTAATGCATCGATGTAGTGTTGAGGGTACACAATGCATGGTGCATATCCAAGGTCTTCCCTAACAAGATACTATACTGGAAATATTTGTATATGATGTAGAAGAGTTTTGTAAGGGTTTTGAAGTCTACTTTAAGTGGTAAAATGAAAGTACCTAACTTGGGCATGATGGTGTCGTTAAAGGATCAAAGTAAGACTGGTGTCCTGGGCGATGACATTATTTGGTAATCTAAGTTGATTGAAATCAATGGAGGAAATGATGTTGATAGCAGTGCCCCCATTAATCTGACAAGGACATCATTGATCTGAGAAACGATGAAGAGGGGTAAGTCATGATCCTTTTGCTGAAGTGACGGTATTTTGGAGGATTCAAATGAGATAACAGAGCATGCTTTAAGGGAACCTATGAAATTTGTGAAGGAATTTGGATGGTCTTTGGGTATTGATATGGATTGAAGGGCTTCGATCATGGATTTATTATGTGAGGGAGATGTCTAAACAAGCTCATAAAATGGAATTTGAACTAGAGCTTGGTTGTAATTGTTTGATGACCACCTTTTGTATCGTAAAGGAATGATGACCACCTTTTATATCGTAAAGGAAGAAGGTAGAGTGGTGAGAATGGAAAATTTGGATTTCTGATTAGATGAATTAGGTGTGAGGGAGATGAAAACCTTATTTTTTCCATAGGAAGAGGAGAGTTCTAGGGGTAGGGGAATGGCGACAAAATTTTTAGTTTTATTCTATTCGGATGGATCAAGATTGTGAGCACATGAGCGTGTAGTGATATGGATAGTGTCAACTTGATGAGGAAGAATATTTTTGGATGATGTCTTAGATGTAGATGAGGATGTAGCTATAGATGTTGTATGAGGTTTTACGGAATGGTGTTATTCTGGAGAAAGAAGGCCTTTATTCTCAAGTTTCTTAACAATCGCATGGAAGGCCAATACGATATTCTATAGAGTGTTTGGGAATTTATTGATAATCATAGAAAGATTTGAATTTATACCAAGATGGTTTCCAACCTCAAGATTTGGATGGTTTGAGAGGTGGTAATACTATGAGCTTTTGTCGAAACAATTTTTCTAGAGTTTCCGCATAGTGACCTTTAGGTGTGGCTATTGAAGGCAAAGGTATCTCACTTGGCTTGGTATCTACAAGAGACACTATTTTAGATGTAGATTGCTTAGTTTGGTGAAAATTTCAAGGGTCCCTTAAAAAAAAGCCTTATAAAATAATTGGTGAATATTGATAAAATGCCTTTCGCATGTATGGCGAATTGCAGGAATTTTTTTTTTTGAGCGGCAACAGAATTTTTAGCATGATTGTGGGAATGTTTTTTCCCTTAGCTCATTGGCCTTATGATGAGGTAGAAATAATATATGACACCATATGGGAGTATTGTAAATGCTACTAGATGGTAGAGTATGGAATGCTACTAGACAATAACATGCAGAATGCTACCATCCGGTAGCATGCAAAATGTTTACCGACCGGTAGGCATATACAATGCTACGTGTCATTAGAACATATAATGCTACTAGCTAGTAGCATACAGAATGGTACTAGCTAGTAGCATTCTGCGTGCTGCTATCTAGTAGTATTATATATGTTTCTCGTCAGTAGCATTGTATATGACACCGAGAGGTATCATTTTTCATGTTGTTGGTCAGTAGCATACTACATGTTGCCAAAAGGTAGCATATTTAATACTGTCGATCGATGGCATAAAGGTTGTTTCCAATAGTTGTATTAAACTTGATATAAATACATAGAGGAATTCATTTTAAGTCCACACGACAAAGATAAATCTAGAGCATACGAGGAAAAAACCAAAAGATGAAACTTAAATGCCCAAATGAAATACAAAAATGAAGAATCTAGAGTGTCAAAGGACAACTACAAGTTACACCTAGGAATTTTATAATAGATTGAAAAAATGCCAAGAAGAAAGAACAATTCCAAACATCCCAAGAGCCCGGCTATGTCAACAAAAAATATGAATTTTTTTTTGTTCAAAAGCCTAGTATTTCCTCAACTATACACATTTCGAGAGGATCCTAATTCATTTTCCTAATAGATCGAAGCGGTCAGTTTCATAGGGATAGTGCATATGCCCCAATTTCAGAAAGACTAGAAATCACTTAACAATCTTCTAATCAACTATGAAACTTCCACTTTCACCATTCATTATTAAATCCCATCTCATGCAGAGTCATTTGGAATGTAACTTGAGGAAATTGAGTGTCTCATAAGACTAACACACAAAGATGTGGATCATGTCACAACGAAGGCTACAATATCAAATGAAGAATACAAGTATTTGGAGTCTAGTTTTCAATTATCTATTGATGAAATTGTAGTTTCTACTGCTCGCAAGTTTATTTTATGTTTTACATTGTTACAACATTACATTTTCATTATTTTCAATTTAACAAAGTTTAACCTATGTTTAAAATTCACTACTAACAAAATGGTTCTCCTTGTTGTATTGAAAAAATATAACTTCCAAAAACCCTTCACAAAAGAGGTATTCAAATCAAGGATTTTAGTTACTGATTTTTGCAATCCATGGTGCAGTTCTTCAAGGAAAAAATTATTTTACAAGGTTAATATATGGATATTCCGTGGTGGGCTTTAGCGTATATCATTTTCACCTTATATGGGAATAAATTTGATTGGTGCATTTTCTAATCCTCAAGGATAAGATCTAATTTGGCAAATATCCATTTGAATGATAATGTTACCATCAGCTCAACAAATTTTATTCTTGGTTTATATTATGAATCTCTCTATAATTTAAGTGACACCTCTCCTCCGACAACAATGCATTCAAATCTAACGGCTTTGTTGTTAACATTAAAAATTGAAGAGAAAGAGGTGAGCAAAAAAAAAATTTAGATGGTTTTTTTATTATTGTAACATTTATCTTTTGAAATTAATTAACAATTTACTATTGAATTATCACAGAAAAATAGCAACTACGACTACATCACGAAGAGAAGCTGCTATCAGAGGTCATTTCCCACTAGGTTCAGGAGATTCTATTACTATTTCCAACTATCAGCAAATAGAGGAGGGACACCCCTCCACATTCTACTAAAAAGACGAGGAGTTCCATAAATCCTCAAACTCACACATCTGCCATACCACATGCATTAATCATAGGTATTTTAATTTATGATGTATATATGTTTACAAATGTTTGAAAATAAATGTAATTAATTATTTAAAACTTGTATGTGTTTCAAAATTTCCTTCAATTTATACTTCTTTGCTACAGAAACCTCGAATAGAACATGATATAATGAATGTAATCAAGCACATGAAGTCTAAATATCTTCAATACCTCACTTTGTGGCCCCAAGTTTAAATCTCTTGTTTTTTATATTTTTGTTGAAATAAAAATTCAACAAGTTAATAAATATTTAATTCTTAATTATATTTTAGATCACACCTACCATTTTTTAAAGTCTACTCCTCCATAACCACCACATCAACAACAACATGCTTCATTTTCACCTCGGCAACAATCCTCTCAAAAAAGTAATTTTTATAATCTTATATGAATTTATTTATTTTTCATTGCTACTATGTTTTTATTTTTAATTTCTTCATATTATTTGCAAAATTACAATTCATTGTTTCAGGGCCTCCAGTTCCATGTCCACTACAAATGTAGATGTCACCTCTTCCACCCTACCACAAAATATTAGGACCAGGTTCCCTGGAAAGAATATTTTATTTGATCTTCCAACTTCAAGTAGGGGCACCCTTAATTATTCTTATGATTTTCCAAAGTTTTCATTGGGCAATGCTCCAAGTGGATAGGGTGTTTTGGTGTTGAACAATATTGATTTAGATGAGGAGTATCTTAGGATTAAAAGTGGACTTCATGCCCATAGAACTTTCAATCCCCAAGATATGATTCATGGGGCAAGGCATCCTTCTCCAAAAGGAGTGGATGGATCGAACACACCTTCTTCATCACAGGCTGTCTTAACTGATGACCAAAAAACTACTTTTGCACTTGGCATTATTTTGGTTGATAATATTGAAGCCAATATTGGTAATTTTTTATAGATAAGGTGGGTTGAAGGGACCCATTCCCTATAAAAGGTAAGGTCTAAAACCTGAGAAGATAAACGAGAATCACCGGGCTAAATTACTGGAAAACAAGCATATGAAACTAAACTAGGCAAAATAGCCAATAGTCTACTATTTCCCAACCTGGGATGGGAATAAGTCCTTAATATTACCCATTCGATCTTTTTTAATTTTTCTATTCTTTACTTCATGGCAGATTCCCCTATTAGATGAAATAATAATCATAAGATCATTGTGATTTCCTGGTACTTCCCTTAAGTCAGGCAAAGACTCCTGATCTGAATCTAATTTTTCAGATACGTAGCCTCTTTTCATTCCTCCCATTAACTCCACATTATCCCAATTTCCAACTTCTGAAATCTGCTGCTTATTTTCTGTTGTTCCTATTGTCTTATACTCTGAGCCCCCCTTGAAAGTCGAAGCAGACACCATATCCGGATTTACACTTCCCCATCCACTAGGAGTTGACGAGCTTCACTTTTTAGCTCCATTTTTATTTAAAGGACAAGAAGCTTACAAATATCCCAGGTTTTTGCAAACTCTACATCTAAAGGTGGTGTTCTCATAATCCAAAACTTGTGAATACTGAATTTTTCCAAACTTTAATAAAATACGATATAGTAATCCTTTACTCAGATAAATTTCCACACATATGTGAGCATACGTGCAAAACCCTGAGTGAGTTCTATCCAAATATTATTTAATAAAATTTCCCAGATAATTACCAATATTATCTAGGGCATACCATAGATGTAGAGGGAGATTTGGAAGCCTTACCCAAATAGGTGTTTTGGTAATTGAATGAGAAAACAGATCAAATTCTAGAAACCAAGGATTCAAATACAGACTGACATTACCCCAGAACCATGGTCTTCCAGATAGGTAATGTTGATAATCCTCGATTTCTTTGAAATGCACAATAAAGAAACCCCTAGAACAGAGTGAAATTTCACACTTGTTGGTCCAGTTTTCAAATATCCATTTATATATTTCAGTAGAGGAAGGCAAGAGGCCACTGAAGTTCCCAATCATAGCATCTCGAACCAAAGTCTGAAAGTATTCTTCCACCTCAGGTTTTTTATCTCTAGGGCAGGGATCTCTTCTATCATATCGACCAGATATGTTTTGTTTCCAAGAGTATAACCACCATGAGCTCCATGGATATCTTTGAATGATGTCAACTTAGAACCAACAACAGAAAAAAATTTACTGTTCGGCTCATGTCTTTTCCCTCCTGCCTCTGACCTATACACATCCCTGACCAATTCAGAAGGATTCAAATTAGGGTTAGAGGGGCTTCCTTCTTTCTCCCTATTACATCTTCTCTGTAACCCACTACTCTTCCCTAATCCCGCGGGACCCATGGAGGTGCCTCCAAGATGAACAGTAGATGCCCCTTCCCCAGATCCATTTCCCCCACTCGATTCGAGGCCATTCAATCCAAATCACATAGGGTCATACCTCTTCACTGCCATCGCCATCCTCTCAAGCCAATATTGGTATTATATCAAAGGATGTTGAAAAATTAAAACCATGGGAGTTTAGGGATAAATTTCTGATTAGAGAAATAAATTCATGATATAAAAATCACAACCAAAGACATATATTGTATTCTTCACATCAGAATGAGCCAACAAAGATTGATATTTTGTTGAATCAGGTTGTGTCTAGTTATATACAATTTGAAAATAATTATGATGATGAAGGGTTAGATATTATGCTGAACAAATTTGAGAATTTAAATGTAGAAGCACAAGCCTACCACAATATGTGGTCGAGAGATGAGGGCCTTGTAGTTATTGTAAATGTGGAATGAGATAAGGCATTGGTAAGTCTTACTAAATTTTCAAGTATTATTTTCATTTTTTGAAATTTTACTAATAGTTTTTCTCTTTTGAAATGCAATCAAAGTACAAAAATTTGAAAAATGAGGCTAGTGTGCTTGATTTGCATTTAAAAATTTCTAGGAAAATTTTGAATGTAGCAGCTGAATTGAAACAGAAGCTAGTTATCTTAAACAAGCAAAATAATACTTTTAGAAGAATAATAAAGGCAAATGGAATAAGTCCATAAATATTATTGAAGAAGCAAACAAGATGGGATCCATCATTACTGTCTGTTGGTGATGTGGCAAATCCAGAAAAAGAGATTCTTTTGAATACTGAAGTTGTTGCAAAGGATCTGGTTCAATCAGGTGTTGTGAAGGAAATTTCATTTACGCAGGAGAAATAATCACATAAAGAATAATCTTGTCAAGGATGAAGATGATTTTTTTTTTTGAAATTATAATTGTCGTTGTAGAATATTTTTGTAATTTTTTTTCAATTTTTATGAAAATATTGAAAGTTTGAAACTTCAATCGATGTGGATTGTGGTGTTTTACTTTTACTTTTGTTATATTGTGTATAAGTTACTCAAACTAATTCTTAATGTGATTTTTATTCTCAATTGTATTTGATATTACTATTACATGGTACATTATTGATTATTATCATTTTTAAATACTTTGTGGACAAAACAATGAACTACAAGTAACATTTATATTTCAATGAACAAACACTAAAATTATCTAAAAATATTGTTAACTAAAAAATTGTATGGTGTTTTATATGTACTATATTCATGCGTAAGACTAATAATTCTATATTAAATGAATTTATATTTTTTTAATTTTAAATACAATAGAAAAATAAGTATGACATTTCACATTTCAAAAATCTAAACAGTAAACACATTGCAACATTGAAAATATTATTACAAAATGAACATGCTTATAACAAAATTAACAATATACATAATTATAATCTGAATCCTGATATAAAATTTTATTTACTTAATAAAAATATACAATCATTCTTCTTTATTCAATATCAGCTAGATCAAACCGAAACTTATCTTGAAAACTTTGCTACCCAACACTTTTATCTAATTTTTCGTGATGATTTTCAGTCACAGTTTCGTTGTTATCTGCAGTCCCTGTATTAGTATTACTGATCCATATCCTCTCTGTAATAGAATTCCATACATCCATTACCTGTTCATAAGGAAAGGTATCCACATCATATCGTGAAACATACAATCTCAAGCATGTCTCAATATTTTTATCAAGTCCATTCTGCTATTTTTATTTTATAAATGTTAATGTGTTGAAACCTCTTTCATCTTTAATCTATCTCAATATCATTGTTTGACATAGTTCATACAATCGGAAATATTCACTTATGTTTTCATGAAGGACGGAACTAGGATAAAAAAATTTCCATAGAAGTGTAATTGCTACCTTCTCTATTGGCTCACTACTCAAATTATTCGTTCATTACCTGGCTGAAATCAGCTGATTGGAATGTAAGAGTTTCCTTTTGAAGATCACCATTAATTTGAAATCCATTACATTCAACTGATTGTCCAAAATGTTTAATTATAGTACCCATGTGTTTTTTTAATGAAGCACCTGAAGCTTCACCTCCTATAGGATTTCAAAATTTAGGATTGACCACTCCCATGGCCTTAAGAATCTCTCCTTTTTTAAAAAGATATTTGATCTCACTGGATAAGCATTGTGATATTTTTTGAAAAATAAATTCTTGTTTCATATATAAAAGCATCATATAAATTACGTGTAATAGGCACTTCTTCAAGCTCTTCTCCAACAATATCCACTCATTTCTTGAATGTGTGTATTGGAATCTCCTTCCTATTAAAAAAGATACAAAGATGCCCACATATTTTAAATCTAAAGTAGTTGTTAGGATCCTTTAAATCTGTCAAAGCTTGTCAGTGACTGAATACATGTCATTTAAAGCATTCATCAGAGTTATATAACATATTTAGAGTCTAACACACCCTTTCCTTGAATCTAATAAAGTATGCTATATAAATGAATGATTTTTGTGCAAGCTTTGTTATGTAATTCATCTCATGCAACATTGGAAGAATCCCGTAAGGCAGTAAAGCAAATTTTTTCCCGGTCAACTTACCTACGAATATTATACATGAAACCAGTTTAAGATGTATATTCCTCAAAAATTTGTGTGCAGGATCATACATAGAAATCCATCTAGTATCAACATATTTAAGAAGTTTCTTAGCATCTGTGACCCTAAGTGAAAACTTTTGAAACTCTAGAAATATTTTTTGACTGCTTGACATATGGGCATGCAATTCACGGATAATCTCTTCAAAATTTTCAGCACATTCAAATGTGTTTACTATCCTGTTGGTGTACATTAGTAGCACCCCCCAAATGACCTTCAGGTCTACAAGTGAGAATTAGGTCATTTGGTGTGATTTCTCAACATTGAGTTTTCTCCAAGGTGTGGGACCTTGCAAGGTGAGAAAACTATCTAAATTGAATCTAGTTCTTACTCCTCTGTTTAGGTGTATACAAGCAATCTTTGCAGAGGTTCTGATTCAAAATTATTACTCTAAGACTACCAAGGAGAAAGGGTTGAGAGAAATAAGGAAATAGAACCAAAACTAAGAAAAACAGAGAAGTGATACACCAAAGGAGTGCTGAACTCCTTGCCTTGAAAAAATAGACATAGATCATGAAGATACAACAACAAAATATGCACAAATTTTCCAAAATAAAAATAAATATCAGAAGGAAACAAACCAATGTATGGGAGGACTAGAAAATCAATCACAGAGCATGTATTGTCAGTTCCAGAATTGATACAATACATTGCAGATAAAAAAGAAGGTAAAAACATGTTACAATCTCCATGGGAGGTCTGAAACTCCTTCAAATCCACATACTAAGGAGAAATGAAGAGCTTGTAGGCGCAAGAATCATCCAACTGTTTCAAATGAGCCAAAACTGGGTTTTTATCATGAGCAGAATGGAAGAAAAGCCAAAAAATGTGGGAAAATCAATATGAGACTTCAACCACCAAAAAAATTCATCCAATGGGCCTGAAAAATGATGGGTTTCCACAAAAAATCCCATACTTCGAAGTACATTGCCTTACAAAGCAAACCAGAGGTCCATACTTCATTAATTTTGGTGGTTGGAGTCGTTTTCTGTTTTTTTTGCATGCTAGAGACATTTTCCTATTTTTCTCCCATAAATATTTATCAAAATATAAAATTGAACCATCCATCATGTAGATAATTTCACCGGCTTTCCAATAACACCAAGAACTCAAAAATCCAATCTCTAGATCAAAAGATATGGCTCTCTAAAGATTTAGGGCAAAATTAGGGAAAAATTGGATTGGCGGGCCGAAACTTTAAAATTTTCCCCTTTTTTGAATTTGGGAAAATTTCTCCAAAAAACCCCATGCCTTGCCACTCCACTGCCATATGGCACTCTCTGATTGGTCGATGGTATCATGGGCCCAAACCTCACTTTTCTCCCTTTGATTTTTCATTGGGAAAATTTCCCAACTTCGCTCCTCACTCCACTACCCCGATGACACGTGTCACTTCTTCATTGGCTGGCGGGGATATGCTTCCAATTTTTCCTTTGCGCATTTGACCACTTTGGAAATATTGCCAAATTCTCCTCGCTCCCCCGAGCTCCGATGAAAACAGGACACGTGGTGTGCTCCTATTGGTTGCAGGCTTTCAGGCTAACATCTTTCTTTTCGCCCCGCACCAACCCTTTGGCCAAATTTTCTAACTTTGCTCTGCTCCTCTGACCTCCGCAGCCACATGGAATGTTTCTATTGGCTGTGGGTCTTCGAGCCAAAATTTTCCTTTGTGCCCCCACCAAGCCCTTTGGTAAATTTTCTAACATCGTTCCGCTCCTCCGACTTCCGCTGCCACGTGGCATGTTTCTATTGGCCGCGGGTCTTCTCAGGGAAAATTTCCCTCAAAAAATCCGTCGAGCCATAACTTGAGAAATACAAGGAGTTAGGAGGAAAATTTTACCTTTCTAGAAAGGTGAGGAAAAATACTACCTGATGGGATCATTTTTAGAATCTTTTGAGTCCCTGAAGCATGCCAAAAATTCATTTAAGTTCTAGTAGAGGAGAAGAAGAAGGAGTTAGCCAAAATAAGCAGGGGGCTTATTTTGGATAACAATTTGGCAACTCAGAGGGGTCATCTACCTGCTAGATGAATGATCACTAGCCTTTGAAGCATCCATTAGGCATGGAGTCATGAGTAGTAGCCTGTAAAATGATCTAAAATTTGAAAACTTCCTTCTGAGCCACTTGAAGCCTACTAAGCTTGGAGTTGTTCTCACCAAAATGCCACTGAAATGAATTATGCAAGAGCAAAACCAGCAGCACCAAAAACTATGTACAAAATTTGGAAATCATACATACCCCAAATGGAATATGCAGAGTGTGTACAAGAACTTCTTCTGCTGAAAGAAAAACTACCTACTCTACTCTAACTGGAGGAAAAGGCAAGCTAAACAAACCCTACAATTGGTTGGGAGAAATAACTTCCCTTTCTCAAAAATGGCAGCCATGCAACTGATTTAGCACTGAACATGGCTGGTTGGGTGAGTGGAAAATCAACAAGAAGCTGGTATTCTACCCAAATTATCAAGGTTTCAACTAAAAACAAATCCAATAGCTCTTTTAGTTGCTTTGCATTTGGATTGAAGAGGTATGGCAGCTGATCCTTGGTACTTTGTAGCTCATCCTCATGCTTAGAAGCAAGTATGATTGGTTGTGACTTGTCCTTTGGCTCCAACAAATCAAAATACCTTATTGGGCAAGGTCTGGACCGTTTGATATGCCCATAGCTCTGAAATTCAACTCAAAAAATGGAGTCTTCTTGTAGACCTTCTTGAGTGAATGATGTGGAAGAAATGATGAAGCTCATCTGTTGTTCTCCTTCCTTCATGGCAGCGTGGAACTCTTCTACAATATGCAACTCCTCATTATTGATTACAACATCTAATGAAGTTACTTTTTCATTGTTGTAACCTGCTACAATACATTGTTGGCTTTGGGGTTCCTCCATTGTAGTTTTTGGAAGTTCAAATTCTTCCAATTTTGATTCAAGAGGCATGTTGCAAACTGTAGGCTACTGTCCTTGAATTCTCTTGTCCATGGCAGCAAGTTCTTGTTGTTGGAGAATGAATGGTGAAGAAGGAAATGTTGTAATTTCAGCTGGCTCTTCATCTAAACATAATTCTGAGTTTGATGGAAAATCAAACTCTTGAATGTCTTGTTGTAGCAAAGTATCTCCCTCTTGTATGGTGGCCTCCAAATCAACATTTTCTTCACCATGTGTAGTTTCATTTTCAAACACGAAACTTTTCAACTCAAACTCATCCCAAAAATTAGATTTTTGGAGAGATGAAGTGGGAGAGAAACATGAAATTTCTTGTGCCCCTTGCTCACAATTTGGACCTATTTTGTTCACCTCTATAATGGCTTCATCAATCAAATTAAACCCTTCAAATGAAAGCAAAAATGTATCAATAATGCTTCCTTCTTCTGTTGTTGTAAAAAATAACTTGATCTCATCCATTTGCTCCTCTTCAATGGGATTCGAAGCTAGTTTTTCTTCTTCGTCTTCTTGAAGACCATCTTGTTCTTGATTAAACTCTTCTTCTAGCATGAAGTTTATCAAATCAAACTCTTCAATCTGCTACTCTAGAGGACAAGTTGGGGCTGCAAGATCTCTTTTAGAGATTTCATCCTCCAAGGCTGATTGTGCAACTTCTATTGGATCAACATTCTCTTTGGGAAAAGTGCCAACTCGGACACTCAACTCATAACAAACAAGCTATTGTTTTTCTTTCTTCACTATTGTTATAAAATCGGCCTTGTTTTCCACTTGTTTTCCAACTCCAACCTCTTCTCCAAGCTTAACCAGAGAGGGGATCTTCTCAATTCCATATCTAAGAGACAAACTTACTAAGCTCTTAATCATTCCTTCTTTGCTTGGCTCTTTCTCTTGCTGTCCCTCATGAGTGATATTTGCAATTTCTTCTTCCCCACATGGAATTGGGAATGCAAGATGAAGGGTGGATTGTAACTCAATTGATTTGGCAATTATTCTTGGTGGTGGAGGAGATGAAACTTCTTGTTTCTGTGGAGGAGAGGGTATTTCATTTAGCTCTTATGGAGGGGATGAGTGTTTGGAAGGGAAAAGGATTTAATAATTGAGATGAGGTGGAAGACTAGGGAATGAAGAAATGGATTCAGCACTTGGGACAACAGATGGAGAGTTTAAAACTTGACACTGCTGAGATAAAACAGATTGGGAAAGAGGAAAAGGAAAGGCATGAGATGGGGTGCTTACTCATTGATAAGGTTGTTGAATACTCCTCTCATACACTTCTATTCCTTTAGCCTATTTTCCAAGCAATGGCAATGTTTCTATCATGAAGTCAAGCTTCTCTTGAGGGATATAATGACTTGGAAAAGGTCCCACCCATGGACAATGTGCTCCACAATAGATTCCAAATTCTTTCATTTGTGCTTGGGCCCTGGACTGCACCATGTTTACCGCCATCTTTTGGATTTTCTCCAACAGACCAGCATCTTGCATTTGATTGTCTTCATTGTATGCATATTCCTGCTCTTGGAAAGCTCCACATCCAAAGTGATTTTGGCATTGCTCATATGGGTATGTATGCTGATTTGGAGGATTTAAAAAACATGCTGGAGGTGGGGGACATCGCTGCTATTGTTAATGTGAATTCCATGATGGAAATGAAGTCATGATTACAAAAATTCATGGAATGGAAAAGGATGAAAAAGATGGAAAGAATGAATGAATGAAAATGGAAGGAAAACAAGTCTACAACTCAGAGAATGAGTCATTTACCAGATGGAGTCACCAGATGTGATTTTGAATATGCCTCCAAAGGTTGGATCCTTAATAGGAGTACACCAACCTATCAAAACTAAAGTGTAAGACCTCTAAGGTCCCACTGGGCGTGCTAAAACTATTGGCGCAAATCAGCAGCACCCCCTAAATGACCTTCAGGTCTACAAGGGGGAATTAGGTCCTTTGGTGTGATTGCACAACATTGAGTTTTCTCTAGGGTGTGGGACCTTGCAAGGTGAGAAAACTCTCCAGATTGAAGCTAGTTCTTACTCCTCTATTTAGGCATATACATGTAATCATTGCAAAGGTTTTGATTCAAAATTCTTACTCTAAGACTACCAAGGAGACATGGTTGAGAGAAATAAGGAAATGGAAACAAAACTAAGCAAAGCAGAGAAGTGATACACCAAAGGAGTGATGAACTCCTTTCCTTGAAAAAATAAACATAGATCATGAAGATATAACAACAAAACATGCACAAATTTTCCAAAATAAAAAGAAAGATCAGAAGGAAACAAACCAATGCAAGGGAGGATTGGAAAATCAATCACAGAGCATGTATTTTTAGTTCCATAATTGATACAATACATTGCAGATAACAAAGAAGGTAAAAACATATTACAATCTCCATGGGAGGTCTAAAACTAGTTCAAATACACCTGCTAAGGAGAAATAAAGAGCTTGCAGGTGCAAGAATCATTCAACCCTTTCAAATGAGCCAAAAATGGCTTTTTATCACGAGAAAAATGGAAGAAAAGCCAAAAAATGTAGGCAAATCTATTTGAGACTTCAACCACCAAAAAAAATTCATATAATGGACCTGAAAAATGATGGTTTTCCACAAAAAATCCCATACTTCGAAGTAAATTTCCTTACAGAGAAAAACAGAGGTCCATACTTCATTAATTTTGGTGGTTGGAGTCATTTTCTGTGTTTTTTGCATGTCAGAGACATTTTCCTATTTTTCTCCCACAAATATCCATCAAAATAAAAAATTGAACCATCCATCATGTAGAAAATTTCACCAGCTTTCCAGTGATACCAAGAACACACAAATCTGAGCTTTGGATCAAAATATATGGCCCTCTGAAGATTTAGGGCAAAATTGGATTGGCAGGCCAAAAGTTTAAAATTTTCCCCTTTTTTGAATTTGGGAAAATTTCCCCAAAAATCCCTGCGCCCTGCCACTCCACTGCCATGTGGCACTCTCTGATTGGTCGATGGGATCATGGGCCCAAACCTCACTTTTCCCCCTTTGATTTTGCATTGGGAAAATTTCCCAACTTCACTCTGTGCTCCATTGCCCTGCTACCCCCCGGTGACACGTGTCACTTCCTCATTGGTATGCATGGATGCACTTCCAATTTTTCCTTTATGCATTTGACCACTTTGGAAATATTGCCAAATTCTCCCCATGCCCCCAACCTCTTTCTAAAATAGGACACATGGCGTGCTCCTATTGGTTGCAGGCTTTCGGGCTAACATCTTTCTTTTCGCCCCGGGTCAACCCTTTGGCCAAATTTTCTAACTTTGCTCTGCTCCTCCGACCTCCACTGCCACATGGCATGTTTCTATTGGCTGCAGGTCTTTGGGCAAAAATTTTCCTTTATGCCCTCACTGAGCCCTTTGGCAAATTTTCTAACTTCGCTCCACTCCTCCGACCTCCGCTGCCACATGGCATGTTTCTATTTGTTGCGGGTCTTCTCAAGGAAAATTTCCCTCAAAAACTCTGCCAAGCCATAACTTGAGAAATACAAGGAGTTAGGAGGAAAATTTTACCTTTCTGGAAAGGTGAGGAAAAATCCTACATGATGGGATCATTTCTAGAATATTTTGAGTCCCTGAAGCATGCCAAAAATTTATTTAAGTGCCACCAGAGGAGAAGAAGGAGGAGTTAGCCAAAATAACCAGCGGGCTTATTTTGGATAACATATCCTATATGCAAGATTCATCCTGTGAGGCATGCAATGAATATGAATCATATAAGGAGAAAAAAAAATTTGGAGACACACACATAGACCATTTCTATGACCCTGCATCACTGACAAACCATCAACACCAACAAAAATTAGCTTTGTAGATATAGAATGATTATCCATTCTTGTTATGTCCTTCAAATTAGACATAACCAATTTGTAAAGATTTTCAACATTGTAATTTTCTTGCATTTTATGAACCAATAGCAGATGAGGTTTCTTGGTGTGGTTCTAGAATGTATATACATACACTCAAACCCAATAAGTGTTTCCAACAATTGTAACCTCATCAATTGAAAGGGAGATGAAACTTGCATTCTTGACATTTTCTTTCAGATCTTCTTGTTCAATTATTGTAATACATCTCGCCATCTCCCAATAACTACTCTCTTACCAATGTGAATTTTGAACGTTTGGAAATCCATTGAACTTTAACATTTTTTTATATTCTGAAAAATATGATATTGGTCTTCTGATTTTCAGAATAAAGAAAATGTTTGAAAAATGGGTTGCTTTTGTCTTCAGATTTTCATGTACAGCTCTTCCAAAATTTGCATTTATGGTTCCTCATTTCTCATAAAATTTTGAAGTGTATTTCTTCTTATTGTCATACTCCTTATATATTACATGCATGCACTCATTTGCAGTTTTCCATCTATGAGTATTTGTTATTTTTCCATCATTGTCAGTGTCTGTGTAATATAATTTTCCAAAATGTTTATCTATAATGTCCAATTCAAGCTACATTCTATGTTCTTTACCTAATTTCCAAGTAAAAATAGTACATCTACATTCTTTGGGAGTATCACTACCATTATCTGGTTGTACAGGTTCAATAAATGGGTATTTTGCTACCCAATCTACTTGACAATACCTTCCAATTATCCATGATGTTTTCTTCTTTTCTCAGACTTATTTTTTTGAACGGTTCTGTCATTATCATATTCAACTGGAATATTTTCATTTGAACATTTATCTATTGAATGAATTTGGAATTTGATACAATCTTCTAGCTTTGACATGTATGGGTCAATAAAATCTTCATCTACTGAAATAATTGTTTCCTTAGGGTTTATGTTTTGGTTTATTGTTTCATTCTGAATAAAATTAACAGAAGGGGTTTCTATTTTCAAAAATGAAAAATGTATTAATTGTTACAAAGATATTAAAAAAATAAGCTGATCTAATGAAAAAGAGGGAAAAGGTTATGATAATTTGTTACAAATTATCAGTACCTGTGTTAATGTTTCCAGTGGAAACAACTTGGGTGTTCATTTTTTTGTAGGGATGAAAAAATTGGTTATGGTACCTTTTATTTTTTGTTTTTCTTCCTTTTATTGATTGTTCAAAGAAGCCATTGTAGCTATCCATGAAAATATTTAAACTAGATAAATGTAATCAACATCTAAACAATTCTAAAATTTGCTAATGCAACAAAAATGCATAAGTTGGATGTTACCGAACGGTAGCATAATGCATGCTACCGGATGGTAGCATACTATAGGCTATCAACCAATATCATGCAATATGCTACTGATCGGTAGTATACTACATGTTGTTAGCCGATAGCATGCAATATTCAACCGGCCAATAGCATTATTCATGCTACTGGTCGATAGCATATTGGATGCTTCCGGGCAATAATATACAGCATGCTACCGACCGGTAGCATACTGCATGCTACCACTTGGTAGCATACTACATGATATCGGTCGATAACATGTAGTATGCCACCAGCCGGTAACATCCTTTATACTGCCAGTCGGCATCATGTAGATGTAAGTCTCCACGCAGTATACTACCTACATGCTACTGAATAATCTAAAGTACCTTGAAAGTAGAAAGGAAATATCTACCTCTGGTGACCAGTCCTCGAATTTTGAAAGAATAAAGCCTAAAGAAAATATTTGATAATCATGATTTTATGGAAGGGGAGGTTCCTAAGTTCGATGTTTAGAACTATAAATAATGAAATATAATTACTTAAATAGAATATATATATATATATATATATATATATATATATATATATATGGGGTGAATTTAACATATTTTAATTTCATAATAAGGGAGATTTTAATGATAACAGTCAGCTATCGATGGAAACTCCTTGGTGAACTGACCCCTAAATCTAACTTGTACCAAGAAAATTTTGACGACCCAGTCCCTATTCATACCTAAATTGGTGGACAATTAAGTGGACATAAAAACCCAAAATTTAGGTACCATGATCATGGTTTTTAAACCGCGCTCGCACAATTGTTTTTTATAGGTTTGGTGATTTCCAAACCTAAAAATTCAATCACGGTCCTTTGAGACAAAAAAACAGACCCGTGACTCCTCATTTTCCCCCATTTTTCCTTTCCAACCATGATTTCTCCTAGACCTTTGGCACTCGTGCTTTGAATACCCCCTAAAAATTGCTCTTCAGACTTCTGGATCATGATAGTTTCAACCATGCCACCAAGACAAAGAGGTAAGCCCTTGATTTTGATCAATTTTTTTACATTTTAGGTTATTTTTTGTGATTTTCATGGGTTTTTCAATTTTTTGTTTATGTATACATTTTTATTTGTTTTTTTTTTGTTTTGTTAGTTGCTCAAAAATCCTCCAAAAAATTCCTCAAAACCCTCCAAACAATCCTCAAAACCCTCCAAACATTCCTCAAAACCCTCCTCCAAACATAGATCCACCTCCTGTGGCTCCTTTTGTCCCCACGGAACCAACAGGAACACAAGCTGATATCGTTGGAAGAATCTGAAAAAATAAAATTGTCATTGAGAACCTTATTCAGACTATAAGACAAAATCATGCCACAAATCTGTCCCGCATGACTTTAGCCAACACATTGCAAACATTGATTGGTGAAGTTGACTCCGCAACCAACCAAATAGACAGATGGAATACCTTTAGAGGTGATTGTAGGTGGTGGTATGTAGATAAATTATCCCATGCAGCCGTAAAAGAAAAAAAATTGGAAAAGACCACATTTGTGCATTATTTACTGACCCAAGAACCAATGCCCCCCGCAGCTACTTGCAAATGGTTCCCAATCCATTGGTGCCACGATGACTGAATCAAGAACAATTTTTGGGACCGATGGTGGATGGTTTTTTATTATCCACCATGCAACAACAATGAGGTTCCTCTCTATTTTTTGAAGAAATTATATTGCGAGTTCGTGCTTAATGAGGTCCCAAATTATTTTGACTTTTCTGAGTTTTATGGGTGAGGAGGTGGCTCTGCACAGAGTAGACCTGGTGCACGCGTAGGTCAACCAAGGATCCCCCATGCCCCAAAACCCCCACTGCCTTCAGTTATCCCTCCTACAGTGAAGGAGGTTGTGGAGATTGACACACTACATGCATTGAGGGAGCTCACTGACACTCTGACCTAGCATAGTGACCAGATTACATCTGGTGATGTTGGTGGAGGCACCAGTTCTAGCGCACCACACCACTGTGGATCATGTGGTGCCGTATGCACTGCAGGCGAGACATCATTTACTGGATCACATGATTTCTTTTCTCTAGATGAGATGATGGTGGATGTTTTTGGAACTGGTGCAAATGATCTTGGTCTTTCACAGGTAAATGTCAAATAAATATATATATATATATATATAATAGTTTAATTCATGTTTGAGATTTTAATATATATGTATTTGATTGTACGTCATGTACATACATGTAAAAACTAATTTTTTATTTTATTTTAAATAGCAAGAGCCGGTGAAGGAAACATCTGGCGTTGACATGCTAGCTACTGCAGCTGGGCGTGTTACAAACGTAAGTTTCAAGTTGTACTTAAATTTCAAATTTCATTTGATTGCACTTTTATTATTATAATGTTTCACGTGTACATGTACATATTAATATATGTTTGTATTTTATACGCAGGAGCCTGGCGGGTCATCATCTGCTCTGGGAACTGAAGGCTACTGGCACGCCTCACATGACTTTTACGTAGGTTAGTTTCTCTTTACACTTTGTTTCTAATTGTGGAAGTTCATGTGGATTATGCTTTGGGTCTGTTATGTGGCAGTCATGTAGATTAATATTGATTTGTACATATTTTTTTGTATAGCTTATGACTACCAGAGAGACTCCTCCATATATGCAGACTATGGAGGCTGTTGTAGATACTGCCATAGCATCTGCAGATCCACTAACTAAGGTACAATTTTTCAAATTTGTTAAATTTTGGAGGAATTATTTCTTATTACTTAAATCTACAATATCAAATTTTGTACATGAAATATTTAATTTGAAATTTAATTATTTGTATGTAGCTTACCCCTCGTGAGTCTATTGTTGTCCCTATGACATGTCAATGACAAATTGATAGGGATCATGACATTGTGGTAAGATTTCACATGCATTTTAACTAAATTCTAAGTTTCTAAATTTTGAATGTATTTTAAAAATTTGGGTGTTAAAAACTTGTTGTTTATGAATGTGCAGGTTAGGTTGCAGGCCTGCTTAGAGACGCCTAGGACCACATGGATGAAATCCATAGTGGCATCTCCCTCCACTACATCCCCAAGGTCGTGGACATGCTACTTCTAGCAGGGCAAAGAGAGGGAAGATGTTTCATGATTAGATTCATAGGACCTGGATGTACATATATATATATATATGGGCCATCTGGTCCTAGTTCATGATTCTTCATATAGTCCATTGTATATATAGCCTTATGTGACTGCATGTGGTCCTATATGTATGACACACTTAGTTCAAGATGTACACATGTTATGAACTTATATTTTCAGAGACGTGCATCCAACACACTTAGTTCAAGATGTACACATGTTATGAACTTATATTTTCAGAGACGTGCATCCAACACACTTAGTTTGATACATTATATATCCATGTGTTGGTTTTCATAACGATATTACTTCTATGTTTGATTCGATTTCATTGCACATGATATCCTTCTATGTATGTATGTTCATATGTATATTAGTTCTATATGTATGTTTGATTTAAAATTTAAAAACCACGTCCCAGAGCACTACATGGTACAATTGTTAAGCAAACCTATTCCATTAAGCAAAACCTATGATAACCATGCTAGGTGAACTACAAAAGGGCAATACGTAATTACTTTTTTCACAGTAATTACGTAGGGTGTATGTGCAACTCTAATTATTTTCCCGCCTCCTAACAATGTGCACATCTTTGAAAGAATGGTTGTGAGGGAATTTCTATAACTAACATTTTTTCTTTTAAAGCTAACACTCATCTGTTGCATATCAACTAATGCAAACATTGTTAGAAATAAGCGAGGTAGAGTTCATCTTGAACTATATGAATATAACGTTACTATGGTGCAACATTGCATGGTACAATTGTTAAGAAATTAAGGGAAGCATTTACATTATTTTAGAGATTATCCCATTAATAGGGCTTATCCCATTGATCAATAGATACACCTTATCTCTTTATAATTTGGTGCTATGCCAATCAACTAAGAAGTTACACATGATTTGATTATCGTAAGTAGATTCACTTCCCTATTAAGTCCTATATGTTTTTGTATTTAAGCACACACTTTAAAAACCCCATTTTTTGTATACCCTACAATCCTTCTAGTCCAAAATACACATTTTTGTGAGGGGGTTTGTCAAATAATTCACATCCTTACCATTCCAAGGTATTTGAAAAATTTTCAAGGTTCTTCAATGAATTTTAAAACGATATATCAAGGAATTTGTGAACATTCTTTACATATTTATTTAGGATGTTTGTACATATGTTACGACATATCAATCTAGATAAGAACACATAAATATGTATGTAATGTATATTGTCAAATAATTCACATCCTTGCATTTTAAAGATGATACACTGACAATTTTTTAGGCATTTCAAATGCTAGCAGGTATCCTTGTCATATTTATTTGAAACCCTAACATCTAATAAAAATCTATTTGTTTAACATTTAATTTTGAAACTAAGATATAACAATCGACACATATCATATATGATGTTATATGTTATATAATGGTAAATTGAAGGTTCTTAACTTAGTTGGCAAAAGATATGCAAAAAATATTCTTAACAAGTTCTATTATGTATTAACATGCTTAAAAAGAGATCATTTAACAATCATTAGAGTATTTACATGGTAATGTGTTAACCTTGTTGCAATCTCATTGATGTTAGCCGAGTAGCACATGAGAAGTCATGCCCCGGGATGTCGTGGTCCAACAAACTGTCACCGCCAACACGTTCAATTGGGGGGTATATGCCTTCAGGTGCTATGGCGGGCTCTAGGGAGGCTTGGATTGGAGTCAGACCACCTGATCTGGAGCCTTCCTGGCATTCCTTGAGCCTTCGTGGCATAAATGTTTACAAACTACCTTTTCTAGGCAGTCCTAGGAAATGAACGGAGGTGAGTAGTGAGAAGTCATGCCTCGGGACGTCGTGGCACCAAACCTGACTATGCCAACATGTTCAAGTGGCCAGGTGAATGCTAGAGGAGGGAATCATTTTGGTGCGCGACAACGTCGTTGCTTCCGGGCTACTTCGTTTGGGCGTAGTCCCTTAAGAGCCATGAGACCAAAAAATCATTCAACTTTGATGGGTGACTACGTGGACTCCGTGGCACCTAGAGATGTCTCATCCAATCCTACACCTTAGTGTAGGGACCCTCTACAATAGTATGTCTCAGTTTTTTCCTTCTCCAATCGGTGCTCTTACTGCCCTATTGTTTGCAAACGCGTGAAATAGTGCAGTTTGAGCCAGTGTAAGGCTGTCAAATGCTATATTTTTTAAATGGTGGGTCATGGCACTAAACCGACTATGCCCAAATGTATGAGTGGCTAGGTGAATGCTAGAGGAGGCATCATTTTGGTGCGTGACAACTTTGTTGCTTCTGGGCTACTTCGTTCGGGCGTAGTCCCTTAAGAGCCCTGAGACCAAAAAAATCATTCAACTTCGATGGGTGACTACGTGGACTCCATGGCACCTAGAGATGTCTCATCCAATCCTAAACCTTAGCATATGGACCCTCTACAAGAATAGGCCTCAGTTTTTTCCTTCTCCAATCGGTGCTCTCGTTGCCCTATTGTTTGCAAACGTGCAAAATAGTGCAGTTTGAGATAGTGTAAGGCTGTCAAACGCTATATTTTACAAATGGTGGGTCATGGCAATGAACCGAATATGCCAAAACATCTAGGTGGCTAGGTGAATGCTAGAGGAGGCATCATTTTGGTGCACAAAAATGTCGTTGCTTCCGGGCTACTTCATTTGGGCGTAGTCCCTTAAGAGCCCTGAGACCAAAAAATTGTTCAACTTCGACGGGTGACTACGCGGACTCCGTGGCACCTAGAGATGTCTCATCAGATCCTACACCTTGGCATAGGGACCCTCTACAATAGTCCTGTCTTGGTTTTTTCCTTCTCCAATCGGTGCTCTCGCTGCCCTATTGTTTGCAAACACGTGAAATAGTGCAGTTTGAGCCAATGTAAGGATGTCAAATGCTATATTTTGAAAACGATGGGTCATGGCACTTAACCAACTATGTTGAAACATATGGGAGTGGCTAGGTGAACACTAGAGGTGTCATTTTGGTGTGTAAAAACTTCTTTGCTTCCGGGCTACTTCGTTCGGGCGTAGTCCCTTAAGAGCCCTGAGACCAAAAAATTATTCAACTTTGACGAGTGACTACACTAACTCCATGGCACCTAGAGATGTCTCGTCCAATCCTACACCTTCAGGTAGGGACCCTCTACAATATCCTGTCTCAGTTTTTTCCTTCTCCAATCGGTGCTCTTTCTGCCCTATTGTTTGCAAACGTGTGAAATAGTGTAGTTTGAGCCAGTGTAAGGCTGTCAAACGCTATATTTTGCAAACGGTGGGTCGTGGCACTGAACTGACTATGGATGAAATGTCTGGGTGGCCAAAGTGAACACTAGAGGAGGCATCGTTTCAGTGCACGACAACGTCGTTGCTTCCGGGCTACTTCGTTCGGGCGTAGTCCCTTAAGAGCCCTGAGACCAAAAAATTGTTCAACTTCGACGGGTGACTACGTGGACTCCATGGCACCTAGAGATGTCTCATCCAATCCTACAACTTGGCATATAGGGACCCTCTACAATAGCTTGTCTCAGTGTTTTCCTTCTCCAATCGGTGCTCTCGCTGCCCTATTGTTTGCAAACGCGTGAAATAGTGCAGTTTGAGCCAGTGTAAGGCTGTCAAACTATATTTTGCAAACGGTGGGTCGTGGCACCAAACCAACTACGTCTGAAACATCCAAGTGGCCAGGTGAATGCTAGAGGAGGGATCGTTTTGGTGCGCGACAATGTCGTTGCTTCTGGGCTACTTCGTTTGGGCGTAGTCCCTTAAGAGCCCTAAGACCGAAAAATCGTTCAACTTCGACGGGTGACTACAATGGACTCTGTGGCACCTAGAGACATCTCGTCTAATCCTACACCTTAGTGTAGGGACCCTCTACAATATCATATCTCAATTTTTTCCTTCTCCAATCGGTGCTCTCGCTGCCCTATTGTTTGCAAACATGTGAAATAGTGCAGTTTGAGCTAGTGTAAGTTGTCAAATGCTATATTTTTCAAATGGTGGGTCATGGCACAAAAATAACTACGCTGACATGTCTAGGTGGCTAGGTGAATGCTAGAGGAGGCATATTTTTGGTGTGCGAAAATGTCGTTGCTTCTGGGCTACTTCGTTCGGGCGTAGTCCCTTAAGAGCCCTGAGACCAAAAAATGGTTCAACTTCGACGGGTGACTACTGCAAACTCCGTGGCACCTAGAGACATCTCGTCTGATCCTACACCTCGGCATAGGGACCCTCTACAATATTATGTCTTGGTTTTTTCCTTCTCCAATCGGTTCTCTCATTACCCTATTGTTTACAAACAGGAAAAATAGTGCAGTTTGAGTCAGTGTAAGGTTGTCAAACGCTATATTTTGCAAGTGGTGGGTTGTGGTACCAAAACAACTGTGCTGAAATGTCTAAGTGGCCACGTGAAGACTAGGGGAGGCATCATTTTGGTGCGCGACAACGTCGTTACTTCCAGGCTACTTCGTTTGGGCGTAGTCCCTTAAGAGCCCTGAGACCAAAAAATCATTCAACTTCGATGGGTGACTACGGACTCCGTGGCACCTAGAGATGTATCATCTAATCCTACACCTTGGCGTAGGGACCCTCTACAATAGCCTGTCTCAATTTTTTCCTTCTCCAATCGGTGCTCTCGTTGCCCTATTATTTGCAAACGCACGAAATAGTGCAGTTTGAGCCAGTGTAAGGCTGTCAAACGCTATATTTTGCAAATAGTGGGTCGTGGCACCAAACCGACTATGCACACGCATAGGGATGGTCTTGTAAACACTTGCAGGAGGCATCTTTTGGTTCTCTAAGCTCCAGGTGCTTCTGGGCTACCTCCTCCAGAGCCAAGAACCCCCTCCACAGGTACATAAATCATTGTTAATTACTTCTCTTTTCTTGTAAAACAATGAAAGCTTCTCTTAGCTTCGAGAATTTATAATTCTCTACTAATAGTTGCCAACCACGTGAAGGTGGAAGCTTTTCTGGCACCACTAACCTGCACATAAAAGTGTTAGTCAAAGAAATTTAAGTTTCAAATCAAAACCATACTAGATATATACAAAATACACAAATTTAATAAAATATATGAACTTAAATCTATCTAACTAACAAATTTATATATACCAAAGAAATTATATCAAATAATTTATATATACCAGACATGAGCATTGTAAATTCATTCCAATGAACCATCAGGATTCAGATCTACTCTGAATAGCGGACAAGATTACTTCATGATTTGACTCTTGAACCTTCCAAAGAATCTTGTTATTAGGCCTTCCTCGATATCTATACAGCTGAATATTTGTTTCTAGAACTAGATGTGAATATAAGAGTATTTTCTTGTGTGTCTCAAAGTCTTTAAACACCCAAACAAAGGAGTTTTTTAATGGATACCGTCGAAGCCAAGTTCCAGTAACTACCACTGACCCTATAGGGTACTCAATATCTTCACCATCTATAACAGGAGAAGTCAACTTATTTCTTTCCTCGATGCAATGACATAAGAAATAGTTTGTTCCTTCTTCATTGTCTTTTGTCGCAATAACTGCAAACACATGTCCTACAAAAAAAAAAGGTTTCAACTCAAATTTAAATTATACATATTAAAATTTCAATGGACATAACTCAATACAAAAATTGTAAATAACCATAAATACCTTATCACACCAAAATCAATTTTTTTCTCAAAGTCCTTGGATGTTGCAACTTCATCTGCAGAAACAAGTCATAATGCTTGTGGAGGTTGATAACTAGGAAGTAGAGTTAGAGGCCTACAAATCCATCCATCCACCCATTCTTGTGAATCACACTTAGTAGTGAAAAATTCTGATACAAGATGCACAAAAACATGTCAAATTTCTTGTCCATGCAGCCCACGAAGTAAGTGTCTGAGCTACAAAATGAGTGCATATCACTGGACCCAGTGAGTGTCATAAAATCCTCGTAGTTAGCAATTTGTTGTTCCTCTATCAACCAAAAATATCTGAGAACTATGGAATTTTCTTGAGAACCTCGGGCCATGTTGTCAATACACCATTCCACTATGCTCTTTGCATCTTTCAATTTAGCACCATCTTTGTACTTCAACTCTTCTCTTGCAAGAGATCTTTTCACACATACCCCTGAACTGTCATGCTCTCCTTTTCCATGTCTAGCCTCAGTGAAACTCCAAATATGTTGCACACCCATCTTGATGTGCATCCTGCTCATCCAATAAAACATTTTTGCATTCTTAAACTGAGACGTGTAATTATCTAACCATATATAATGTTGTTTGAAGTGGATGTCCCTATCAGACAAGTTTCCATAAAATAACTGGAAACACCCTTGCACAAATTCAGTAGTATGAGTATGATCATCACTGATATAAAATTGGTACTCTCTTAAAAAAAAATTGATCATTCTTTGTACTGTTAGGAGAATGTATAAATGTTATATACACAAAAATGACAACTTGTACTGATTTGTAATATTGCGATTGAACCTCCATCTGTGGTTACAATGTGTAATTCTCTACAAAATCGACCACTAAAACAATAGTACCAATAAGAAATGTGTCCTTACATATCTTGAACTGTTCATCCAACCATCGATCTCTGTGTGTATGCCTAGCATAATCATAAGCAATTTCAAGCTTAATTTTTTTCATAAATTGAAAAATAGGCATATGTTTTGTAACTAGCTCACACCGTTTAGACTCTTTTCCATCTTTCAACTGGTATGCAACTGATTTATATTTATCAAACTCAACTAAATTATGTCCTATTGCGCTTTCAATTTTCTCATGGATGTAACTTTCAAATTTAGGTAATCCGTCGCATGTACCACAACTTCCATCTAAACAATCCCAACTATAAAAAATTGTCCAACTTTTTTTCACAAAATATTGTAGGAATGAAATCCCTGGAAGATATTGGTGGAACTTGAACACCACATTCCAATAGCATAGTTTCAGAATGAAAATTAGAATGAATACATAAAAATTTAGCATAATGCATTGCAAATTTAACATGTTGCCTACAAAAAGTGGTGTGAGCGTGGTTGATTTTCACATAGAATGGTTTCAATATTTCAAAAAAATGTTGACTAATTTTAATTTCCAGATGCTCTTGTTCAAACTTATGAAAAAATTGAGTTTGAGTCATATCTAAGAAATGCTTTGGATGTGGTTCACGATTAGTAGAGCCAACTCTCTGTTTTACAACATCTTTTGTATTAGGTGAAAATCTAGTGTTATCATGCCAAAATTGAATAAAAAATTCTCTTATAGTATCAAAATTTTCTTTGTCCTTATGTAGTGCTCTAGCAGAAAATGCCCAAAAATATGTGTTATTGAGTAATTGAAGGATATTAAGTCTTTCAATTTCTTTCATTAGAATTTTTTGATTAACTTGCAACATTTGACTTGTTTGCATAATCAAACCATTTTTTGTATTGATTCACTTAAAACACTAGTAGCAAGTACACGACGCACAATATTAATATCCCTAGTGTGTCTCTTGACACCAACAGTGTGATATGCATCATGAAAGTTTTCAATAATTTTAGAGGTTTGACCACATATATTGGATGTTGTCAATCCTAAGGTGTTTAATGTAGGTCTCATTTTAATCAATTTCATAAAACTAACCAACACTTGACATCTTTGGGAATCATTTAAAATTTCAAAATGATTATCCCAAATTTCAGTGTCTTTTCTTCTAATTTTCCGTTCATAAAGTTTGTCAGACATTGGTTTTAAAATTTTTTCATCAATTTCAATAAAATAATTAGGTTTCTTACAGAAAATCCTAGAAGGTGTTTTTGTCAAATTGTGTTTGTCTACAGTTTCAACCTGAATTTCTTTATTCACATTTTCATTGTCTCCTTCAATTTCAACATATGCTACATCAGGAGTATTTAATTCTTCTTCAACATTGACAGTAAAATCATCTTCATCACGAGTATTTAATTCAACTTCAACATTGACAGTAGAAACATTACCTAGTTCCTCATTGCTTACAATAGTAGGGGTTGAAGATTAACCTCTTCTTGATTCACGAAGATTCCACATTCACTCAATATTTTTAAATCTATTTGCCTCTAATTTGTTCGGTGTTTTTTACTTAATGAATTCCTTTTTTGACTTCGTTTCTTGTCTCCCATGATGTTTTTCTTCTGGTGATAAGAAAAACGTGCAAAAAATGACATAATTTCGCAGTAATTCATACGGTAAAGTCAAACAGTAAATATCACAAGGTAATTAGAACATTGGGATGTGTGTAAATATGATTTAAGAACCACGATCGCACTTTACAAACCGCACTCGTGGTTTGTAAAGAACGATCGTGGTTCTTGTTATAAAACCTGTGATCACGGTTTATAAACCGCGATCGTGGGTCTATCTATATCATCAAATCCGACCTTAAAGCTCAGGAAATATTTTGTTTTTCCCCAACCAAAGGTATGGAAGGTCATTATGAAGTGTAAAATGTTAAAAAACTTCAAATTTTCTCTTCCACATAATTGAACCATGCTGAAAATCTAAAAACATTTCACAAAAATGGTGCCATCGGATAGGGGAGACTGTTAGCTTTGTAGAAATATTGATTTTAAAGTGAATAGAATAAGATAAATATCATTTTATAATTTTTTACTAACAATAGGTCTTTAAGACATTTTTTCCGGTGAATGTTCATGTCTACGTTTAAGACTGCAACTTTTGTTTTGCTTATCAAAATGTGATAAAAATTATACCATCCCAATCGTGGAGAAATTCTATACACGTTAAAAAATGTATATATTTGATTTTGATATTTTTTTGATATAGTTATGGCATGTAAATGGAAAAAAATCCATTTTCCAAATCTTTTCAAACCACTTTCTTGGAAAAAATCATAAAACGGATATTGCTCGAAAAAATACAAAATAAAATCCATCCCAAGATAGACAACTACATCTAACTTTTCACCAAATTAAAAATAATAATAACAAGATTTGGTCATCCAAATCGTGGGCAAACGGACTATAATCTTATAGGTTTTAAAAAAAAAACCCAAGTCATATAATTTTAAGTGTTTAATATAGCTAAACTTTTCTGTTTTAAAAAAAAATAGTAGTTTAGAAACTAGATTCCAGATGCTGCGATTCATATTTATATAAATTTTTCTAATTTTGGGTGTGCATATTGCTAATAATCCCTACAAGTTGAGATTTTGCTATTTTTTGCAGTATGACGTCCACTTATGACCCCTTTTTTGTCCACCAACTTGCTACACTTACCCACTAGGCTACGAAGTCATCATAGGAAATTTTCATAATTTGGATTACTGGTTGCTTTTTAGGTGTTTGTGAAGGGTCCTTATATGGGCTTGGTGAAGAGGTGGTAGCTACAGATGTAGAAGATTCATTTTTAATAGCAGGTTGTGGGGATGTTTATTTTAGGGTACTACTAGGAGATGTGGGCGCAGATTCAATGATAGGTAATGTTTTATTAATGGTGTTTATAGTGTGGTGAGCTTGTATGTTGTTGGCTTGTAGCTGAATACTTGATGGAGAATAATTGCGGAATGATTGTTTGAAGATTTCCAAATTCTTGATTTGGGGCACATTAGGATTATCTAAATTTAGCTCACATTTATTGATCAGATCCTGCAAGAAGTTACACAAGGAATGAAATTTTTCGATGTCATGACCCTTAACTCTGTAGTATTTTGAAAATTTGTAATCTCTATACCAAGAGGGCTTAGATACATTTGTGTCAATTAGACAAATGGGTGGAAGAGAGATCATGTTAGTAGAAAGGAGTTTGTCGAAAATGTCCCCATAAGTCTCTCTAATGGGTATATAATTACGTTAAGGCCAGGAGCGTTCGATGATCGAACTTTCTGTAGAGGAAGATTTGGCAACTACGACATTTGTTGATGACTTAGATTTATCTGAACTGGAAGATGGTTTTGATGAGAATTTTGTTTTAGCTTTCTTTAGTCTAAGTTTTCCTCTACCTTCTTCGATGGATCGTAGCACAAGATTATAGAACATGGTAAAGACTTCATCAAATGTTTGAAATGATTGAAATTGTAGTGTATATGAAATATTTTGTATGCATGAATGAGAGAGTAATTTGATTAAATCCGTTTGTGGGACTGAGAATTATAATTGATTAGTTATACCCATCCATCAGGAAACAAAGTTTGTGATAGAAGCATCCTTGAATTTCTTAGTGGCATAAAGTCCTGTAATGGTTATTTTGTGGGCGATGTTGATAGAAAAGTGTTCCAGGAAGAGTTGAGTGAGTTGTGCGAATGAGAAAAAAGAGTATTGAGGGATGTTGTTGTACCGGTCTATGGCAGGACTGGATAGAGACATAGGGAATTTCCTAAGCATCAGATCTTAATCATGACCTATAAGATAACAAGCGAGATGAAAATATCCTAGTTAGGTGGATAGGATTTGTACGGCATGGATGGGTGAATGGGCTCGTTACATATTTTCTAATATGAAATTATATTTTTAGGTGCCATATAAGCAGCTTCGAGACTGGATATTATGTTCATTAATGCCTGAAGGGGATCCATTTTTTATGGTTTTTGTGTGCTGGATGAGGATGAGCCAGAATGATTGAATGAATATTGATTAGCTTGATATTGTTGTGAGGGATTTTACTGGAAGGGGATATTTTGTTGAGGGATGTTTGTGGGGATATTGTAAGTCGCCTGTGATACTAATGGTTGCGATGTTTGAATATATTGATAAGGGAAATGAATGTACATGTTCAAGGGATGTTATGATTGTTAATGGATATGTTGAAAAGGGGTTGTGAATACAGGGGTGGCTAATGAAATGGAATAGAGGTGACGATAAAAGGGTTGTGATTTTTGCTGAATTTTTTGGAAAGGAAAAGGCTATGATTGTTTTGGTATGTATTGTGAAGAAACAAGTGGTTGGGATGGCTGAGACATGTACTGAGAAATGAGGGGAGTCGAGGATTGTAATGAAATAGGGTGAGTACTCGAAATAACACTAGTATTGATTAAGGGTGTGGATGTGGGGATAGATAAGGTAATGTTCTAAATAGGCATCATGGTTTTTTGAGAGAATAGTGGTTAGGATAGGCTGGCAGAAATAGTGACAGAACTCACGAGAGGTGTTTGAACAAAAAAGGAAACTAGAGGGAAGTGTGTGGAAGAAGATGGACTTGTGTTGTTTTGAGGAGGCATGGAACCAGTGGATATGTCTAGTGAAGATGTTGGCTGTTGAGTAGTTGTGTCTTGTGAAGAGATTAAATTAAGGTAAAAAATGGTAATTGAACACAACACTAGATGTTTCTAGTCGGCTACTAGGGGTAAGAGTAAATCTATTGGATGACAGGTTCATGATTGGGGTCAATAAAATGGGAAAAACCAAATAATGGATCAAGTACGTAAGGATGCAGTTCAAGTAGCAAAGGTTGATGGTGAACACCCCTAGCTACAAGGTAGGCATTAAGGGCTACGGGGTTTGAATCTAAGATCCATGAAAACACATGATCCCCACTATTAAAGTAACGGGGGCTAAAGGGCTATGAAATATGAGATGAAATAGATTGGCTGCTAGGAGAATGTTGTTATTTTTGGTCTTCTAAACAAGGTGAAAAAGAGGCTTGTAACCTTTTTAATAGTTGTGAGGAATTCATGAGGCATGTTCAGATTCTTTCAAGGTCGTCTGTCATGTTTTCTTGATTCTCAAGATGGGGTGTTGATAAAATTTCTTGGCGTTGATCAACAAGTCATTGAGCTTCATCTTGTTGGGGTTGGGATTGTTGGAAGGTTATTTGGTATTATGGTGTGGATTGTTGGAATGGACTGGACATGTTTTCTGAAGTATGGATATGAGATTGATGTCTTCTAAGCACCATATTAACAAAAAAACAATCACATAAAAAATGAAAATAAATCGAAATGGGTTGATTACAAGCAACAAGCAAGTCACATAGAATGATTTTATTTTTATCTTGATTAACTTAGAAAGGTGAAATGTGTAAAGTGGTTGATAGGGTTCTAGTAAATGGCCATCTATGGATGGTTTTGGGAATTTTTAGGACCAGATTCCTCGATATACACAAAGGTGCGTGAGGGCCAAATATATGTTGGTGTCTGTACAAGGCCTGGTATTAGGGCCTACCCTCTCACTTCACGGTCCTACAAAGATAAGGGATTCAAGTGCTTAGCCAATATACTGACAACCATGTCTTTATACTCAGCCAGAAAACTAAGTCGATTTCCTTAATAGGTGATGATATCTCAATAGTTATCACGTGTTTAGGAGTGTTTGATGCAAGTTTGATATTTTTCGTGATTTGGATGTGTGAGGGAAAATAACGTGAATGCAATAAATTAACCTTTTAATTAATCTATGTGATCTAGTAGGATGTAAGGTTCGATTTATAACCCATAAGAATGATTGAATTTTATGAGAAAAAATAAAAAAATGCAATGCTTGAAAGAAAAAAGAAAGGGGGAAAACACACTTGAAAAATGCTTCCTTTTTAACTTTTTAAAATTTTAATTATTTAGCAATAATAGAGCAAACAATAGCCTCCTAAAGCAAAAACTTGTAAAAATGTTAGCAGAAGACAAAAAATACAATAGAAAATGGGGTCAGAGGTTGACTATTTAAGTAATTAAAAGCACTCGCAGAGATCATCGGTGATTGATAGAATCACTGGTGATTAACACAATCACTTGCGATTTGACTGGATCATTGGTGATTACAAAGCAGAAAGCTAAAAAATGAATTTTTAATATAAATAAAATGAAGAAAGGGATAGATTTACCACCAGGTGTGTCAGAATGTTAAGATATGTTTTTACTTTCTAATTTAAATTAATGAAGTGAAACAATAAAAAAAATTGACCTTGGAAGATGCGGGGTTTACCGACACCTGTGGAGATGGATGTTGTTAGATTGAAGTTGATCAAGTCCGGATGAATGTAAGTCCTCCTATCTTGCAAAATAACTTGCACTTAAAGAAGCTAAACATAAATGATTAGACAAATAGATAGACGAGCTGCCCAACAAAGGTTGGTCCCAAGAATCCAAAGGGTATTCCTTAGAGGATGTTAGCCTATTTTATAACAATTAAGTGAATTGACAATAATGATATGGATGGAGATAAAGCTATACAATCAATGTAAATATGTGGATAGAAGAGGAGAAGCTTTAGAAGTCTATATGGATGGGAAAATCCTGTGCGGCTTCGAAAGTGACCGAAGAGAGGGTAGATACAATCTATACGCGTTCAAAGTAGTCATACTGGAAATCTTTAGTTTTATGTTGGATTTCATGGAGGAATTATAATTGATCCTCAATATATTCTTTGTCGACAACGAATTGGATAACACAAAGTGTCATCTCCTGTAAGATGTTATATTGTTCCCAAAAAAAGGGGTGTTGAACTATAGGAAGGTTGTAAATGTTAGTAATTGGATGTGAAAGACTAGGAAATAGTAATGTTAAATGCAGAGGATTTGATAAAAGATGATAAAAAAAATGATAAATTGATGAAATGGTATTTTTGACAGGAACTGTCGGCAATTAGGGTGAATCACTGACGATTGTAATGATTTTTGACAGTTTAATAAAAATGAAAGATTGAAGCTACATAATGCTATTTTTGACTGATTATGATTGAAAAAGGATAAATAAAGATCACAAAGGTACTTTGAAACTATTTTGAGCTAAAATATGCCTCAAACTTTAAATGGAAAAGATTTGAGAAGGTTGTGATGAAAAACTAATCATCAAATGCTTGAGAATGCTTGATGAAGACTTGATGATGCTTTTTGATGTCTTGTGTGTTGATACGTATAACAACAAGATATAGGACACGTTGGATTTCAAGATAAAATATTGGGGGTAGAGATTGAAAATTAAGGATTGAAATTCCAAAGTTGAATATCCTAAAGGGAGAGCTAAAAGCTCATATTTATAATTGTTGGCGATTTGTATTTTTTAGAAATACAGGTGCTAAAGTGGTTAAAATCACTTCTAATCGAGGTTGTTTCATTTTGAAGTTTAGGTAAATGATTAGGAAAATATTAGAGGTCAAGGTCTAGGAGTTAAATGGTTATGGAATGGTTATATTTTTAATTTTTTTTTAACTTTCAAGTGGTTTTAGGTAGTTTTGGAGGGGGTAAAGGTGGATTTAATAGTTGTGAATAATATTTACACAAGGTAAATATGGTGGGGGATTTTAGACTTAGAGATATGTGTATATATGAATTGAATAATGACTTTGATTAATGTAATAGTGAAGATGGTATAAGTGATGAAGGAAAATGAGTAGTGTAAATTTTGAGTGTTAGGCTTCCTTTGTCACTTGAATTTCCTTCACTTGAATTAGGCCAATAATTGAAATTTGAGGGTGTAGATCAAAGAGAAATTAGAATGGAAGAACTTGTTGATCTTGAAGAGTTAATAAATTCTACCATGATCAGATTGGAGTAACATTAAAAATAAACCAAATAGTGGTTTGATAAAAAGGATAGGACTTAGACATTCAAACTTGGTGATCTAGTCTTGAAATGGGGATGCAAACAAATCTAAACTAAGACGACACTCTAAATTTAATGCAATTTTGAGTAGGCCATATATCATTAGTGATTTCAAAGAGGATAACTCTTTTGAGTTATTTGACCTTGATGGAAATGCATATAAGATCCCAGACAATGGAATTTATATCAAGAATTCCCATTAGGTTCTTTCATTATATCTTGTACATAACATATTAGTTTTTAATTCGTCTAAGTGCTGCTAGCACATAGTCTTGTTGGAAGTGTAGGTTTCAATTCACTAAGTACTCTACATAGTATTTTGTTGCTTTCAGATGGCATGGTTTTTCACAGGTATCATGAAGGATTTTACAGAGGTATGAGTTGGAAAGAGTTTCAGAACTTAAGGATTAGCTGAAATATCTCATGAAATCAAATGTAGAGCAACTAAAATCATATTTGGGGAAATTTTTGAGATGCCCATTCCTTATCTCAACAGATAAATTGTAGGGGAGACATGGTTTAGGCAATGTTTCAGGTGGATTTATGGGTAGAGTTTTGAGTTAATATCAATTTTATGATTTTTCATGCTAACTCCATGCCCAAAGGATGCTTCAGGGCCACTGATATCTTCAATCTAGAAAGAAAATTATCCCATGAGATGCCAAATTGTTGTCCAATTTTGCACCCCTTGCAAAATTGGTCAAATTAGAAAATCCAGACTTGGGCAGTATGATGGTCTTGAAGAGGAATTTGGAGAAAATAATTATGCTACCCGGTTGACACAAAATAATTATGCTACTGGCACACATCAAAAAATTATACTACCATCCAAAACCAAAGAATTATGCTACCGTCTAACAAAATAATAATTATGCTACCATCCAAAAAAAAAAATTATGCTTCCAGCTGACACCAAGGAATGATGCTACCCGGTCGACACCCAAAGAATTATACTATCGAGCTGACACCAAATAATTATGCTACTAGCTAACACCAAGGAATGATGCTACCATCCGACACTAAATAATTATGTTTTTGGTTGACACCAAAAAATTATGCTGCTGGCCGACACTAAAGAATTATGCTACTGATCGATACACAAGAATTATGCTACTAGCCAACACTAAGGAATGATGCTACCAGCCGACAAAAAATAATTATCCTACCGGATGACACCAAAGAATTATGCTACCGTCTGACACTAAAGAATTATAATACCGACCGACATAAATGATGGGTCAAGCCGAAGAACATAGTGTCATGGGGAAACGATTAGGTGAGGTTAGGTGGATGAAAAAAGGGAAAACATCTTCAACATTAAAGAATGTAGTTCCAGGTAGCTCAACAACTAGTTTTAATGAGGTATGGTGCCCATTTCTTCTTCTTCCAGCAAGTTACCATTGGGAAACACATTTATAAGGTTTTCCATACCTCTTTTCAAATATTTAATGCATGTTGTCAATCAGTGGAAAAGAAATTTGAGACCTCTCTCTTTCCCATTATCTATATATTGTAAAAGGAGGCTCATTTGTAAGGGTTAAACATTCTTGTAATGCTAGTACATCCTTCTACAAGTTTTGCGTGTCAATTTTGAGTTGGAGGCCTCATATTTAGATATTTATAGGGTGATTCTTGCCTTCTCCCTTCATTGTAATGAATTGTGCATCTGTTTGGAGCAATAAAATACTTGTTTTGAGGTTATTGTCTTCCCTAGCTTCCATTTTATTGCCTTTTGTTTCTTCTACAGGTATGTTGTGTGTGTTTTATTCTCCTTGCAAGTTTTAGTGTTGTGCTCCATGAAAATGGTGGTTTCAATGTTGTTTTGGACTTTGGTACTCGTTTTTTTCCTCTCCTTCTTCATTTTATTCCCATTTTCACTCATTTAAAACTGTATTTCCCTTTTTTCTTGGTGTTATCACCTCTATATAGTATAGGATTTATATTTCATGCATCTCCTACTCATCCTGATTCCTTGAAATCATAGATTAGAGTTATATTGTTACATTTCATTTTCCTAGGAGTAGGTTTTGGGAGTTGTGCTTAATGGGTTTTGAAGTGGTGCTCTGTGTGAAAACTATCTATGATCTCTGGTGCATCCTGTCCACCCTCTCCTCTACTCACCTCTCTCCACTTCAAGCGGTTGAATCTATGATTCAAACCACTTAATTTTCTGGTGTATCACCACTTAGTGTAGGGTCTTTTACCCTCTCTATCTCTCTCTCTATCCCCTTGGAATGGTTAGATTAGGATAGGATAGGTTCCTCCTGCACTGGAGTAGCATATGGCAGGTAGATTAGGAAGCAAGAACTGGTTTTCTCCGGAGGGCCATCTCAATTTTTTCAAGTCCCACATCTTGAGAGATGGCCCCATGTTGTGCAATCACACTAAATTCCCCACTTCACACCCGGGCTGTTCAGGGGTGCGATGATTCTGCACTAATAGTTTTGGCACGCCTGGTGGGAAACTGAGGTTAGATTTTCCATCTTTCCAAACGTGTCTCATTACAAAAACAAATCATAAGCCATTGTATGACCACACTAATAGTTTTGGCATGCCCAGTGGGATAGCACCTTAACACTTCATCTTAGAAGATTGGTGTGTTCTTGTTGAGATTCAGCCTTTTGAGGCACATGGAAGCACATCTGGCGATTCCATCTGGTCAACAACCCTATCTCTGAAGTTGCAGACCTTTTCCATCCATTTCAACCTATTTTCATCCATTTTCTTCTTCCATATCTTTCATTTTATCCCATTCCATGAAGATGTGCAATCATGGCTTCATTTCCTTCTTGAAACTCACACTTACAGCAGCAATGCAGTTCACCTCCAATGCATTTCCCAACTCCTCCAAATCAGCACTATAATTAGATCCAGGACCGTTATGCTTACCCATATGAGCAGGATCAAATTTAGTTTTTCCATAGAGCTTATCAAGAACAAGGGGACGCATACAGTGGCGACAACTATGTGGAGAATGATGGTTTGCTAGAGAAGGTTCAAAAAATGGAGGCTAGTATGGTTCAATCAAGGGACATAGCACAAATGAAGGCATTCAAGATTGGTTGGAGGGCACCTTTTCCATGGGAAGGCCCTTTTCCAAGAAATTATATCCCTTAAGAGAAGCTTGACTTCATGGTTGAAATGTTTCCTCAACTTACACAATGGATTGAGGACATTGAGCCTTATGAGAAAAGTGTGAGACAACCTTGTGAATCGGTAAGTCAATCACTATCTCCAATTCCTTTATTTTCTCTTTCTCAAACTTTATCATTTCAGCATGATCAAGAGTCTAGCCCCTTATTTTCTGCCCCAAGTGTTGATTTCTCTTCTCCATCTCCTGATCTTCCTCCCCATTTCAATTATTCTCCCCTTTTCTTTCCCAATCAGTCATTCCCACCAAAGAAACAAGAAGTTCCACCTCCCTCCCCACCACAAACAATTGCAAAGCTAGTTGAACCCCAACCTATCACTCCTCTTGCTTTCCCAAGCCAATGTTGGAAAGAGACTCAATAATCAAGTCAAGGAAAACAACAATAAGTGGATCCCAACAGAGAAGAAACAACAGGCAATCTAAAGAGTTGGGCTACTAAATTTGGGTTTACAAAGATCCCATTGATGGTCAAGCCAATAGAGGAGGTCAGGGTTGAAGAACCAGTGGTGGTTGAGGTTGAGTTTGCAGTAGAAGAAGAACATAAATAAGAAGAATAAGATCAATAGTCTGTTTTCTCTGAATATAGTGTCCATGATGGCACTTTTTCTAAAGAGGATGTTGATCTGATCCAAGCTATACAACCAGTTAAAGATGAGGAACAATCAGTTCCATGTCCAAGTGAAGAGGAGCGACTGGGAGAGATAAAATTAAAGTTGAAGCCACTTAATGAAGAAGGCATCATTGAATATATTTTTCTTTCATTTCAAGGGCATGATTTGATTGATGAACCCATGATGGAGGAGGATCATACAATTTCAGAGGCCCCAAGTGTGGAGCAGGCTACGATAGAACCTTCAATTCTTCCTCCCACTTCATCCCCTTCAAGATCTGATGTTGAAGAAGAATTTGAATTTTCAAACTTCATGTTTGAGGAAGAGGGAAACCATGGTGAGCTACTTGTAGATCAAGAGGACACCATGGAGGAGCTCAAGCACATGCAACAAGACAACAAGGCTTGGAGGACTTATTTGATGGAGAAGATCCCATGGAGATTACATCATTTATCCTCCTCTATCCATCTTCCAAGCATATGAGCCTGCTTCCATGAAGGAGAGCATTCAAGGACAATAGCTTACACTTCATAACAGCCCTCTAGAACTAAGGTTGGAAGATATGAGTCTTCCATGTTATTCAAAACAAAAGGAAGAGAAAAGGAAAGAAGATGTCATCATCTCTATCACACCATCCATCCAAGAAGGTCCACAAAAAGACTCCATTTTTGGAGTTAAATTTTATAGCAAAGGGCGCATTCAAAGGATCAGACCATTCCCAATCAGGTACTTGGCTTCATTAGAGCCAGGAGAGAAGCCAAAACCATTCATGCCTACTTCAGGGCATGAAGATGAGCATCAAATTACCAAGGGTCATCATCAACACCTCTAGGAGTCCAATGCCAATTAGCTTGAGGAGGTATTTTGGGTTTATGTAGATACCTTGATGATGTGGGTGGAGGACCGACTTATAGTCAGTTTTTCACTCATACAAGCAGCCATATTCAGTGTCAAATCATTTGCATGGTTGCCCCTCTTGAGAAAGGGAAGCTACTTCTCCCTGCCTGCAGCAGGCTTTGTTTAGCCCCTTTTCTCTTTGGTTAGTTTAGGAGTAGGAGTACTTAGACTTTGTTTCCAGTAGAAGAAGTTCCTATGCACACTTTGCATGTCTCATTTTAGGCATGTATGATTTTGTTTTTGTACATAAGTTTTGTTCATACTGCTCCAGAGCTACTGAGGCCAGGCCCTTCACTATTCATGGCAGAAGACTCATATTTTCTTGTAGCAGTTGCAAATTTCAAAATTAAAAAAATGCAGAGATACTAAATCCATCTTCAAAACAATCCATTTAGGGACAGATGAAAGCCCTAGGTCAAAACAATTTTCTACTCTTAGAAGCCTTATTTTAAGATTTCTTATGAAAATTTTAGGGTCACTAAGAGCAAGCAGTTGGGCTCGCAGCAGCTCGGGGATCATATTTTTAAAGAAAGAGGATCAATATTATGCTATTATTCTTGACTCCATGCCCAATGGATGCTTCAAGGCTACTGGTCCCTTCATCTAGCAGGAAGATGGGTCCCCGCAAGTCGCCAAATTGTTATCCATATTTTCCCCCCCAGGTAAAATTGGTAAGCCATGACCCTACATAGAAGAAACCAAAGAAATCATGTTCAAATCCTATAATCATGCAACAGAGGGACTCTACAATGGAATGAAAAGGCCTACGAAAGATAAAATGACCCCGTGCAAGAAGAAGTTCAATAAACAGCCCCATTGAATGAGCCTGTGCTTCAAATCCAGCAAACAGGTTGTAGGGAGGCTCTAAAATGGAATAATAGGGTCGGGGAAGGATGCCAAGTAGTGTTAAAGAACCAAAGGATCAAAGGAAAAGAAATTAAAAAGGCTCTAAGTCTTTAGGCTCTACAAATGACTCATAACGAGCCCCAAAATTGACTAAGTATGGAGGAGACAACGAAAGCTGCCAAGTGTCCAAATGGTGCGCCTCTAAAAGTTAAATCCAAAGGGGTAGACTCAAACAAGCACCAAGCCTCCACATGTCCATAGCCCCAAAAGTTGCACTAGCTATTGAAAAGTCTTCGACTCAGTGGAAGGTGTCAAGTGTTGGCTTGGTGTAATTCCAAGATGGGAGCCCAAGGCGGAGACTCAAAATTACGCTAGACCTCCACGTAGCCAATGGTCAACAGAGGTCAAAAGGGAGAGCGGGCCCAAAATTACTAAGTATACAGTGCAGGTGGAAGGAACCATGTGTCTTAATGATGCTCCTTGAAAGGTAAAATCCTTAGCGGGTTTTCAAATGAGCGCGGACCTTCCACGTGTCCCAGAGTCCAAAAAGGGACAGAGTCGGGGTTGAATAGTCAAAACAGAAGCAGGACGGCGGAAGGTGCCAAGTGTCAACATGGTGCTGTTTCAAGAGTAAAATTTGGGGTAGGTTTTCAAATAAGTGCTAAGCCGCCACGTGTCCAGGGTCAGACTTTTGGCCCCGTCAAGCAAAGAGACTGAGGCAGAATACAAAGAAGTCTGAGAAGATAAAGGAAGCTGCCACATGTTAGTCCATCGCTATTTCAAAAGAAAAAGGAAAGGGTCAAATCTCTAAGGTGCACGAGGCCGCCACGTGGATCCTGTATGGAAAGACTCTTTAAATATTGCGCACCCGAGACCCATATATTCAAATGGCCATATCGTTTGACCAAAAACTAAGATTTGGGTGAGAGAAGACTTTTTGGAAACGTCTCGACATCCTCTATGCCATGGAAGCATAAAATTTGATCTTTAATAGGCTTTGGTCAGTGAAAATGGGAAAACATCTTCCAGGCCATTAATGCAGAATCTATTTGCTCCAACAACCAGATCGAGTTTGATTTGATCGGCCGTTCTTCTTCCTTGACATGTCAAGTAGACATAAGGAATCAAAATCAACAGATTGTGGGCATATTTGAGATTGGCATTGATTGACATTGGTTGAGATTTTAGAATAGTATTTAATGCGTCACAGAGATGGTTGAAGCAGGATTTGAATTTTTCCCTCCTCTCTCTCTCTTATTCTTCCTATATATGGTAAAGGAGGGGCATATTCAAATGGTTTTTGATCTTCCCTCTTCTGCCCCCTCTCTCTTTCTTCCTTAGGGTCGAATGTGGATTTTAAGCCTCCTCCCATGGCTCTATAATGGCATTTTCTTGCATCTTTCCCAATGACAATGTATCGTGTAACTTTTGGAGGAATATGATCTATTTCATGATGTATTTGTCCATCCTTGGCTCATTTTATTGTCTCTTCTTATCTCTCGTTGTTGCAGGGTATATTATGCATACTATGATGTCTGTTACATGTTCTAGGAGCTATGCTTAATGGGTTTCGAAGTGGTGCTCTATGTGAAAACTATCTATGATCTGTGGTGCATCCTGTCCACCCTCTCCTCTGCTCACCTCTCTCCACTTCATGCGGTCGGGTCTATGATTCAACCACTTCCTTTTCTGGTGTATCACTACTTAGTGTAGGCTCTTTTACCCTCTCTCTCTCTCTCTATTCCCTTGGAATGGTTAGATTAGGATAGGATAGGTTCTGCTTTCACTGGAGTAGCTTGTGACGGGTAGATTAGGAAGCAAGAACCAACTTTCTCTAAAGGGCCATCTCAAGTTTTGTAAGTCCCATAGCTTGAGATATGTTCCCATGTTGTGTAAGCACACCGAATGCCCCACTTTACACCTAGGCCATTAGGGGGTGCTGTGATTTTGCACTAACAGTACCATTTGGAAATGGATTTATAATGTTTTCCATACCTCTTTTCAAATATTTAATGCATGTTGTCGATCGGTGGAAGAGGAATTTGATTCCTCTCTCTTTCTCATTCTCTATATATTGTAAAAGGATGCCCATTTATAAGGGTTATACATTCTTGTAATGATAGTACATCCTTCTACAAGTGTTGTATGTGGATTTTGAGTTAGAGGCCTCAGATTTAGATATTTATAGGGTGATTCTTTCCTTCCCCCTTCATTGTAATGAATTGTGCATCTACTTGAAGCAATAAAATACTTGTTTTGTGGTTATTGTCTTCCCTACCTTGCATTCTATTGCATTTTATTACCTTTCATTGCTTTTGCAGGAATGTTGTGAATGTTTTATTCTCCTTGCAAGGTTTAGTGTTGTGCTCCATGGAAATGGTGGTTTCAATGTTGTTTTGGACTGTGGTACTTATGTCTGCCCTCTCCTTCTTCATTTTCTTCCCATTTTCACTCATTTAAAATTGTATTTCCACCTTTTCTTGGTGTTATTTCCTCTCTTTAGTTTAAGATTTATGTTTCATGCATCTCCTTCTCACCCTGATCCCTTGGAATCGTAGAGTAGGGTTAGATAGTTGCATTACATTTCCTAGGAGTAGTTTAACATTAGGAATAGGTAGAGGAACCAACCTTCTCTAGAGGTCTCTCAATTCAATTCCCATAGCTTTGAGACAATCCCACGTTGCCTCAAATCCCTAGATCATTTTGATTTGGGACAGGTGTAATTTTGATCTCGAACAATGTTCATGACAACTAGTTAGGATTTTGATTGACCAAAGGTTTCAATACGAGTTTAAATTTGAGTATACAAGGGTTGTTCTCTTCTTGAAACTATGTGTGGCCTTAATATACATGGTTTTGGCTATTACAAAGACTATTGTGTTGTTTAATTGATTTGGTTGTGTTGTATATTTTGTGGGTTCTATAAATTATTGAATTGAAAAATCATGCAATTTACACCATCTAAAATTACATGCATGTTGGGAATATAAATTGAATATTGTAACTTTTACTATGATATACAATAACATTTTTGAATGACATTTGTAAAATTGAACTCCCTTTTTACAAGCATTGAAGATACAACTTTCATCACTGATTAAAATTTTGTCTATTGGTCGTTGAAGAGACAATATTTCCATGATAATGTAACATCACATAAAATTTCCAAGAATCTCCTTTCTCTCCCTATCGACGTTTCCATTGCACACTCATGGTGAAATTTCTAGCTATAATATGTGGTATAAAAAGAGTGAACTTAAAAGGATTTTTAAAATTTAAATTTGAGTTATAAAAATGAGTTTGAACTCACAAATCTAAAAACATTAGAAATACACAAAATACGTTGTAAAAAATATGTTTAGTCTATTGGAAACTTGAAAATATTGATAAAAAAATTAGGAACTTAAAATTTGAAATCTTCGAGAATACGAATAATTATTTTGGTATGAAACAAATCATATTCAAAACACTAAAATCTTGTACTTGAGAATATTCTAAACAATTTAAAAGTCATATTGTACCTTTGCAGTCATAAATTTGACACATAAAACCCTTTTATGGGAACTAATATAGATAAAATAAAAAGATACATTATAGGTTTTCATATTGCAATCTTCGAAATTGAAAACCCTGAAAACAAAAAATTGGACTGATATAAAATATGAGTATTCTATTTTAAACCTAAAAATTGAAAATTGAAACCCAAAAATCATGGCATCAAATACCTCATAGATCCTAAAACACAAAAATCGAAACCAAGAACTTAAAAATTAAAACCCCAAAACTTAAATCTTGAAAGATCTATCCCTGAAAAACTCTAAAACCCAAAACCTAAAACGTGGAAAGTAAAAAATTATGAACACAAAAATTTCAAATATGAAAATATGAAAAATGAATCAAATATAAAATGGAAGGGAAAAACCAAAAACTCTAAAACCCTAGAATCGAAAGCCTTAAACCTAAAAACTTTGAAATTACAACAAAACCCAAAAACCTTGAAACTTGAAAACACTAAAATTAAAAACCTTGTAAAATTTGAATCCCAAAACTCAAAAACCATGAACCCAAAAATTAAAACATGAAAACCATGAAATCTAATCCTCGAAAGATTCAAACCCGAAAACTCTAAAATCCATAACCAAGAAAACCCAAAATCTTGAAACCTTTGAATAAGGAAACCTTAAAAACATGAAAAATGCGTTAATATAAAATTCCCTCCAAACCCAAAATCCAAAATCCTTAATCCTCAAAAAAACAAAAAATTGGATTACCCAAAAACTTATAAAACCTAAAAACTCAAATAAAAAAACACAAAAACCCCAAAACTTGAATACCATGAATCCAAAAATCCCAAACCCAAAAATGCATAAAATTTTATTTATATAATGTTTCTTCAAAACCTAGATCTTAATCCAAAAAAATGGAAACCCGAAACAAAAAATCTAAAATCTCTAAAACCCTAAAACAAGGAAAATATCTTAAATACATGTATCTAAAAAAAAAGTTAATATATGTCAATATCAACGTGCATATCTTACATTATTCACATACCACATTGATTAATAACTCAATTATCTTCTTTGTGAATTTCCTATTGAATTGTGACATATAACCTCAACCTAGTTGCACCACTATCTCAGGCTCAAAGAATTGATTTTGAGGAAAAAAACGAGATGCAAAACATTAATATATGGCCAAGATATTATGATTTTTCAATAGAATTCCAAGAAAAAAAAAATTACCAAATGGATGTCAAATTTAAATTTAAAACTACATTGTAAAATTCAATTGGACATCAAATATAATATCCCTAACCAAACTATTATATGTCATTAAAATAGATAAAGGGATACATATCATTGTTTTATTAAATCCATAGACCAAAGAATAATACAGTCGTGTAAAAATATTTGTTCGCATATTTATATCAAACATAGAGTTCTTTGAGGAATCACCTTTGGTGCAATGAAAACACCATGAACTTCAAATGGTTTATTTCATGGATTAGATTTATTAGGCCAAAAATTTATTCCATACAACTTAATTCATTTTAAGAAAGGACAATGTTTAGGGTTTACAAAATGTATCATATGATGCATAAATATGGTGTGGAACATGACAATGAAAAATAATATTATTGTTAAGAATAGTGTGTTAGTACTCACATGAAAACTTGAGTTAGTAAAATAATTAGTTGTATGTGTGATGAATAGTGTAATGTTGTTACTAATAACTGATAAATAGTATGTGTGTGAGTTAGTGTAGGTTAAATAATAGATGTTAGAAAAGTTGTAACATGTGTGTAATGAGTTATTAATAATAACTCATAAATAATATGTGTGTGAGTTAGTATAAGTTAAATAATAAATGTTACAAAAGATATTGCATATATCTCATAACAATCTTGAGGTGAAAGTAATTGCAGGAGCTTATGGTATATGATTTGATCATATAGATTGAATGAATCTTACTAAATAATGACATAGAAGAAGCAAGGTTATTGTGTGTTATTTGAGTATTGTTGTGCTTATTTATCTAAACCAAATTCATCACTTGATATCAGAGTGATGTTTATTGTAAGAGAAAGTTTCTGATTCTCTACATAATGGAAGTCTAATTTGATCTGTACGGGGAATTCATTGATTTATCCCCTATGGATGAGTAACTCTGAAGAGTAAATTATTTTATCGTAGTTTGTTTTTTTAGATCATTATCTGCATTGCCTTATGATCTGCATTGGCCACATTATCACTTTATTGCTTTCATATCAATCTTTGAAATAATTTGCATGCTCATGTCACGAGTTGCATTGTGTTGCCTTAAATTGCACATTGTTTACATTACATCACAATGCTGGATGCATCTGCACTAACCAACTACATCAAACTTTACATTGGAACATTAATTTGAATGCAAAATTTGGATTTTCATCAAATCAGGCCCGATTCATTCATTGTTTGCAACACTCCATCTTTGATCAAGCTCGACATCACTATTTGTATCGAGCTTGATTCTAATACTTGCATCCAAATTTGATTGTTTGCTTTGACATTGACATCTTCATCAGTCACTACACTGATTAAGAACATGTTTGCCCAGATTGCATTGGTATTTTTGCATCATGACATTTTACTGGAACTGATTATTCTGACAACGGTCTTCACATAGTAGTGTCTAGACATAAATTTATTCTAACATGCATTGGAACTACTGCCTAACCTGCATCAATTTTCCTCTAGTTTGATCTTTCCTTTAATCATTCTGGATTTTTTTCAAAGTAAAGGCTATTAATATTGTCATATTTCTTTTGCATTCAAATATTTTAGCAACCACATTATTTGATGAAAATGGCGTCCTGATTATATGAAAGAATTGTGGGGAGGTTTCATACAAGATCATTTCTACTGAGTAAGTAGCCAATAATAGCAAAGGATGGAGGCAACGAAGGAATTTATTCAAACAATGACGTCTCGTCAATCATTAGTGACGAACAAGGCTATACAATGCATTAGTGACAACTAACTATGCCAAAACGACTAAAGTCAAGGAGATTTCTTATTGGCAGTGGGGACCTTCATTCTTGTACATGATCAATTGACATCAATTGTGCGTAGTGGTTGCATATGCGACAGTGAGGATCCATGTCCTTAATTTTTTGTTTTTAGTGTTTTGTGTGTTATAGTATGTGCAAAATAAAACTTGTAACATGAGTATGGAATTTCTATATTTTTTTTCTAATGTAAAAATAACAGAAATTTCGATCCAATTTCTATAGTTTTATGATCATTGTATGAGTAAGTAGTTGGTTTCCTGTAAAACCATCTATGTGGGTTATTGGTTGTCCTGTAAAATAACCAGTGTAGGTTGTTGGTTGTCTTGTAAAACTATTTGTGTAGGGGACTCAAGGGCTTGCGCTATTGGTAAGTTAAAAATATTTTATAATCATCAACCTAAGTAATATTCACATTATGTCCATTTGATACTTTCAATAGTGGCCATGGGGACACCTTGAATTAGGGGTCAAAATTTTCCATGTGGATCAAGCAGAATACAATGGGGTGCTCTACGTGTGGATCTCTCAGTTGACATTAAGGACCCAAGCCTGTCTCCATGTCCCACTTAGAGAAAGTTCTCTTCCACAAGTCTAGTTCATAACTTTAGTATAATAAAAGAGTTTTCGATCCAAAATTTGGACTCAATGGCTTTCCACTATGAGTGAGTTCCAAGTAGTTTGTAATCATCAACCCAAGTTCCATTCCCATTGAGTCCATTGGACACTTTCAATAAGTGGCCATGGGGATGCCTTGAGGTAGGGGTAAAATGTATCGATATCGACCAAGAGGAACACAATGGAGTGCTCTGAGTGTGGGCCGTTTGATGGACATTAAGATTCCAAGCCTACCTCCATGTCCCACTTTGAGAAGGTGCTCCTCTACCACTCTAATTCATAAATTTGGTATAATAAAAGTGTTTACTATCCAAAATTTAATAAAAACATAATTTGTGCTAGTTGTTGGTTGTCCCGTAAAACCATTTTGTAGGTTGTTGGTTGTTTTATAAAATCATCTAGATGTGTAGGTTATTGGTTCTCCTGTAAAACCATCTGTATGGTGAGATGAGAGGTTGATATTCCAATGATTGTTAAATAATGTTCCCTATTCATGGTTAATGTATGGTTGATGTTCCCATTGATTGGTCAATGAAGGCCATGTTTCTAAGGTCGATGAGCATGTTTTCTTCTTTGATGCAAGCTTAATGTTGCATGTGTGTTTGTTGAGTATGGATGCAAGCTCAATTTTGCATGTGTTTTAAGTGTGGATGTTCATGCCCAATGTGGCACTTATGGATCAAGATCATTAGCATATTAGAGTATTGGACTTAGGCTAAGATTTAATTATGAGATTACTAATAAATAGTTGTGTGTGCACAAAATAAATAAGTGCTCTTATCACATCATTTAGAAGTTTCTAAGTGATGTTTCTTATCACTTGAATGCTCTAGAAATGGGATTCTCCAGGACAGATGATATTTCTAGAGATAGGATCCCATAAAATTCTCTCTTGCTCTTGAGCACCAATTTATTTGTGAAAAATAAGAAGAAGATCAAGTGAGTAGGAGAGTAAGAGAGTGTAAATAGTTATAATTCTTTCTTAAGCAATAAATATATTGCCTCATCTTATTTGAATGTTGTTTTTATCATTAGAATTATGAATTCATGGTTTTGGTTGTTTACTGATGATACAGACCTTTTTCTTTCCTTGCATACTCTTTCATGGTATTAGAGCTAAGGAGTGCATTCAAAAGCTAATGTCGGTATCTTCATGCCTACACTCATAGGGAACTTTTCATCAGGTGCATTTTTGGGATTTCTATCGCTTAGTTTTGTGCATAGAGAGCCCAATACCTACATTTTGACTGTAAACATTACTATCTTTGGTTAACCTTTCTAGTTTGCTTTAAAAAAATCCAGATTTTTCTTGCCATTTTGTAAAGCCCATTTCCCCTATTTTTTAAAAAAACTAGTTTCTCAAGCCTCCCTCTAAATTCTTTTGGATCTTTTTCAAAAAAATGTTGATCGTTGTACCTATCATCTAGGTTTATTTTGTACACTACGTGTTAGAGTAGAATTCCTTCTTGGCCATTCCATATCAATTCTATAGCATTATTTTAGGTTTTCAACTTCCCTGCACAATTCTAGCAATGTACACTCAATCATGGTTTTAATCTCATTTTCTGATCGAAGTTCAAAAAAATGTTATCTATTACATCAGCCACACGCACTACCAGTTCAGATCTATCCATACAGTGTCTAAATCCTTTAAAGACTCAACTCTACATTCTGTTCGCTGAGCGTATCTAGCCGGTAAGTTCAGCGTCGACTACGAGCGTGGTAGTTGACATGTAACAAGCGGATAATGGCATATCCTCCATACCACAGCACTAAGCCTTAGAATACCATACCATCAGTGATCATCCCCATCATAAAATTCCATCTCCCATTTTCTGTCGATGTCCGACTCATGCTTGAAAAGTGGTCTGGTGCTATCCAGTCCTCACCTGCCATGCCTCAGATAATAAATTTCTAATTCAAAAGTTAAATTTTCCCCCTCATCTGTTCCATTTTTCTTATATCCCTCTCATGGATTTCATTTCCCCTGTTTTGCTGTTGGGCGTACAGAGAAGAAATTTGCACATTTTGTTATTGCAGGCCAGATATAAGCTACAGGCGGGTCTCTGAAACGATTATAAAAAGGGAAGCCATTGTTTTATGTTTAGATGAGATCTTACTTGATGGTGTTGCTCTAGTCCCAGTGAATTTCTTTTCATGCAAATTGGAGGAGCAGAAGCCATGCAAATCACCATCTGAATGATTATTAAATCCGACAAAGCGATGGATTCGGTAGGAAAAAGAGTTGCTAAATATGGCCCTGTTTTCAAAACATCTCCACAATAGGCCAAACAGGCAACCGCTTTCTCTTCCACAACGACGGCCATAAAATATTGAACAAGCAGCCAAAAAATTTCACCAAAATTTTTAGGGAAAACATGCTCAATGAACTCTCTGAAGAAGAGCACAAGCAAATCAAAGGTGCCATCATGCAAATCCCGAAGCTTGAAGTGTTGCAGAAATTCGTGGGCAGAATGGATTGTTCGCAAACATTTCGCCGATTGTTGGGAAGGAAAGGAGAATATTACAGTGATGCCATTGACAAAAAATCTTACTTTCCAAGTTGCCTGTGATTTTTTATCAGCTTGAATGACAAGGAAGAGAGAGATTTATTACAGGAGAACTTCAATACGGTTGTGAAGGGTATTTGGGTTGTTCCTCTGGATTTTCCCGGGACGGCCTTTCGCAAGGCGTTCAATGCTCAGCAGATATCTTTGTTGTTGGAAAAGAGGGGAGAATTATTACGAGGCGTGGCTTCCCCTAGTCAAGACTTTATGTCGAGCATGGTGACGATGAAGGACGAGAATGATAAGCAACTGAGTGAGGAGGAAATCATTGATAATTTTGTGGTGGTGATGATTTCCTGCCATGACACAACTTATGCTCTTCCAACTCAGCTTTCCATCCGGATTCCTACCAAAGTATTTTTTAAGGTATTCTTTTTTTAATCAAGAATAGAAAGGGTGGCAAAAACAACAGATTTCTTGATCAAAATTCATAGCAGAAGAATCAAGAATAGTAAAGAATGGGAAGAAAGACAGAAGTAGCGGTTATTTTGCGCATCTTTTTGGTGTTTGGCTGCCTAGTTTGTGTTTACACATTTAGACTCTTCAGTTTTGTGGGCGTCATTAAGAATTTTCATTCAATCATTGAAAGTTTAAAGTACAAGTGTTTTGGGTTCAAATAGTATTCTTTTTTTTAATCATTGAAAGTTTAAAGTACAAGTCTTCCGGGTTCAAATAGAGGTGCTTGAATGCCACCTGTATTTTTTAATATTTGTTTTATATCGATAATATATGAGCTATTTCATGGAAGTTTAAGGGACCAAATTGTAATATACATTTAAATAAAAAATTGAGTTCCATTGTGTTTGTTATCCTAATTGTGAAAATTTTAATGTTATATTATATATTAGAGAAAATAATGGTTTTAGCAGAGAAGCAATGAAATGATCCCTTCGTAAAATTTAGTATACATGGAAAGTAGCTGAAGAAACATTAGGTTTGTTTCTTCTAATCTTTAGAGGATTTCGAAAGACAAATGAATTTATTGAATATGAAGGTTATACAATTTCAAAAGGACGATAAGTACACCTTATCTCATAGATTACACAATTTGTAATATAAAATGAAATATGTGTCACAAAATTAAAAGAGATTATATATATTTTTATGATTAAAGGTTTTATATGTATAATGTTACCAAAAAAAAAAAAAAATTCATATATACATGTTATTTCTTTATTGAACAATTATTTTGGGAGAAGAGCATTTCACATAAGAATGAAGTGGTTTTCAAGGAGCCTAATAAATTTGACATATTTCATTTCAACAATAAAATTCCACCATATAATTTTACACCATTTGGTGGAGGACCTCAAATTTTGCTTGGGTATAATTTTGCAAAGATTAAAACAATGATATTTCTGCATCATTTGGTAACCAAATCCAAGTGGTCTATGAAGAGTCTTGATAAAAAAAAAATTAGTGTATGACCCTTCCGCAGTTCCTTCTATTTGATTGCCAATAAAACTGGAAGCTAAGGGGAAATGATTGAATATGTTACAACGTATTTTTTAAGTAAAAATTATTTACACAATAATATAAAAAAGATCTAATATGTTAATATAATATATGTTGAAGTAATCGAATCTTATTTCTTAAATTTATACAAGACATGATGCTTTCATGGTAACTATCACCAGCAATTATCCTTTATAAAAGTAACGTTGTTTGTGAAATTATTTTTGTTATTTTATCACATATACTTTTATTTGCAATAAATGACATCTAAGTCATGTGAAGTTTTTATAGATTTATTTTTACAAGATTTTTATGTTAAGTTAAAATTTCATTGAAAAAATAACATAGATATGAGCATGATGATAATACAAAGTCACTTGCCCTGCTTGGGAGGTGAGAGATAATACAAATCTTCTAAACGACACAACAAATTTTTAAGCATTATCATAATCTCATTATATTGGGTACAATTATAAGATAATTGTTTTATGACACAATGTTAGGAAAAAATATTCATTTTAAAATTCCCCCTCATCTGTTCCATTTCTATTATATCCCGCTTGTGGATTTCGTTTCCCTTGTTTTGCTCCAGGGTGTACAGATAAGAAATTTGCACATTTTGTTATTGCAGGCCGGATATATGCTGCAGGAGAGTCTCTGAGACGATTATCTAGAGGGAAGCCATTGTTTTAAGTTTAGAGGCCTTCCTTGCTGGTGCCGCTTTAGTCCCAGTGATTTTCTATTCACGCAAATCGGAGGAGCAGAAGCCATGCAAATCACCATCTGAATGAGTATTAAACTTGCTATTTTTAGAAGATCCTCCTTTCTCACTGACCACAAGGTATGTAGGAATTTCATGCTTGGTTTTGTGTCTTTGCAAATAACTACATATTTAGGCTTTGCATGAAACGTTCCTATCACTACTATCATCACTCTCATTTGATGTGTGGTTTTGTGGGGGGTAATCTAATTTACAAAGCTCCATATATATGCACTGGAGGTAACCTAATTCTCCCAGCAGGCTTCTTCTTGGAATGACTTCTCGTCTTCCTATTTCTTAAACATAAATCCAGTAAAAATACTACCAAAAAAACATAGGAGTAAAGGGAATGGATGAGAAGTTGTACTTTGAAACAGAAAGAACAAAAATTAAGTTTGGAAGCTCACGGGTTACTATTAGTCTCATCTTTGAAGTGTGTCTCTGAAGCTATCCCCTAAATCAAAGGACTAATCTGGCAGAACTATGTATTTGGTAATATGCCTATGAACATGAGAGATGAATATGTCTTTCTTCTCGCCGCCATTTAAGTTGTTAGCTCCTTTGTTATAATTTATTTGTTCGTAGCTTACATCTAATTAGATGGGGCCATCAATTATATGCTTTTAAATCCACCAGAAATCAAATGACAATGAAAACCCTGAGAGTACTTCTTTTAAAATCTTGTACATTTTGTTTACTTACCTATGCAGGGTTAGAATAGATATTATTTTTTCTATTTTATTCCTCTACCCTGAAACATTAGATATTATTTTTTCTATTTTATTCCTCTACCCTGAAACATTAATTATTCAACATGTTCCATGTCCCATGGACTAGCCAGTTTGGTTGTTTGGCCAAACAATTTAATGTAGGAACACGTTAGTTTTATCAAAGAAAATTGGCCAGTGTCTAGTTATGCATGAGTTGATAACTGCCCAGCTACTAATTGAGTGTTTTCAATTTTCAGTTGGAAGTAGAAATTTATGTAATGGGAAACATAAGAAGATCTTGCTTCCACTTGTAACTGAACTCAGGTGCATTATGTGGTTGCTTATATGAAAGAAATGGTAAATCCAAAAGAATGGTCGATTCTTGACCAAATTGGCCCGTCTTAAACAGGGTTTAAAGGTGGACTTCAAGGCGATGTAACAAAAACATCCTTCCTAAAATTATATGTTGAGTATTTAATAACAATCAAGAGTAACATCATGTTGGTCACGTTTTAAAAACTTGTATAGATATCATAAATGCATGTATCTAGAATAAGACGAGAGATATAAATCTACATTCACACACACACACACATTTGTGTGTGTGTTAGTGTAGTATAAGTATACTAATACAACATAAAAATAAATATATTACAATAAATGTATATATATGAAATACATCAATACATACAAATTTCAAGGTTCTTAGCTTATGTTTTTTACATGCCACATTAATCAATAACTTCATTAAATCTTTTATCAATTTCCCATTGATTTGTGTCAAATTGAATCAATTTAGATTTGTCATGTGTCGGTCTCAGAAAACAATATTCAAGAAAAAGGGCCCAAACACAACCGTATGGCCAAGATATTATTATTTTTTGATTGAATTATCCAAGAAAAAAGGAGAAAAACATTTAATTGCCAATGTAATGCAAGTAAAATTTATTGATGATTTTCAAGTGAAGGTCAAATTGAGCTTGCACCTACGAATCCAAGCAAAGAGCTTATAAAAATCGAATTGTACAAGATTATCTCGAATCTAATGTATTCTTATTACTACTATGTTTGGTGTATTGCTATTATATTAATGAACCCAAGATACAACACTCAATTACTCATTTGCAACATCAAACTTTCTCACATTATTTTCTAGATTTCATGACTATTGTCTAACATAATCCCATGTGCATATTATGGTGGTACAATATGATTTTGACGTGGTTCAATCTTAATAAGTTCTCTTTATATCTAACATAATTGAGCATATTTTTAAGTAATACATAAAGTAAACACTTGTTAACATGATGGGGAATTTTTTTATGAAAAATATGGCTTTGGCATCAAAGCGCGCATTAAATGGATTCATAATGTCCAAGAAAGAGATATTTGTGACCTTTTCTCTTCCTAATAATGTTTGAAAGATTGTATTATAAAGTGATGTTGCAACCATTAAGAGGTACCAAAACTTAGAATCATGTCGCCCTTAGCTTTTTTAATTTCAATAGTGTAGAGTTGATGATGACATTCTTTTAATTGACTTAGATGGCCTTTAGAATAATAAATTATCTATTTAGAAGTTTGAGATTTTTTACTAGAGGAGTGTAAGTGAGGTGTTGAGAAATGTTATGAGAAATCAATGGTATGAATCAATAGATGCATTGGGGTTCTAGTTTTTATATGTAAAATTCTATTGTTTTTTGGCCCATGTCTTGAATATAATGTATTCTTATTACTATTGTGTTTGGTGTATCGCTATTATATTAATGAATCCAAGATACAATGCTCAATTGTAATCATTTGCAACATCAAACTTGCTCACATTATTTTCTAGATTTCATGACTATTGTGTAACATAACCCCATGTGCATATTATGGTGGTGCAATAGGATTTTGACGTAGGTCAATCTTAAGAAGTACTCTTTATATCTAACCTAATTGAACATATTTTAAAGTAATACATAAATTAATCACTTGGTAGCATGTTGGGGCAAAAATTTATGAAAAATATGGATTTGGCATCAAAGCATGCATTAAATGGGTTCATAATGTCCAGGAAAGAGATATTTGTGACCTTTTCTCTTCCTAATAATGTTTCTAAGATTGTATTATAAAGTGATGTTGCAAGCATTAAGAGATACCAATGCTTAGAATCATGCCGCCCTTACCTTTTTTATTTTTTAATAGTGTACAGTTAATGATGATGTTATTTTAATTGACTCAGATGGCCTTGAGAATAATAAAGTATCTATTTAGAAGCTTGGTATTTTTTACTAGAGGAGTGTAAGTGAGGCGTTGAGAAATGTTATGAGAAATCAATGGTATGACTCGATCGATGCATTGGGGTCCTAGTTTGTATATGTAAAATTCTATTGTTTTTTGGCCCATGTCTCGAATCTAATGTATTCTTATTACTATTGTGTTTGGTGTATCGTTATTATATTAATGAATCAAAGATACAACACTCAATTACTCATTTGCAACATCAATCTTGCTCACATTATTTTCTATATTTCATGACTATTGTGTAACATAACCCCATGTGCATATTGTGGTGGTGCAATAGGATTTTGGTGTGGGTCAATCTTAAGAAGTACTCTTTATATCTAACATAATTGAACATATTTTAAAGTAATACATAAATTAATCACTTGTTAACATGATGGGGCCAAAATTTATGAAAAATATGGCTGTGGCATCGAAGCATGCATTAAATGGGTTCATAATGTCCAAGAAAGAGCTATTTGTGACCTTTTCTCTTACTGCTAATGTTTCAAGGATTGTATTATAAAGTGATGTTGCAAGCATTAAGAGATACCAATACTTAGAATCATGTCGCCCTTACCTTTTTTATTTTTAATAGTGTAGAGTTAATGATGATGTTCTTTTAATTGTCTCATGATATGGCCTTTAGAATAATAAAGTATCTATTTAGAAGTTTGGGATTTTTTACTAGAGTGTAAGTGAGGTGTTGAGAAATGTTATGAGAAATCAATGGTATGACTCGAGAGATGCATTGGGGTCCTAGTTTGTATATGTAAAATTCTATTGTTTTTTGGTACACATCTCAAATCTAATGTATTCTTATTACTATTGTGTTTGGTGTATCGCTATTATATTAATGAATCCAAGATATAACACTCAATTAATCATTTGCAACATCAAACTTGCTGATATTATTTTCTATATTTCATGATTATTTTATCAAGTGAAGGTCAAATTGAACTTGCACCTGGGAATCCAAGCAAAGAGCTCACCAAAATCGAATTGTACAAGATTATCTCAAATCTAATGTATTCTTATTACTATTGTGTTTGGTGTATCTTTATTATAGTAATGAATCCAAGATACAACACTCAATTACTCATTTGCAACATCAAACTTGCTAACATTATTTTCTAAATTTCATTACTATTGTGTAACATAATCCCATGTGCATATTAAGGTGGTACAATAGGATTTTGACATGGGTCAATCTTAAAAAGTACTCTTTTTATCTAACATAAATGAACACAGTTTTAAGTAATACATAAAGTAAACACTTGTTAACATGATGGGGCCAAATTTTATGAAAAATATGGCTTTGGGATTGAAGCATGCATTAAATGGGTTCATAATGTCCAAGAAAGAGATATTTGTGACCTTTTCTCTTCCTACTAATGTTTGAAAGATTGTATTATAAAGTGATGTTGTAACCATTACGAGATACCAATACTTATAATCTTGTTGGCCTTGCCTTTTTTTCATTTTAATAGTGTAGAGTTGATGATGACGTTCTTTTAGTTTACTCAGATGACCTTTAGAATAATAAAGTATCTATTTAGAAGTGTGGGATTTTTAACTAGAGGAGTGTAAGTAAGGTGTCAAGAAATGTTATTAGAAATCAATGGTATGACTTGATAGATGCATTGGGGTCCTAGTTTGTATGTAAAATTCTATTTTTTTTGGCCCACATAACGATAAATTTTGATAATTGAAAACTAAGTGACATTAAATAACCTCATAAAATAGATTTTTTTAATAAAACGTGTTGAATGACAATGTGTTATTTATTTTTTTTGAAAAGCATGTTATGTTTTTAACAACTTATTTAAAACATAATGTGTTTTTCAACAGAAGTAATTGTTTGTTTTAAACAAACCTTATACCAAGTTGTTTGGTTTTCATAAAGTGGAATATACAATCTATTAGAAAAAAATATGTGCGTAGGTTATGTTTTACATCAAGGCCAACTAATCAAATATGAACTATCCCTTAAAAGATATAAAATTGGAAAACTGGCCTTTGGGTGATTGAGGATGAAATAATTTTCTCTAGACCAAACCATTGAATGATTTGGTCCTAATTGAATGGTCTTGTATAGGCATCAATAGGATTCTATAAATTTTCAGGATAAATACACCTTTCATCCACTTACAGGAATTGTCACATCAGTCACAAATTATCCATTAGAAATAGTTATTGTTCAAATAAATTCATATTATTGCATTTCCCTCAAGGACCAAACCCTATAATAGTTTAGTCAAAAAAAAATGGTTTCGTCTAAGATCACCCAATTACCAATTTCTCAACTTCATTTATTTTATGGGTAGGTACTTGTAGAGTTATTATAAAATGTTTCTAATAATGAAATGTACGACTACCCAATGGTCAATATGAAAGTTTTATCTCTTTTAGTGTCATTGTAAAATGAATTCTTTGTTATGGCACATTTGATTTAGCCATTTGAAGTTTAATAGTTTAAATTTGTTGTCTAAAAAGAAAATGGTAGGAGGTGTAGTGTTGATAAAGCAACTAAATCAAGTTTGTGAAGGATGTTCCCTAGAATATTTTAAGGTTATAATTTAGGGATTAATGTCTTAAAAGGGTTGTAAGATTTGTAATAATAACAAATATAGCAATGTTGAAAAACAAAATTAGTTCCAAAACACAATGTGTTTTTGAACTAAATTTGTTTGTTAATGTTTTCTTCAAGTTTGATATTCCTTACAATATTTTTGGTCAAGAATTTAAAATTAATGGGCGTAAAGGGTTTGTAATATTGTAAGTATAAGTAACACAACTAGTTGGTTGAAAAACACAACTGGTTGAAAAAAGTTGTGTTTTTTAAACCTTGTGTTTTAGTGTTTTCTTGAAGTTTGATATTCCCCACCAATTTTTTAGGTCAAAAATTTGGGATTGGGGTGTTAAATGGGTTTTAAAATTTGTAAGAGTAAGTGACCCAATGGGCTGGTAAAAAATACTACTAAAAACATATTTTAATTTTCAACTATCTTGTAGATTTTTTTTTAGCCTATTTTTAATGTTCATAAAGTACAATTATATATAGGCTATAGGGTATGTAAAATAATTTTTAAATGATCTAGTAAGCTATCCATATGGAACAATATGAAAAATATGATCAATTGAACCCACTATCTAATTCAACAAGCGTGTCAAAGTAAGGATGATCATTGACAAAAATAGAGTCTGTAACTTCCTTTTAATGCATGATACGCTTCATTTCAATAATGGACTGCGATGGTAGTTTCAATTGTTTGAATAATCAAATATTGGTGCGTGCAGATTGAAAAACATGTTGTTACATTTTTGTTTATAGGACTTACAAAGATTGTTCGATATTCCCAAATGATTTTTTTGTTGTGCTTTTCTAACTATTTATAAATTTATGCAAGAAAATATATTATTTTGTTAGTATTAACATGGTTCAAATTCAACAATGTCATATAATAAAGAAACCTACAACAAAAACTATCTCATAAAGTAATATACTATAATACATTTCCAAGCAACTAGACCACATAATATATTTTATGGAATCTTTTTAAAACTAAAACTACTAGTTCATAGAAACACATTTCATGATCATATACATTAGACATACATAATAAAGTTAGGGGAATAAATGAAACAATAAAATATTATTAAATATTATTTTTATCTTCCATCTCATTGTTGAGTTGTGTAAGGTTAAAAAAAGTGAAATATGGATCTACACATTTAAGTTTCATTTAAAACACTATTCTAATGCAAAATATTAAAAAATTGTCCATATTTTTAAAATATTTTTTGTCATCTTGTGGAAACCACACCCAACATTTTCTTTATGTGTACAATAAATTTCCTAGAATTGTTTGATCCGCTAAAAGAATCATATATAAATTTGTATTCTTGATTACATGAAATTAAAAAAAAATTGTATGAAGAACAAAAACTTGACATCTTTAGAGGCATAAATGAAGAAATTTTGAATCTTGATCAGGTGTATTATATATTGTGTTCCCCACTTATGTCCCAACATATTGTATTTGATTTAGATATTAAAAACTATTTCTATTATTACCTATTGAATTTATTTGCATGACTCTAGAAAGAACACCAATGAAAAATTATTTATGTCTAGTCTAGTTTTGATTACATAAACCATACATATAATGTATTTTCTATACCAAGTTACATATATGAATTGTGAAATATCATTTGAGGTATTTAGAGAATCTTTTGGAAATAATGTAGTCAACCTATGGACAAAGGAGGACTTGTCATCATGGATCCTTTCACACAAGGTAAATTATAAATTTTTGTGTACATTACTCATTATCTTCATGGTTATGATATTTAGAAATGTTTGTTCATTACAAGATATTTTAAGAATGTGTTTAAAGACAATGGTGTTAAGGACATGTGTATGATAAATTATTGTAAATATTTTAAATTTTCTTCCTCTTCTCCTTTTAATAGTATATGTAAAACATGGCAAGAAGTTTCTATAATTTTGGAATGGAATGATAAATCCCTTCATCATAGGCTTAGCTTTCCCACCTCCTCCATTTGGTGTAGTAAACATGTACAAATCGATGATATTTCCCTTTATTTGCATCTTATACTTAAAGGAAAAATATTATTCAAAAAAAGGTACATCATACACCAATTTGGGGATATCTTGTGCATGCCATGTTTGGAATGGAAAATTTCATCTTTTTTAGAGAAAGAAAATTCAGTGCTAGCATGATATCAATAAAACATCAATAGGTGAAATCACACAACTCATGGATACCTCACTCCTTTATGAAATTACCTCACTTGTTCAATGCAAATTTGTAAAATATAATAGAAGGCATATAAATTATAGCAATTTATGCGACTTCCCACTTTATTATATTTATCAAAAACACGTCCTAGTGTTTTTTGTAGAATAAAGACTTAATTTGAAATATAAATGTAAGGTCAATTCAAAGAAAAAGTGAAAACACCTTGTGGTTTCCATTTAAAATTCTAAATCTAGTGCTAAGTCTTAAACAATTACTTAGAATCTTATCTTCGACAAGCTTGCTAATAACAACAACATTCAATTTATTATTATCAATAATCTTATGTGTCTAGTCTGCAAATAGCTTAAGACTTTCATTGATTTCTTTTAGAGGTGTAAATTTTATTAACATGTGTAGGTTATTCCCCATAATTATTTCCATGCACTCATTATCTTGCAATTAAATATTTCTATGCCTAAATACTTTGCAAAACATAGCGATTGAATGTTTTAGACAACTAATTATCATATATTTATGGAAGAACAAATGCACTGTTATTTTAAAAGATATTGTATTTAGTTTGAATTTGCAGTGTAAATGTTTTGTCTTTACACTAATATTATATTACAAGTACATAATATGTCTAGGGTCTTGGAAAAACTGAACAACTTTGAATTAAAAAGATTTATGAATTTGTAAGCTTATGTGTTTTACTTTGTGAATTAAGCTCAATTGTTGATCCATTTCCTATTTAAGTCAGCGCGTGGACTCTTTATTGATATTATTTCTAACTTTGAATATTAAATATTGCGTTATAGAAAACTATTGTTAATTGTTCTGCTTGTAAACTATTTTCTCCATTAGAGGTTTTAGCATTGTGCTTTTGGGATTTTTATTAACATCTTCAATTAAATAGTGTAACACACCAAAATTACCAACACAAGAACAACACAGTGAAATACAGGATAACTTTTTTGTTTTGACTTGCTTTGACTCAACACGACACAACATGTCGTCACAAGGTTACAATCAACACTTGGAATCATTTGTTACGGGGAAGACCACAAGGTCAGCACGGAAACTTTCACACTTATCAAAGACAATTTATTTTTCTTTTGACAAGACAACATGAAAGTCCAATCCACATGACACACTCACGGCTAGGGCAAGCCACAGTAAGAAATGGTTAGGGTTTATTTATTTTGGTAAGACGCCCTTTAGCTCATGACTTAAGTTTTCAGAAGGAAATCAATATATGGTTTGCACAAATTCATCTCACCAACTGAGTTAATTTCTTATACACTGAAGAGTAGTTCACTTAAAGTCTTCTCCTACTTACTAAATCTTAATATCTTCCAGAAACTAACCATTGTTTTCCTTTAAGCTTGTTTAAGAGTTCACCCCAAAGGGATAGTGTTCGCTAGTTTAGCTAGTGGTATCAATTAATAAATGTTTACCTCACAAAGGATGTTTTCATTTTGATCACTCATGCAATTATTTGATTTCAAATAGATCACCTTTACATTTATTTGTTGAATATAAAATCATTATTTTTGTTTAGCTTCTTTAAGGGTTACCGACTCATTTTTCTTTACTTATAAAATATTGTCGCTAAGTCTTAGAAAGATTTAACTTAATAATTTATTCTCAAGATCAAAGTTTTACAATACTCATATCAATGTAAAGATTGAATGCCATTTCTCACAAGGATAATTTCAAGCTTAACTACACAAGAACAAGACACTTTATTTCACCATTACCAAACAATACAAGGCAAGAGATCATATCAACTCTCTTTACAAGCAATGTTACACAACTTACAACACATTGGACATTTTTTTACAAGGAACTTCATAATGGTACAGATGAAACTTTTACACTCTTTTCTTCTAGTCTACTCGCATAATCCATCTGCACAAATATTAACTAAAGTCAGTTCGCAAGAACTGAGCATGTTAAGGCTACACAATGCAATAATAAGCTAACAATTAACAATATCAAGAAAAGAATATTCTAAATTCAGAAATGGATTAAAACACAACTCACAACTCCAATATTAATCTCATGAGAGAGAAAACTAAATCATCCAACAAGGAGAAAGTCCAAATACTAGTAAGAACAAAATTACATAAATCAAGGCAAGACCTTATGGGTTGGAAACAAGAAAGTCAAGAGTGTTGATATCTCCTTCATGTAATGCTATGGGTTACGTGATAGGAATCTAAAATTTACTCCATCCAACTAAAGGGGTCCAAGAGAAGACAAGCGTACTAATTATGATCGTAGGCGTGAAGCAAAAATGACGTTATCCAATTCTTCCAGGGGGCTCCAAAGTAATATGGGTTCGATGCCCTTAAAAGAACGCAACTATAGTTTTGGTTTTAACCAAGGAGTTTACCACTACCTCCTTATCGGATTTCTTAAAACGTAGTACTAGTTAACCAAAACAAATCCACTTTTCCAAACGCGTACGAAAGAGACACAGAAAGGGCCATTATTCTACCAACAAACCCTATCCTAATCGTCAACTTCTCTACATAATATAAGGGAAGACTAAACCCAAAAGTCATTAATAATTTTTTTATATAATCCAGACAATGTCAATAAACATTAAAATAAAAATTGATTTCCCTAACAAGGCCACAAACTGGGACCTTTTTGTAACCAAGTTTGAAGTATACGGTATTCAAGTTCGAAAACAAAGGGATTCGATACGCAGAGGGCAAAACACCAACGATGCCCCAGACTCAAAAGACCTTACCACGAGTACAAGCACAAACCAAGAACCAACGCACATAGCTATCAGGAAGGTTACGCAGGGCAGTCAGGCCTAGAAGTTCTATGGACTCCTTGCCAAAGGTATAGAAGATGGAAAATTTTACCCGATCCATGTGGGCTTATCGAGGAAAAGTCTTAGCAAATATCAAACAGATAAATATAATAGCCACCTATGATATTATCACTGAAATCAGCTGTCATCTAACAGGAAACGAGTTCACGAGTCCAATACCATGGATTCACCTACAACTTTTGTTTCAGTCCAGCTAGTAATAGGTTGCTTGCGACCCTTAATAAAAATTGTAGAAATTTCATTCAGTTAAACTTACAATGTTTCCCCTTGCTTTAATCAAACAAGAGTTTACATCAAGAAATAGGTATAGTAATACTCTCAACACGTGGAGGCCAAATAGATGTCAGGTTATCCCTCATCTAGACTAGGTACAACAGTCAACCATGTACAGTTCTAAAACAAACCCCAAATGCCATTTTCTAATCAAACATAAAGTAAGGAATGCCCATAGGCTTAAACAAGTTTCAGACACAACGTCACTATTAATGTACCTTTTAGCAAGACAAGAGAGCCTTAAACAGGAAATGCGTATTTACTCAACCAAAAGAGGTATGTAGGCTTAACCTTCTATTTAGTAACCTTCAATTATAACTACCATCACAGAATTCTTTTAAAAGAGGGTCATATAAGCAAACCAAAACTCAATAATGTTTCCTTCCCTACGAACTAGACTGCCTCACTCAATATTGCAGTAACCCATTTAGACAAATATGAAATAGAGTAAGCTATAAGAGAGGAAGGAACATTCCAAGCAAAATCAGCGAAATTGGAATAAGATTTAAAGGAACAACCACACAATCAGGCAGTGATATAAACAACCATGAAAACATCTAGTCTAGGCGCCATTCAAGAGGAAAGAAAATTCATTTCAAGATACTGAAAGAAGGTAGAAAACTATTACAAGGGGTAGATTTAACATGCCTAGTTTAAAACGCCATCTCCACATGCCTATGATTGTTTCAATGATGTTGCTTGCCTTTAACCCAAAGTGCTTTGCAAGCTCGAGCTAGCGCCACAATCACGCAGTAAAAAAACAGCTACAAACCAACCCCATGATTTGAAGCTCGGACACGAGACATATTGATTACACCACGCTCTTGGCTCGGGTAGGCATCTACCGTGATGATACACAACCTTTTCCTTCATCAGATTTGGGGATAGCGTCAAAATCTCGGTGCAAACATTGCAGCTGTAGCTTGCTAGATCTGGTTCCTCCATAAATTCCCTCAGACACACTGTATCTGTCATATATGTGAGAACTATTTTATGATATGTACAGTCTTCAAACTCAACAGAATAACCCACATCATGACCTAGTTTAACACCCATTTCCTGTGCAACTCGAGAAGCCACACACATTGTTGCGACTCCATGTGGCTGTGTGCACCCAATCTTCCCTAGTTTTGTATACCCTGCTTCATATAAATACTGAGGTATCTGTGTCATCTTCCCTGATCCAGTCTCCCCCACAACAACAACAATCTGATGATCATTTATGACCTGAATCAACTCTTCTCTCAAAGCATCGATGGGAATCATCTTCCTTTCTTGCTAGAGAGACATTGTTTTTAGCTTAGTATTATCATCATGGTCATCCTCATCCTTATCTCCTTCAAGTACTGATGCCATGATAAACTGAACTTCATCTTCGTCCTCATGTTTATTCAATTCAACACTTTTCTTATCGGCCTCAGCCATGATCTTGCTAATAAAAAAAATATCTACTTAAAACAAACACTACAGGGAAATCCTAAATGTAAATACCTGTCCACCTGCTTTAGTATCATCAATGCCCTTTGACAAGAATCTGAGCCTTCACGTCCTGTAATAGTTTACTGTTTCCTTAAAAGAAAATCCCTGTGAAAGAAATCTCTAAAAATACATCTCTTTCCCCCCCCCCCAAGTGAAGAACACAAGAATATCTCCTAAAAGCTCTTGCAAGGCAAACTGTGCTTCATGAATATTTAGACAAGATACAGATCCACGACTGAGAGATTATCTTCCATGCATTACAGCGTAAAACAAGTAAAGTCTCAACAGAGAATCTCTGTAATAAATTTCATCGGGTCTCCTGGGAACACTCTCACAGTCACTTAATCGATTTTGATGAAAATATCTTAAAGGAGAGTCCCGAATTTTGAGGATGCGTTGATACTGAACAGATAACAGTGCAGTTGGACACCCTGCTCGTTGGAAGCACTTAAAACAGTGTCTGCCACAGCTGCAAGGTTTGATCGAGCTCCTTCCATGATAAATTCACCACCTGGACAGAAGCGAATTTCCAAAATGAAAATGCAAGACAGCTCAACCAAAACTTTATCTCGTTCTTCTACTACAGCTGTGAGATTTTGCAACAGCTGGTCATGGTTGTGGTCGCGTGCAACCAGAACAGCATGATCAACACCCAAGGCTCCCTGGGGACGCCCTGCAGCACCTGTCACGCTTAACTCATTCTGACCTCTACGAGAAGGGAGGGAGGAACAAGCGGCTGCAACCAGAACAACATTTAGCAACAAAACACTCGGCCCCCATTCTAACCAGGACCCGCCAGGAGGAAAATCGTTGTGAAAACAGCCTGAGCGGCCATGGCAAGGAGAGGAACAGCAACAGAAAAGTTCCCAAACACCTGCGACTCCATTGGCCTGGGGTTTTTCCACACCATGGCCTCTCAAATCCCAACAAAACCAACCTCCTTGATCACGCGGCCAAAACAGGTCAAGGGGAGCAGTTAGCACGGGGCGCGAGAAATTTACCAATCCAAGGAATTAAAGGAGGTGGGGCGGCTGGCAGAGGTAAGGCTGGCACCAGCAGATAGAATTTAACTTTAAAAATCATGTCCCCTCCAACCTGCGCCACACACCTACTCTCCCTTCTTTCCCACGCAAACCCTGCTTTCCTTCATTTATTATTTTTACTTATATTTTATTTCATTTCATTAACATCAATAGTAAGTTTGTAACTCAACTATAACATCCGAAGCGCTACTGCGAGCAAACAAGCATACAAAACTATATAACAAAGTAATAGACCTGGTTTACGCTAAGTCGCATTTTAAATTTCGGCATTCTATCTATTTCTGAATTAAATATATCAATCAAACATACAATGACACGGTTCTATCAAACACGGTAGAATATTCATTTTATGACATTACAAATACAACAATAATATTATCTGAAGAAGAAGGTTCCCTCAATTTGGAACTCTATCTCCACGAATGAGAAACCGTCACATAAACAGCATGCGCGTTTACCTGCCATGAACATTATAAATACTAAAATATTTAATCCATCCACGTTAGTTCACTGACTGGTTAAACTTCGTTGAATTAATATATATGTGATATATGGACAAGATTGCAGTTCAATGGTGAGGATGAAGGTTCGTTAAGTATAAATTCCTTACAATTTTTTTAGATAGATAAAGAAATAAATAAGATCCTGACTTTCCCTAGTCAAAGGAAGGCTTTCATATACGATATAGATATACCTAAATTTAACGAGAGTAAACAACTGTATGTTAAAGGCTTCGAGTATAAATATACGCTTACTCAACAAGTATTAACAGTTATATATAGTAGGTTTTGATATAGAGATATGTTTATCACACAAATGTTATAAACTATATGTTAAAAGTTTCAATAGAAATATACACATAGTCAACATATACTGCAACGACCCAACAAGGAAAGGGTCACTACGCCATGAACCTGGGTAACTGCCAAATGGGGCATTACATTCTCCTCCCCTTAAGAAAGCATCGTCCTCGATGCTACATAACACAGAGGAAAGGAAAAAAAAAAGTACGTAACCAAGAACAGGTAAAGGGGAAATTACACCCTAGGGTTTGAAATTTAGCTGATTAAAGCACAGCCACAGGGTAGCCTTAGGAACATTTGGTAGAAATTTTAACTTTAAATGTTCTGTGAAGATTGGCAGTTCTTTCTTGTTTGTTATTTTCATTAGTCTCTTTCTATTAACATTATTCTTAGTTTAATTCCTTTTAAAAATCTCATCATTGAAGAGTTTTGGTTTATTCTTTATTGTGGGTGCCCAACATGAACTGCTACCACAACACCCTATCAGGTTCACAAGACACTACAGATTCACAAGCACACAAGTATATACTTCATGATTGTATCATACCACTAAAGGTTACTCAAATACGGAATAGAATAGGCACAGTTCACATAACGTAGTACTCAACACACATCAATGACTGACATACCAAATACTCAAACAAAAGAGTACTACAATCCACCAGACATTTCCTCAATTTGCATCAATGAAAAACTCACATAACAACAAACCATGCTACAGGTACATAGTGTCCACAAGGGAATCAATGACATGTCCACAACATCACAACACATAACCATCTGACATGAGTAACACATACATCAAAAGACCACTACCAAACATCACAATAACTCAACATATATCCTGAAACATCAACCATACCGACAAATATCATAAGCCTCCCTCAAACTCTTATGCCTCCCTCAAGTCTCTTATGCCTCCCTCAAACTCTTATGCCTCCCTCAAACTCTTTTGCCTCCCTCAAGGAGGCCGGTTGTCTCTCTGTGCCCAAGGCACATCGAGTTTGGGCACTCCTAACCCAAGTGACATAATAACGCGTAGTTCTCCATAACCCGCTAGTCATATGTACCCCTTGGGGCGTACCCCCATACAACGAAGCAGGTCCATAGGTCCAACCAATCCATGGTGCATCCCATGACCCTATTCCACACATCACGACATTAGAACCAGCACAACAATCCAATCAAAGTGCCAAGTGGCAAAGTACAAGCCTTGGGCAAGGCGGTAAAAATTCCCAATTTAAAAGAAGACCCCAAAATCAAGCTAAAATAAATGACCAAATGGCCAAAGTTAGTATCAAATCCCCATGTTAGTGCCACAAACCAAGGAAATGCCCAAAATTGTAAAGCATTGCAATCAAGAAAAGATGCTGGTCCTTGCAAAAATAAAGTAAAAGCTCAATTTACGAATAAAATCAACTTATAATAATGTCACATTACGATAACTGTGTGGCCTTATCTAGCCACCAAAGGGGTACTCAACGAGTTGCTGGCACTCGGAACATCGAGCCTCAGCTCGTAAAATATATATATCAATCCCGCCACCCTTCGACAAGGCCAAACATAGTCATAGATACACTAGGGTTGCATACATACAACCACATAGGGAGAGAGGAAAGAGTCACATGTAATCTACTAAACCGAGTTTTGACTCGAGTTATTGACCCATGGTACACCATTCCTCACTCTTAACATACACTTCTACCGATCTCCCTCAGGGTCGGTTAGTGTAAGGCTCACAACATAACATGTAACTACATTACTAACACCATGGTGGTACACACATAGCTACCATAACGTCTCACGTATGGTAGGTATACGGGGTAGATCACAATTATACATTCACAGGGCATAATACATCACTTTACTACATTTTGCACCCAAGGTGCAATCGCAATACGATAGGGTTCATACACTCACCGTATGACCCAAAATCACAACATGAAGCATTACATATTACACAACTCATATATACGATGAACATAATAACATCACAACATAACAATAATTACTTCATAACAAGGTAGTACACACATTTCTTCAGAACATGGTAAAAACATCATGATACAACTCATTTCTTTTAACATCAACTAGTCATACAACACATTGATACACCCACATATCACAATATGCCACAATGCTCCAACACTACGTCATCCACATTAGAATTATTTTCACACATCACAAACAATAATTTACACGTGAATTCTTCTTAGAATCCACAAGAAGGAGAGAGAATACTCTCATCCCCAACACATCAACATGATGACAAATACGCACTGAGTGACATACACATCACGTGCGTTCACAATATCACAATTACGGCAATAATCACATCACGCTTACAGCACATTACTCTTCCAATATAAATCATCATCATGCAACATCATCAAAGTGGTCAACGCAAAAAATGGAGACTAGATATAGAAGACCATGAAAAAAATTTATAGGTCACTAAACAACGAGTAGAGTCACTTGGTATTATATAGAAGGACCTAGAATATTATATATTCATGTCTTCCAGGAATAAAATATTCTATCTATTTTATTTTTCATTTGGCATACATAATTGACAACTTTCTTGCTATGATATTAAGTATGAGTTCATTAATGATGTCAAAACATGTTTATACATTAATGGGTTCATTAATGGTTTCATACATAAAATATGTTTTCCAGCATCTTTTATAACAATTTGAAACAAGTTCTTAGTGTCAATAAATCTAACTTGAGTCATTTAAACTTTCATGTGAGAAAAATGATAGACAATTAAATTTGTATATAGACAATTGAGAACTACACGACTCAAGGTATTGAAAGATATTATGACTCAAGGTTACCATTTGAGTTTCCTAAAAAATGTACCAATGGTAGTAGAAATGTGAGTGAACATATTACAAATGCAAATGAAGACTTATTCAGTCAGAAGAACAACGAGATTTAACACCAAATCCAAAATTTTATTGATAAAGGAAAGATCAGATCAAGCTATTTTCGTTGTGCTAACCTAATAGTCTTATCACCAAATGAATATGGCTCTTGCCTCTTATGCATTGATTTTTGCACACTCAACAAGATAATAGTGAAGCATTCTGGAGATTCTAGACTAGCTAAGATGTGTACAACACTTCACCAAAATTGACCTAAAATTTGGGCATCTTTAGGTTCTAATCCATCTTGAAGATATTTGGAAGGCTTCCCTAAATTTGACCTAAAATTTGGGTATCATTTGGTTCTATTCCATCTTGAAGATGTTTGGAAGACAACATTCAAAATAAAGGAGGGATTTATCATTTATGTTAAGTAGTTGAAACCTTCCACGAGTACTCCTAGTTAGATTTTCATATTTTTATGGATTTGACTTGTGTGGGTTTTAGTCATCTCAAGATGACTAAAACTTGGTCATAATCACAAGGAAAGGTGACCCACTTAGCACACAAGCACCTTAAAGAATTTGTTAGTATGGGGGAGGAATTGCAAATGAAATCCATTGCATTGGGATTCTCACTGTTTAGCCTCTTTCTCCATTGGAAAATATTTTAGGAAATGTAATGCCTTGTAAGTTACCCTTCTCTCGCATTCTTATCAATAGGGGAGTAACCCACTTATAATCCAATCACATATTTTTGGTTATTGATTAAAGTCCACCACAAGAATTTTTAGTTACAATTACATTAAAATAGTACAAATCATGGTAATGTATTGCATTACATTTACTTCATTTTCCATCATTTCACACACCTCCAACAACATGAGTTTATATTTTTCGAGCTTTAGAGAGAGGATAGATAAAGAGAGGGAATTTATTATTTTCACAAGCTTTTAAGTTACTATAGAGTTTTAGAGAGATAGTTTAATACTAACAACACTTTAAAAAGATTTGACAAGTGCATGAGTAAATAAGCATTCACTAAGCCATGGAATGTTTAATGTAACATAAAGTAGTAATAAATTACCTAAGCATCAAATGATTCAATATAGAAATTTAACAAAGTTTACAATGTTATATCACAAAAATGAAGGGTATTTAATATCTTATCTATCATTATACCTATTATGGTATCACCAAGATACAAAAATGAAAGATAAGGGGGGTGTCTTATATTCACATCCATAATTGTAAATATACACTGGAACTCATAAAAATATATGAATAATAAACATGTCTAAGACATATATCAAAATATAATAATCATGTCTAGAATGAGTATGAGTATATATACATGTATAAAATATCTAAAATCTGTCTAATGAGTATATACATAAAATATCACTGAAGTCTCCTTCATGCACTAGGACGAGTGCCAAACCCCTCACTTTGCTCTACCGCACCCTGTATGTTAAAAAAAGGAATATACACATCATAAATTATATAGAGCATGTACCATATATTAAAATTTATAAGCAAAATTCTACAACAATTTCTTGATTAATTCAATACATTGTATAATAGATATGTATAATTTATTACCTCAGTATCTATCCCTGGGTAGATGTTGGGAGTATTTACGCTATGTGTAGATCTCTATCCCGTAGATCCCTGTGAAACAAAATAAATAAAATGCAAGAAGTTGAAAAATAAGTTTTTTGAATAAATTTCATTAATTTATAACATTTCAATTTAGATTAAATATTAATTCTATTAAAACACATGTATCTATACCTCTGCGGAACACGTCTTCAAATCTATGGGATTTCCACCCACGACCTCAACACCAAAAAATACATTGCCAAGTGAGCCAAGCTAACTCAGGCCCGGAACATCAAGATCCATGTTGTGCTCAGTCAAGAGCTATGTGTATGTCACATAGGTATATGGTGTGGGATGTGAAGCTCCACACACTGGAGCAGAAGCCTAAACACAGAAGTACATGTTTAATTTTAATATTAATAAATTAGAAAGTAATGATGAAATAAAATAAATTTTAATTATATTAAAGGTTTAATTTTCACACATTGGAACATAAATGTGCTAAACATTAGGTGTGACGATCCCAACAATAGGAAGTCTAACTGTAGCAGCAACATTAGTACCCTAGATAGAAGATACACTGCCACTCTGCTCTATAAAATCTAAAACTCCTGATAGTGAAATGCTGCAATGTCATGAAATCACCTCATATGCACGCAATAAGTCATCAACCATGATGTGTCCTAGCCAACGTGTCTAAGCAGGATCTGTAACCACCTCAAATTCATCTAGGGAAATCAAAAATGCATGAGCGTATACCTCGCTATGTGCATCACTTCTGCTACTAGCACCCCCACTTCTAGTATAGCGTCTCTTAAGGTACTGACCCACACGGTCAAAAGAGATCAATTGGGTCTCGCAAGAAATGCCAGCAAGACCCTCAATAGCAGCCTCATGTGCAGTCATAATGATAGGTGATGTGACATGCTGAAAGCTTGATAAGAATAGTTGTGGCTTTGGTCAAAGCTTCCGCGTATCAACAACTACAGGAGCTCCTCCTTTCCATATGCCTCTCTGTGGCTAATGCGGCCATGCCCCTGCCCCAAATAACTAGGGATGTCTAAATAGTTCACCTTTAGGTTTAGGTGAACCTCAGCATGTAGCATCATTATGAAGTATAATGGTAATTGGTCGTTATTCGGAAATTGTCCTGGAGAGGCCACAAATCTAGGATAAATTAAAGGGTCACATAGGGGACATGAACATTTGCTTACATAATATGCCCATACTTTCTATTTGTCTGCATAAAAACTCCAACAAGACCTCTTAATGACTTCCTTATCGGAAATTCGTAATGTAATCTCATTATAACCTACATCTCCTCAGACACTTGATTTTAATGAATCCATAAAAAAATTTATTGACTCATAATCAAATGGGTTATATGTTTTCAAACTTGTTTCTATTCTACGAAGATCAACCAATATTTTTTCACAATGGGCTTTATATTGCCCATTTGTAGTTGGATTCTGGAGAATAGATTGCAATTTTACAATCTCTAAATTGGTCCTCTTAAACAAATTAGTAGCGGAAGAAGCCATGACTGTAAAAAAATGAAAGTAAAATTCAATTAATAGTACTTTTAATGAAAAAAAATTCCTAAGCAATGTAAGTATACACATTTTTTCCCTAGTACCACTATAAACCACGACATTATAAATAGGTTTCTTACTAACAACATAATCAAATATAAATCACAATTGAACTAACATTATCATCAAATGTAATAATAGTCTTATAAATTTAAACAATTAAATCTAAAGAAACTAGGGAGAGAGGGTAACAAAAATATTTTCTATACAAAAGGAAATAAAATGAGTAAATCCTAGCTCCCATCCATCTTCTATAAATCTTGACCATCTAGAATATAACCAACTTCATTTAGATAACACAAGGTAGTGACATGGTAACAGTTAGGCTAAGAGATAAATTTCTTTGGAGGTTTTCCCCAAGGGATCCAACATCCCACACCTTTGGGACATTCCCATTATTGCCACTAAGATTCCAACACTCATTTAGTGTTCTTTGCCACACATTAATTATAAATGTTTTTTTGATATCTCTTAACACTAAGGAACATGTTTGAGTCATAATACTACAAACATAAAGGTCATAAATGGTTGGTATTCATTAATTCTAGAATGATTTTATAACCTTTCTAAAAAGATGTTTTAAGGTATTTAATACTATGTTTCTTAAAAACCTTTTTCACATGGCTTCATGACCAAGCCAAGAACATACATTCAAGTTCCATTTCATTTTATATCTTATATAAAGTGTTTTTGGTTGGTTGTTGAAAATGAAAAGGGGTAAATGTTCATGACATAAATTTACACTAGAAATTTCAATTTATTAATACTTAGGGTTAACACAATTTAGCATTCTTTTAATCCATCTATATCCATCTAATTTAACACCATCTAAAATAATGAAAATAAGAAAATATGTATGGTGACAAGCTACTAAGGGAGGAATTAAACACATGCATGGATATGAGTGGTGATAAATGTAGTGGGGGTAATCTACACACGTAGAAGGACCATGAATCAAAAGGATATCTCCTCTATCTATCGAGGTGGTCTACATCCTATACTAAATAAACACATCCATGATAGTTTGAGAGTATTCTAAAGTGCTTAATTTGTTTGAATATTTTTGCCACATCTTTGCAAAACCCACTTATACATAACTTGCATTTGAGCAATCCACAAGACCAAATATCTTTGGAAATTTTCATAAGAGATTGTGACACTAAATGACCAAATGCAAAAGCTTCATTGTGATTAAATTTATAAAATTTTAGTGAAGAATATATAGTAATGAAAATTGAGAAGTATTTAAATGGATTAATACACATTTTTATATTATTAAAATTGGATCTCAAATTGAAATGAACTTTATATGCATGAAGAGATGATACAATGAAAATACAGAATGCAAAATGAAAAAATGAAGGGAAATGTAAAACATAAAAATAGATTTAGTAACATTTTAGGTGGAGAGAGTTTATAAACTCACAAAATTCCTCACTTTCAAGTTTACATAAGTGAAAATACCCATTTTTAGAGTCCTCGACGAATAAGTAGGTTCCTTGTTAGTTTTTTCTAAACTTATAACCTTTGATATTTTTATTATCTGTATGATTTTCCTACAAGAGAAAAAGGTCAACAATTTTAATATGACACTTGTGGAAGTTCTTGGTGTACCTTAGGAACACACTAACATCATTTAGCTAATGGTGTTTGAAAACCTTGAGATGGTTTTTGAATAGGATCATGAGTGTGGCTAAACAAGAATCCATATACTTATCTTCATCTAGTAGAACCAAAATTATAGCAGAAATTACAGTCTTCATAACAGAAATATATCATTACAGTAGAAATTACAGTCTTCACAACACCATTATTCTATAGAACTTGGTATATTTTAAATTTAATATATCATTACAACAGACATTAAATTTTTCACAGGACCATTATTCTACAGAAATAGTGTGGCAACATGGAATAAAAATAATAATAATTTTAATTAAGGCTTTCAAAGACTTCTCTTCCAAAGTCAAAAGGCAATATGCTCCATATCAGTTCTAATGTTTCAGAATCTTTCATATTATGGATTTATCTTTGCAAACAAAATAAAAATGGTAATTAATATATCACCAATGAAAGTTGTGAAAATAAGGAAGTAAATCCAATTAGGTTTATCTAATATAAGTTTTCTAAAAAATTAAAAACATGAGAGCAAATTCGAAACTTTTTAAACTAAAGTTTGGGAGGTCAAATTAAGTCTGATGCGAGAAAAAATACATGAAGGATGGAATCGCAGTGTAAGGAGAATGCAATCACCTAAAGATACACAAAAAATATATCTCCCGTGAGGAAATTCACTGAAATAAAAACTATATTTTTAATTTTTTTGTGCAGTTGCAACATATAAATATGATTATTGGGAATATAACCATCAATTTGGATATCATCAAAGCAATTCAAGTTCCATATCATCAAAGCAAGTCAAGTTCCTTCCCATGGAAAATGGTTTACAAAGAAACAAGTTACCAACAACTTCTTGCATCTTTCGTCACTCCTAAAGGAAATTAATCTGAGGAGGATTTGAATATGATTGCACTTGTGAATAATGCTACACAACATGTGTCATCTTCACCAACATCTAAAGGACCAAACTAAGTGGTTTTTACCCATCATTGTAACAGTCCAATCAATGCACTTCTCACTATGCTTATAGATTAATGTATTCTTCCATTCTTCGATGAAGAATATTTGTGGAATAAGAAGTACAATTGAGTTTAAGTTCTAGCACATCCACCATCTTGAATGTTATACAAAACCATTACATATTAAAAGGATTGTGATTTATAGCTCTAGAGACAAGTGTTTATTGTTCTCTTCTTCATGTCTTGAAATCTTGTAGCCACCATGATGTATCTATCATTCATCATTTATAATTTCATATACCCAATCACAATAGTCCATTTTATACATAAAATAGGAGTTGTCCACTAGATTTTAATTTTTCTTTAGGGATCTTCAATTCTTATATAAGATCTTAAACACTAAATTTCTCTTTTTCCCTAGGGATCTTGATTCTTATATAAATATTAAATTCAATGAAACACACTACTTTATGTTCCTTTTCGAGTATGTGTTCACAAATTTGCATCTAATTTCAAAATTTATATATATTCTTAAAATTCAGACACCACTTTGTAAATATACAGTATATTTTAAATTTAATATATCATTACAATAGAAATTATAGTCTTCACAGCACCGTTAATCTACAGGAAGCTATATTTTAAATTTAATATATCATTACAGTAAAAAATTATGAATTTTCATAGCACCATTATTCTACAGAAGGTAAATTTTAAATTTAATATATCATTACAGTTTTCATAGCACCATTATTACCATGCATTGACATTAAACACCAAAATTTGTGAATCATGGTCATGATAGAAGAGATTTTAAATGGGGTTTTGCAAAAAACGAGATAAGGATTTCAATGTAGAGGTAGATCAAAGAAAAAAATGAACAGAGCTCTGTTAAAATGATTACACAAAAAACATCTCGAATTTACTAGGGTTTTATTTATTTTATGCCCAAATCCATGTAGATCCTCCATTTTCAACAAAAATTCAACTTAATTCATACTTGGTGCTCATCAATGGCCTTGTTGGTTACCAGTGCCATGCTGGTGGGCTTGGTCTGGTCATACACTTGTGGGCTCAGTCTAGCCATGCTAGTCTTTGGTTGGCTCATTGGCCACACTAATTCAATCTATCGGCTCATTAGTTATTCAGTGGGATCTATGTGAGGTGGGCTCAGTTTAGTGTAAACTTTCACTTGAAGGAGGTGGGTGGAAGGAAAGTGAATTCCTTCGCAATGCATCCAATATATAAATAGGTGGTGTTCGCATGAACATCCTTACACGAAAGGGTGTTCCAATATGAACACCCCATTGCGTGAACCACATTCAATGCCATACATGGAAAAATAATAACCTACATGTCACTTGCTTTGTATTTGTTTCACACAAAGGATAAAACTTACATGCACGAAATACTATATTTGGATCAAATGCCCAACCACACTCCTCACTCACATTTTTGGGATAATAAACAAACTTTCCCAATAAGCACAAAGACTTGACAACAAGAAGCCAACAAGGAGAAATGGAATATGGGCACCAAAACCTCCTTTTTTCTCCCAAAGAAGATGTAGGAGTGAGATGGCACTATAGGAAAAACCTCCATGTGTAAAACTCAAAACATAATCAAATTCCTTATTTCTACACTTGCAAGTATGCAAAATATATCCATGTTATCATTTTCACTTAAAATAGGTGGAAATCAAACTCACAGTCCCTCCACAATGCATGTCTTCATATATCCCTTTTCCCTCCCCAATGGTCCCATAAATCCATCTTCCACACCCAAATTAAGGCAAGCTACCCATTCACAATTAAACATAACCATAACACTCATACTAATATTCAAACAAACACAATTTCTACATCAAAATATATTAATACAAAAATACAATAAGAGGAGAGCCTACCTCCCCATCAAGATTCCAATTTAATTTCTGAAAAATCTTTGCATCCTTCACACCAAGCTCAATCCAATATGCAACTCCAAAAGAAAACTCCAAGTATGCAAACCAAGACCATTTTTCAAAAATGCAAGAGAAGCAAAAATGAGGCAAGTAACCCAATATCCATCAAATTCGTCCAATAAATAGAAAAGGGATGTGAGAATGATGAGGTGGCTCCATGTAGGATGCCACTTAATCATCCCTCCATTCCAACACACAATTAAAACACAAAATCCAAAGCAATTAAATGCACATGTAAGACTTATGACATGCCCACATGACACACCAACTTGCACACCATGCTTATCAAGGACAACTTAAATGTGGTAAGTAAAAAGTGCAATTATTTACCCTTTTTACGCTCAATAAGGAATTAAAATGGTTAACATATGTCCCATACTTCATAATTAGGGTTGGTCAGGAAAGTTTGAGATGTCCCATACTGCATTTAATCAAAATAATTTCACATCATGCACCAAAACAAGGACTATCTACCCAATTTATTGCCCACATGTGTATATCTTCCCTTTAATTTAAATTTAAGCTAAACTAGTTAATTAAGATATTTGAGCAAGTGTTAATAAAGCAACAATAATTTCCAAAATAATTGAACACATGCAAAAAAAATTCAATCAATTAAAAAAATTAAAAAGAAAGGGAACACATTACACCAATGGCCTCATAATTGAGGTTACCCCCCTATGGGAACCTCCTAACAAAGCATGCAACAACATAACATAACATTATACACAAGTTGTCAAATTTGGCCATGTCACACAACACCCGACATCCTTCCGTGGTTAGTCCCCTATCCCCTTTTGATGTATATGATATAATGACCTTGCCAACAAAACACCCTTCTGGCCTCAAGGCCGTATCAATATGTCATGGAAATCAATGTATACAAAACATCTGTCATACAATCCTCAACATACATCAAACAATATAAACACACACATATATTTATCAATTTACATCGTCGTATAATGTAACTAAATCATTATCATCAATTTTATGAACATTCTATCAATTTTTTGAGATCATTTAACATTTTAATTCTACTCTAGTAAATAATTTACAATCATCAATAATCCAATTCACATTGTACAATAATCATGAAATTCTCTATATCTACTAAAACTCCCATCTACTAGATACACTGAAGAACACATTACCGATTCCGAATACCATCATATTGTTAGCAATTCAAAAATCATTTAGACCACATGGTTAGTCCAACACTATGAATATACTCAATAGGTCAAGCACTCGAAATTTCAATATATAACAAGGTAATCATTCTAGATTATCATCATATCATTAATGTCCATCAAGGTCTAGTTAATACATCCTTGCAGTCCAGAGTAACAATTAGGCACAATAATAACTGTGATGTCTCTCACATCTTAACAACATGTTAACTAAGATATAAAATTAGGTCCATGTCTCTAATCAACCGAAGTTAAAAAAAATCATAGGATAATTAGTGTCAAATAGAAGTGGGCATTCAAAATGTAATGTCCAGCTAACAGCCCATCCTCCGTCCCACAACACTAAGACTTAGGGGAAATGATCCATTTATTGTGAATCCTAAAGTAAGAGGTTGTTAGAGACACTTACCTCATTATAATTTGTTTTTTAAAATACCCTTTAATAGAACATGATTTTTTTAATATGCAGGTTTTCTACCTTTACACATTTAAATTATGCAGGGAAAATATCGCATTTAAGGGATTTAAAATAAGTACTTTTGAATACAAAGGAATTTAAGGTAGCCCATTACTTGAAAATAAAATCACCTTTTTATGGGTTCTGTTAAATGTGTCACCATTTTATTGGTTAGTTTATTGATGTGACTTGCTTTATTGGCTAGTTTTTATTTATCTTTTATGTTTGAGAGTTACATGTGAATAACTTTAATTCAAACAACTAATGGTACTTTATTTCACATATCTACACATGGTCATTTTCACATGCATGATCATTGGCTCCTTTCCCCTATACAATAGAAATCGGTGATCATCCCCATAATAAAATCGTGTTTCCCTTTTTTTTTCAGTGCTATGCTCGAAAAGTGGTCTGATGCTTTCCAGTCTTCATCTATCATGCCTCTGACAGTTTTTCTGACCAATAATAAATTTCTAATTCAAAATTAAAATTTTCCCCCTCATTTGTTCCATTTCTATTATATCATGCTTTGGATTTAATTTCCCTTGTTTTTCTCCAAGGTGTATAGAGAAGAAATTTGCACATTTTTTTATTGCAAGTTGGATATATGCTGCATGAGATTCTCTAAGATGATTATCTAGAGGGAAGCCATTGTTTTAAGTTTAGAGGTCTTACTTGTTGGTGTTGCTTTAGTCCCAGTGATTTAATATTCATGAAAATTAGAGGAGTAGAATCCATGCAAATCACTATTGGAATGAGTATTAACCTTGTTATTTTTAGAAGATCCTCCTTTCTCATTGACCACAAGGTATTTAGGAATTCATGCTAGGTTTTGTGTCTTTGCAAATGAGTAATTTTTTAGGTTTTGCATGGAACGTTCCTGTCACCACTATCATCACTCTCATTTGATGTGTGATTTTGTGGGAGATAATCTAATTCACAAATCTCCATATATATGCACTGGAAGGATGAGATTCCTATGTGAGCTTATCTAGTAGTCCTTTTTGAAAGAGTTTACAAGAATCGAATCAGGAAACGATGCACCACGAACTAGTTGCACTGAAACGGAATCATGATAGCTCCAACATAATCACAAGGAGGAATCAATAAATCAATGGAAGAACTTGCATCGACAAAAACAAATCTTGCACATAGAGAAAGACAATGGAGTGTCTTGGCATACTCATAAATCAAAAATGAAAGGGTACATATAGGGTGTTGAGTAACCCTAGTGCATGACACATAAGAAAACCCTAAACCGAACCCTAAGCCTAACCCATGTGAGATGACCCTCCATATGTGAGTGGAGGACACATAGGATAACACACACCAACACCCCCAATTCATTGAAGCTAGGGTAGTAGCTATGATGAGTTAGACAAAACAAGAAGACACTCCTAAACAACTAAGAAAGATGTGTCAATGGGGCCCGACAACTAAAGGCCTTATAAGGTTCCCATATACAAACAACATCTTCCTAGAAGAAGAAGAAGAAGAGAAGGAACTATATAGCCCAAAGAAGATGAGCAGCTTCATAAGAACTCACCCTAAGAAGAGACCAAAAGTGAAGAAACTTCACTCCAGTGAAGGGCTTGGTGAATATATCTGCAATATGATAAGCTGTCTGAATGTACTAAATGTCGATGATACCATCATGAATAAGCTCTTGTATGAAGTGCATATGGATCTCAATGTGCTTCATCTTCTGATGCTGAGATAGATTTATACAAATTGAGATAGTGCTCGTGTTATCACAATAGATAATGGTAGGCCACTGAAAGTGGATGCAAAACTCTGTCAGAATACCCTGTAGCCAAACAACCTCTGTGGCAGTGTTAACTTCTCCTCTGTATTCTACCTCTATAGAATATATCACAATTGCATTCTGCTTCTTACTAGACCAACTAACAGGACCTGAACCAAGAGAGAAACTGTAGCCAGAGGTAGATTTCTGATGATCTAAGTCACCGGCCCAATCAGAATCTGTGAACCCAATCAAGTCAATATCCACCCCTCCATAATAGTGAATGTCATTAGTATAGGTGCCATGAACATAATGAAGGATCTGCTTAGCTACTTTCCAATGCAGCTCATGTGGCTCCTGCATGAATCTGGACACGATCCCAACAACATAAGATAAATCTGGTCGAGTGTGAGTCAAGTAAATCAAGCTCCCCACAAACTGTTGATAAAGGGTACCATCAACCAAGGGAGTAGAGAAATCAGAAATGAACTTAACCTTGGAAAGAAAAGGAATAGGAGAATACTTGCAATCAGACATCTAAAAATGAGAAAGCAAGCCAAGATCATACTTAGGTTGTGAAATCAAAATTCCCAAGTCAGATTGTGAAATCTGGATCCCAAGAAAGTAATGAAGCAGACCTAAATCGGTCATGGAAAACCTGTTGGCCAAGGTGATCTTCACAGAATCAATGATAGAGGAAGAGTTGCATGTGATCAACAAGTCATCAATGTAGAGAACAAGAATGAGTATGGAGTCATCTTGTCGTAGAATATAAACATTTGGATCAGAGTGACACCTAGTAAACCCTGATGTAAGTAAAAAGGAGTCCATCTTGGCATACCAAGCCCGAGGGGCTTATTTAAGGCCATAAAGAGACTTCTTTAACTTACAAACAAGGGAGGGATCATGGAAATAACCTAGAGGTTGTTCCATGTAGATATCTTCCTCTAGGTCACCATGAAGGAAGGAACTCTTAACGTCCATTTGATGGAATTTCCATCTGTTTGCTATGGAAATGGAAAGGTTCAGTTGAATAGAAGTCATCTTCACAACCGGAGCAAAGGTTTCAGTATAATCAACCCCAGCTATTTGGGAGAAACCCTTAGCTACTAATCACGCTTTAAAATTTTTGATGTCTCCATCTACTCCATACTTTGTTCAGAACACCCACTTACACCGAACGATTTTTCTTCCTTTTGGAAGAGGGGTGAGATCCCAAGTATCGTTCTTCATGAGAGAGGAATACTCCTCATCCATGGCAGAATCCCACTCAGGAATACCAGAAGCCTCCCAGAAAGACTATGGATTAGAAGCAGAGGTGAAGAAAGAGTGGGGTCCAATGAAATCTGAGTGAGTATGTCTCATATCCAAAGTATCTCCAACTAAATCTCCAACACTTTGCAAATTTTTCCTAGCCCAAAGAGGACCAGGAGGATCAGGCTCAGAGTCGGAAGATTCATCACTTGAGTGAGAAGGGACATAGTCCTCATCATCATTACTGTCAGAATTGGAAGACTCAAAGGTCTGATGGTTGGGAGGATCAGGAAGAGGAGCACACTCAACAACATCATCATCTGATGAGTAAGAATCTGAATCAGCAAGCTGAAGAACCTCAATAGGTAGAGAAGTAGAAGTTGAAGAAGACTCATTGAACTTAACACTTCTCTCAATATAAAGATCATGAGAAGTAGGATTCAACAATTGATATCCCTTCATGCCATTAGGATACCCTACAAAGATACAAGGTTTGGATTGTGGTTCCAATGCCTTGCATTTCTTCTTGGGAATCCGAGCCATATCCTTGGGTCTGAAGACTTGAAAGTGCTCAACATCAGGCTTGCATCCAAACCAGGCTTTAAAGGGTGTCATCCCTCTTACTACCTTGTGTGGAACATGGTTCTGAATGTAATTATCACAATTCACTGCTTCAGCCCAATACTGCAGAGGAAGAGACTTCGAGTGAATCATACAAGTGGCCATCTCCTTAAGAGTACGGTTCTTTCTTTCTGATACTCCATTTTGTGAAGGGCTATAAGCAACTGTATGCTACAAGGAGATCCCTTCAGAAGTACAGAAATCCATGAACCTATTGTTTACATATTCACCTCCATTATCGGTTCGAAGAACCTTAATAGACCGTTCTACCTATTTCTCAGCAAGAGCCTTAAAGTTCTGAAAATTTTCAAAGACTTCAAACTTAAGCTTAAGAAAATATACCCAAGTATATCACGAATAGTCATCAATGAAGGTGAGCACATAAAGAGCTCTAATAAAAGAAGGAGATGGAAATAGACCAGAAATATCGCTGTGAACAAGATCCAAGGGACGAGTAGCTCTCTAGGATTTTCCTTTGTCAAATTTCTTTTTAGGATGCTTTCCAAGGGTACAGCCCTCACAAAGACCCTTAGAAAACTTGACGCAGGGTAACCCATTGAACATTTCATTTTGGCTCAATTATTAAAGGTAGCGATAATTTAGATGTCTGAAATGCTCATGCCATAGCTTACTAACATCATTTGCATGAGTGAGCAAGGTAGTGGGCGTAGAATCAGAAGTAAAGTGGGAAAAGGTATACAATAGTGAATAGTGATCCACCTTTCCCTCAGCCACTATAGGGTCATCGTTAAGCTCATGAATAATCACCGAGTTACGACCAAATTACACTCGCATTCCTTCACCAAGGTGAGTAATTTGGTAAACCAATAGGATATTGGTAGAGAGATCAAGAACACTCAACACTTGGTTGAATGTTCCCCAACCCATCTCTACTGATCCACTACCAGAAAATGACATTGTCGTTTCATTACCCATCATGATTTGGGACATACCACAAGGCTCGATGTTGGAGAACTCAACATGCGAAGAAGCCATGTGGTGTGAGGCACTAGAATCTATAATCCGCATTGATGAAGGAGAAACTTTGGCTAAAAGGGCCTTTCCTTTCTTCTTATCAGATTTACACCCTTTTGTAGTAGAAGACTCGGCCTTTAGAGCATTTTGTTTGATAGACTCAGGAACACCTATTTTATTTTTTTCAAGTAAATGAGTAAGGTGATCAATTTTTTTTCTCATAATATGCTCTTTATGACTACTTGAAATAGGAATAAAAACTTGTCTTTCTGTGCTCTAGGCTCAGAATTCAAAGCATTCATGTTAAATTTAGTTTTGGTCTTGGTTTCCTTCTTAGGTTGATCCTTTTTTTCTTTCTTCTTTTCAGTCTTCTTTTCCTTACTAGTACTTGCTACAAGGGAATGTGACTTGGACTTGAGAGACCCCATTTGAATGAGTCCTGGGAGTTGGGATGAAAAAAGTCAAAGGAGGGCATATTCCAATCCTTTCCCACTCTAGCTTTTGTAGCGTAAAAATTTGACACAAAGACAGAATATTCAGGACCTAACTTAGAGAGAATCGACGAGATCAGTTGAGAATATTTCTTCTCTACTTGACATTCCTTTAACAACAATCTAGTGTGGACAAACTTAGAGAAGAATGCTTTTAGGTTTTTAAAATAACTAGGATTGAACCCTATTAGTTTTTTTTTCAACTCATGTGCTCTCATGTCATCTTGTTGTCCAAAGATTCCATCTAACATTTTCCACACAAAATTAGGTGTTTCAGATGACTCAATGTGGAAGAGCAAGTCAGGAGAAACAAACATGCAAAGAAGACCTAAAGCTTCATCACTACGGTTTAACCACTTACATTTTTTAGGGTTGTCATCTGGTTTAGTCTCAGTTCCCATGGTGATGCGGATTAACCCTGTTATCTCTCGAAAGTGCACCCGGTAGAGAGATGGCACCAAGTGTTCTAAGTCTGCAAAATATCTCTCTCTCGTAGATAAAATGGGGACACCTCAGTTCTGTGGGTATACCTATTTTGAGGTGAACCTCCGGGGTTAAAAGGCTGGTTCCTTATTGGTGTTCACTAGACTGCTTTCTAGGAGTTTTAGGGTTAGGAAGTGACTAGAAATGAAATAGTTACTAAGGTGATACACCAAATTCGAGTAATGAACTTGAATTTAGTGGAATACACAAGTGACTTGTGAAGAATTCTTTGTGTGCACGAACCAATTTGTACTTTCTACAAAATGTAAGGGCAAAAAACACTTAATTTATACTAAGTAAAAATAACAACAGTACTATTAATCTAACATGCACAATGAAATTTAGCAGAAAATAGTAGATCTGCAGCAGAGTAAAGTGACTAATCAGGGAATATTGATTCACAAGATTAATACTGGCATACACAAGACTTCAAAATAACTTGGAAAGACAAGAGTAATTCAACACTCATAGGGTAAAACTGGCAGAAATTGCTTTAGTACTCATATCAAAAGTTCTTTTGGGAAAAATCTCTGAAAAATCCCCCCCCCTTTGTGCTTTGCAAGAGCACATTATATATAGAAAAAGTTCACCCCCTTCCTAAAAATAGCCTCAAGGTTGTACTCTCCCATGTATCCTAATTTTATCCTTTATTTAATAATAAATAAAGGAATAAAATAATACAAACTAAAGTACATGATAAAAATAGGCATTATTAGCCTTACATACAATTCATTCAAACTGCAGTTGACTAATCTATTTTTAGGAAGGAAAGATGAATAATTGCTAAATTTTTAAATTACTTGCTAGGAAAGTCTTCTCTCTTTTGTCCTGTTGTGAAGGCATGCAAAAATCATCTCCTATGTATAGGCAAAAGGATGCAACCTTAGCCATATTTGTAAATTTAAGATGAAGTGGGGACCACCTCCTAAGTGCACATGTTCTGATTTTTGTTCACTTTCCTGGAAAGTCACATGAGTGACACCTGTGAATTTTGTTTGAAACCCCATGTGGGGACCACCTTCAATTTGAGATGCTGCCACATTGTGGACTTAGGCATTAGCATGTATAAAATAATAAAGGGGACCACCCTTGGCTAGCCCACCATGTATATTTGGTTCACCACCTTTGGACTTGGCACATAATACAATTTTTCCCTTTTTGGGACTTTTGGCATATATAATGATTTGCTTTGATTTTGCTTGGTGACTATGGTTTAGACTTTATAAAGTCCTAGCAATTGATTGAGTTGACCATCCACGTGGGCTAGCCCCTCTCCATGATGACTCACCCCTTCAGGATTTTGGCGGTTAGTAACCTAACCCTACTTGGTTTTACCTGGATCTTTGTGAGCACTAATGGCCCCTAATCTATGCCTTGGTTTTGTTTCCACCATTAATTATGTAACCCTGATTAGGGTTTTGACCTCAGCAATTAATGTGGTCGGTGGTGTTTAAGTGAACCTTATCACCTGGGAACCTGGGGAGAACGACCACCATTCATCTTGGCACTTGGCATTTGCTTGATCGTTGATCTTTAACCACAGGTTAGGGTTTTAGAACCTTAGTTCGAATGCAATTTTATACCTTCGAGCTTGGCATTTGGTCATTTCATTTGATTTTTTTCTCTGCGGGCGAAGCCCTGGCAAAAGTTTTACTTTCTCTGGATTTTTTGATGAAAGGCATATGATACTTGGAGATTTTGACTTCTTTGAGTGTGAAAATTCATTTTGAAGTCTTCGACACCATTGATGCTTGGTTTAACTTGCATATTTCGATAGAAAATGAAGGTATTTCTTCATTTTTTTTCTGAACTATGGCTTGGCTTTTCCTTTTCTATGATTAATAGATCATTTTAAATCTATTTCTCTCTACCTCTCCTTCATGGAGTGATGAATTTTTGTTTTCTTTTTTGGTTTTGTGCTCTTGATAGCCAACGAGCTCAGCTCGAGCCTGTAGATGGAAGTTGTGGCTGTGTGATCATTTTCTTGCTTCGTATTTCAAACTCAGTGAGTTCCTTAAATCTGTCTTTCTCTTCTATTTGAGCTTGGGCTTTTGTTTTGTAACTCTGAAGGTGCAAGAACTAAGTAAACACTCAAAAATGTCTTGTGGGTCCATTCCTTTACTTTTGAAGTGAACCGTAAAACTCTGAATCATTGTTAAACAATTTGTTGAAGCTTATTTTGTCCGTTCTGATGAATTATTTGCAGTCTAGGCTTGGTGCTTGAAAATGTTTGACTGTTTCTAATTATGTTCGGCTTAGAACTATGTTTCGTTTCTTGGTATATGTATGATGTTTATTTCTTATTTAAAACATGATCTCCTTTAGGTTTTGTAGATGTATATTTGACCTACAAGTAGATACCTACCCAGAAAATGTAAGATCTTCTTTCGTTTCTTTATGTGCATACTTGCAATTCTGAGTATTTGTAACCTGTAGAGTTGTATCTTCTTTTGTGGCTCATCTCTCCTTCTGATGAAATGAAAGAAAGCTCTTACTTCTTCTCTTGGACTTGTACACAATTCCGTTTCTGGGAAACCTTAGCTGAGCATTTGTAGCATTGAAAATGAGCTCTCCATTTATTGCAGACCTGTATAAGTTCATCTCCTCTTTTTCCTATAGATGCATGTTTGTAATTTGTGATTACTTACTTGCATTTTGTAGATGCAACTTGTATTGTTGAATTATTTCTGTTTCTGTGTAAAATCTTTCACTTCTAAGCTTAGACTTGTCTGGATATTCTCTTCATCTTCCTTTTCCTTCAGTTAGAAGATGGATGCTACTTGTATATTCTGTAACTTGACATTTGCATTTAGAAAGAAGAATCTGGAAGTTGTATGCTTTTCATTTGTTGTAAACATGATTGCATATTGTCTACATAATGAAGTAAATATCTCTTTTCTGGAAAGTGAAAGAAAGTGCTTAGTTTTCTTTTCTGTAATAGTACTTCACTTCCCAGAAGTTATAGTAGTTGCTATGTTTCACCTCTTGCATTATTTCTCAATACTATTTTTCTGGAAAAGTCTATTTTGCAAGGGGAAACTCTGGCAAAAAAATTTCAAAATCCTTCTCTTTCCATATTTTGATGATTTGATCTTTCTGAAAACATGTAAACATAATTTCTTGCTTATCTGATCATTTGAATGAGTTGTTCATGCTAGCTTTACTTGATTCTTTGCAACTTCTGAAAATTTGCAAAGTAGTTGATTCTTTGATTCACACTTAAATTTGGAAATAAAAGGAACATTGATAGCAGTAGCATGATGAGAATCTGGAAAACCTGTATGTTTCATTTGATCATGATATCAATTTTAAAAGTGATGAAACATGTACTTATCTTGACTTTTTTTATTCCTTTTGAAGCTTGAATAGCTTAGAAAGCAATGTAGTAGCTAAAAAGCATGTGTTTCAATTCTGTTTTAAATCAAAAGTCAATTTTACAAGGGGAGACTCTGGCAAAAAAATTTCAAAATCCTTTTTTCTCTCTCCTTTTCTAGATTTTTTATCCTGATTTGCAAAAATACCTCTTTTTGACTTATTCTGATGCTTCTTTCTTCAGTAAACCATCTGAAAATGATATTTATCTTTATTCAGTAGATGCTTCCTTCTTAAACAGTTAACTGATTTTCAATCAATGTTGCAACCTGTTCCTACAAAATTCAAAAATGAGTTAGAAATAAATAGGCCTTTTGGCCTCTCTTGTATCCATGTGATTTATTTCTTTTCTCTCCTTGTTCTGCAATTGTTTTCCAACTTTCTACATGTGTCATTCTTCAAATCTGTTTCTCTCACAAGCTGCTTCATATTCTGCCTTTCTAAATCAATCCTTAGCTTCTTTGATCTTCTCTTTTCAAATTCACTTTATGGACTCTGCTTCTTCCTTGCTGCCAGCTCATCTGTATTTCTTTCTTTCAAGTACCATTAGATGCATTGAATTCAAAATATGTATTTTCTTTTAGAACATGAGTATTGGAATAACATTGTACCCTGAGCTCAATTTTGACAGATACTTCTCTTGTCTTGTAGGTGTTAAGAAATGGAGATGGAAGCGGAAGATGGAAGAGTTGAGATGGAGATGGAAAGGCTGAGGAGTGGAGACAGAAGACAAAAAAGGCAATGATGGGTTCCTTTTTACTCCTCTACTCTTGTTCTTTAGCACATGCATTATTCTCATTTCCTTGTATATGATGAGTCACTTAGTCATATCCCATGGCTTGTGTGAGAAATCTTATGATCTCTTATGAATAAAGGATTAAATTGAAATAATGAGTTGATTATCTCTTTCTGCATTCAGTTTTCCTTTGATTGTACAATGATGTAGGCAACTCAATATCTCAATAAAATGAATTAACATAAGGGATAACTTGAAGTGAATACCTGTAACTCTAGTGGATAATCATTGAATGAAATGTGTCTCTTTGTATGTTGTGTGATTATCTTAGCTTCCATTCTTTGTTTTGACTCCTTTCTTCTATCTCCATTTGGACATTATTATCATTATTTGTTTGTCAATATTTTCTTGATGGAAGTAGCAGGAACGGAGTCAATTGTAATCTTTTATGGTAGCATAGATAAATACAAACTCATTAATCATGACAACTTTAATGAATACAGAGCAATAAATCTGATAGGCACACATATAATAACCGTGAATCTGATTACTTGAAAACTACCACTATGTTTGTTGTTCCAAAACTATACACCTTACATACTCTGTAATCCGGTGTCTTCATCAAGATAACACAGATGTCCTTCGGGGTTTGTGTTCTTTTGCCGAGGATATTTGTGAAATTGCAAACTATGTGAGTTGTTACATTTTGTAACAGCACACATAGCTGCAGATTTCACTTAATCTCTTTCACATATCAGCAGTAACAAAATAATTTGATATAATTCCCTTAGCTTAGGTACACTTCACCAAGGCTGTCCATCATAACAAAGTTTTGAGTTGCCCATTTTTGCACAAGTGCAAAAATTGTCAACATTTCTGGCGATCCTATGGGGAAAGCTTCCTGCTATCTTGTAGACTAGTGCATTACTCTTGTCCATTGGGTATGGAGTCAAATCTGTAACCAAAATTTTTTCTGAAAGGTCCAACCCTTTCAAAACAACTAAAGCTGGGAAAAGATCTGGCAAACCAAACCATGTGCATGAATGCACTTATTGAAAACAAAGAACGATGTAATGTGCAGAACTACACTTATTGAAATGGGAAATCCTACTCTAACCAATCATAGTAAGATTTTCAATAACAGTGTTTGAGAAACATACCATTCAAAGGAATGGGGAATTTCCTCTCCATTCAGCTTGGAAAGCTGAAAAGCATTGTGTTCTTTGCAAGCTGATATCATGTAAGGACCACTCCAGAGTGTATCAAACTTTGAGTGTCTTCCTGGCTTAGCACGATCAGCATCCCATTTCAACACAATATCTCCTTCATTGAAGATTCTGAATTTGGCTTTCTTGTCAAAAGTCTTCTTCATCTGTTTCTGATTTTCTCCATATTCAAATGAGCTTGATCTCTTAGTTCTTGTAATTCCATCAATTCTGCATAACGGACCTACAATGGTTCATTCTCAAGTAATTCCATTTGATGCAGTAAATCCAATGCAGGTAACTCAACTGAAATTGCCATTCTAACTTTTTTCCCATACATAAGTTTGTATGGTGAATTTCCAACTGATCTCTTAGGGGTCACCCTATCAGCCCAAAGTGTTGAATTCAACATTAGATGCCAAGCTCTTTGATTATCCTTGAGTGTTCTTCTGATGATCCTTAACAGATTCTTGTTAGTGCTTTCAGCTAAGCCATTACCTTGTGGGTAATAATTAGATGAAGAGCTCAAGTAGATTCCATGGCTAATAGCCCAATATGTTACTTTAGCACCGAGAAATGCTAAAGCATTATCTGATATGATAGTTCCTGGAACACCAAATCTGTAGACTATACCTTCATAGAAAGCTAGTATTAAAGCTTCATTAGCATCCTTCAAGGCTACTAATTCAGTCCATCATGTAAAGTAATCTGTAGCAGTTAGAATCCATTTGTGTCCTTGTGAAGAAGGTAGGTTAATCATCCCAATAAAGTCAAGACCCCACTGCATAAAGGACTGATCAACTGAAATAGGTTGTAAAGGCAGCGAAGCTAAACGTTCTTTTCCGACAAAGAAAGAACATTTCTTGCACTTTCTGATCCATTCAAAATAGTCCTTAAATATGCTAGGCCAATAGTAACCTACTTTCATGATATTCAAAGTTGTAGTACATGCTGAGAAGTGACCTCCTGCAGGTCCTTCATGGAATTCTGATAATATCTTCTGAATCTTGTCATAATCGACACATCACAGCAAGATTCCATTTATATCTCTTCTGAACAATACACCATCAATGAAGAGATAAGGAATAGCATGTAATCTGAAATATCTTCGTTTATTCTTATCCATACCTTCTGGATAAGTGCCATGTTGTAAATAGTCAACCAAATCAGTCATCCATCTTGATTCCTGAATTTCTTGAGAAGGTTCAGGTTGCTGATTTTCTGGTCGCAACATAATATTGATTGCTGATACGTGGTTTTAGCATGGTGTTCTGAAACTTTAGGTTTTACATCATGTTGTTTCTCCATATCAGCGATTAGATGCTCACATAAACCTTTACCTCGAACTATCTTGGCAACTCAGATATCAACATCATATTCCATAACCTTCGTTATCCAGCCTGCTCTTTTCTCATTCAACTCTTTGTTCAACAAGAAAGCTTTCACATTTGGATGAGAAACAAGAACATGAATTCTATTGTTTGAAAGCATGTACTTAAAATTCTTTAGTCCTCTGACTACGGAAAGTACTTGTTTTTTCAAGGAATGTGTACCTTGTTCATAATCATGCAAGCTCTATCCAAAGAAAGCAATTGGTTGTTCGATATTCTCATCATTGACCTGAGTTAGAATAGTTGAGATTGTTTCAGCTCCTGCAAGTGCATACATTGTAAAATATTTGTCAAAATTCAGATTTGCAAGAGTAGGATCCTGAGAAATAGTTGTTTTAATAGCCTCGAAACCTTCTCTCCCTTCACTGGTCCAAGAGAATGTTTTCTCTTTCCTTAGCATGGCTGTCAATGGCTTAACCAATGCTGCAAAATCTAGGACAAATCTTCTGATAAAGTTGATTTTTCCCAGAAAGCTCTATAATGCCTTCTTGTGATGAGGTAATGATAGCTGTGATATGGCTTCAATTCTGAAAGGATCAATTGCTAAACCCTATTTGGAAACAATATGGCCGAGTAGCTTACCTTCATGTACTGAAAAGATAGACTTTTTGGGATTCAAAGATATTCCAAACTGCCTGCAGATCTGAAAAGTCTATCTCAAATGCATTAGATGTTCATCAGAATTTTTTGAGAATACAGTGACATCATCTAAATAAACAAGTATGCATTTATTTAGTAGGCTACGAAAATCCATGTCCATTTCATGTTGAAATGTTGCACCGACATTTGAAAGACCAAAAGGCATTCTTTTATAAGCGTAAGTACCCCACTTGGTGGTAAAAGCTGTTTTATATCTATCTTCTCCTCGAACTAAAATTTGATTATATCCACTGTAACCATCTAGAAGGGATAGTCTATCTGATCCTGAAACTATTCTCAAAATCTAATCCATGTTCGGTAGTGGATAATGATCTTTTAATGATGCTTTGTTAAGATCTCTAAAATCCACACATAATCTGATTTCTCCATTCTTTTTCCTAACTGGAACAAGATTTGCTACCCAACTTGAATGCTTAACCGGGAAAATAATTCCTGATTGAATCAATTTTGATAATTCTTTCCTCATAAGAGGTTCTATTCTGGGATTTATAGGCCTTTGTTTCTACCTAACTGGTTTAGAATTTGGTTGTAATTCAATCATATGTTGTGCTAGACTGGGGTCAAACCCTTTCAAGTCTTGGTATCTCCAAGTGAAAACATCTTTAAATTCAGTGCAAAGCTTAATAAAAGACTGTTTTTCGGATAAGGAACATACCTTTCCAAGAAATAAGTTCTTTCCTTCATCAACTGAAACCTCTTCGTAATTATCAGCATGAGTAGACATCTTAGCTTTGTCCTTTCTTAACTGGTCATCAGTGCTGAAGATGTCTTCCAATGTGACAAGTCCTCGAGGAAACTTGTTTGTCTTTAACTGAACAATTTGGTCACCATATAGATGCTGTAATTTATCCTGATTTACTGCAGAAAATTCAGCTTCTTACTGCAAAAACCTGTAGATTTGATCATCACTCTCAAACACCTACCAATTAGATTCATTATCAGGTATAGAAGGTCTGACAATCAACTTAACATGAGGCTAAACTTTGTTGCTTTCTATTTGTTCCAGCACTTCGAAACTAGCACCAACTGCTGCCAGTCTATCAACATGTTTATTTTCAGCTCTAGGAATAGACTGAATATTAATGGCATCAAAATCTTCCATTAAGTCTGAAACTCTATGCATGTAAGACTTCATTAATGGATTCTTACATACATTGAAGTTTTTTACTTGATTTATTACTAACTCAGAATCGCCAAAGACTTGTAACGTGTTGATTCCTCTTTTTCTGGCCCAAAGTAAGCCATGAATTAACGCTTCATACTCAGCTACATTACAAGTGCATGAAAATTGAAGACTCAGAGCTGTAAAATACCTTTTGTTTGTTGGGGAAGTGAGCATCAGACCTGCTCCTTGTCCCTTCTTATTCTTAGCTCCATCAAAATGAAGCTTCCAAATCCCTTCTGTTTTATTTTCTATTTTGGACAACAAGGGAACTGTTGCACTTTCTTCATGCATGCAATAAACACTGAAAAGATGTTCTTCAACTATTTTCTCATCCATGAACATGTTAGAAACACCTTCTAGTGCTGAAATCTGAGCTACATCATCAAAATCAGATTGATCTAAAGCTGAATAATTCACTACTGCATTTGGTGAATGAGGCTCAATATGAAATCTAGCCAATGGCTCAGAATTTATGGTAACCTTAGTGCCATAACGTGTAGTGAAAAATAAGAAAGACCAATCAGAAGAGAGGTAGCCTCCTATTTTTGCTGTAAAGTCTCTAGATAGGCACAAAGCAAAATATGGAGGTAAATCCACAACAGTAACATCTTGTAAAATGGAAACATTTGGGCAAGCATGTAACGTTACCTCCAAATTTTTGATTACTCCAACTGTATTGGTTACAGTCCCATCAAGCTGTAAAACACTCCTTTCTGTAGGTTCATATTGCAGGCCTAATTTTTCAGCAATTGACTTAGGCATGACTGTACTACTTGCACCGCTGTCCACCATACAGTTATGAACTAAATTTTCTCCAATGATCAGAGATAGGTAAAAGGGTGGTGGCTTCTTTATGTCATGAGCATTTAGAACCTTCTGAACCATCCATCTAACATCCTTTACACGATCTTGATCAAGTGTTCCAAGGACCATATCTATATTTTGGACTTCCTTTACTGTTGTTTTTGAAGAAATCTACAGTTTAGCTAGTTCATGAGAGAGTAAATCCTATTGTCCTGGAATGCTTAAGGCATCCCACATCGAGATGTTAACATTGTGCTTCTTCATCACATCAACAATATTAAAAGAAGCAACAGTCTTAGAGATAGACTCGACCATTTTAGCATAAGCTTTAGTAAAAACTGATTCTGCTTCGGTAGCCTTGGATATCTGAGGGATAAAAAATCTTCTTGGATCAGGCTGAAGTTGTTTTTGTTGCTCTTTACCAGCTACAACACTTGCTGTTTTCTGAGGGACAGCAGGACTGTTGGCTAGTTTCGAGATTGTAGATGTTGATATATCAGTAATAATGGGTAGCATGTCTGTTTTGTTGTTTTTTATTTTTGGTAGCTTTCGCTTGAGCTCTAGTGGTAACAGCAATGAAATCCTCCTCATTAAATTTGACCAAATTCTATTCAGGTGTTTTCTGAACATGACTTTCTTGCTTCCCACCCTCCATTTGAGGTATGAACAATGCTTCAGATTGAGGTTGTGCAATAAGATTCAGGTTCAGGAATGCATTTGGGAAATTTTCAGTTTGATGAGGTTGATTACAAGGTTAGCACCACTCTTCTGTAGCCATATTAACTAGAACCAAAGCCTTAGATGCACTAGGAACATTAGAATCAAATTGCCTTTGCTGATAAGGCTACCTGTAATTTTGATTCTGTTGGTAAGGCTACCTATTCTGCTAGTTTTGTTGATAAGGAGCTTGATATGGCCTATTAGGCAATGTAAGCTTATTTCCCATGGTTTGCAAGGCTTTAAACATATATGGGGATGGGGCTGCAACAGTAGGCTCTATGATTGTAATAGGCTGTGGGATAGGAGCTAAATCTGCCAAAAATGGCATTGTAGGCCTTGGTGCTAACTTTCCAGCCTGAATAAGGTTGTTTTCAGCTTTTATAGCAGTGTCATAGGCCCCTGGAAGAGTAAAAGCTCCCATGGATTGAATCATAGTTGCAATATCACTATTCAATGCTCTGAGGTAATAAAGGAAAGCGTGATCATCTTGAGGCTTAACACTTGCTGGGATTCTTTCCCAAGTTCTAGCAAAACGAATGTTGAAACTAGACAAAAATTCATGAGGGGATCTCTTGATAGTAGATAGTTGTTCTATTAGGGAAAAATGATCTGAATTGTCTTGGAACTGTTCCAGCAATTTCTCTCCTAATCCATCCCAAGTTCTTATGCTTCCAATCTCTAGGTTCCTATACCATTGCAAGGCTTATCCTTTAAAAGATGCAGCTAAAAGTCTTAAAGCTACGTCTTCATGAGTAATATTGTGGACTACACATATGGCTGCCACATCTTTGATGTGTTCAGTTGGTGTAACTTGATTTTCACCGGTAAATGATGGCAGACTTTTCAGAGCAGCATTAGGAATGTCATGATACACTGTAATTACTAATGGGTTGCCATTAGTAAAGGCTGTAAAATTTCTGGGTGGTTGAATAGCCATTGGAAAAATTGGGATATTGATTGAAAAATTTATTCATGGTGAAGGAATATCAGGAGGGTTTTCAAAACTAGGTCTATTATAAGGAAAAGTATTACCAACCCTTCTTCTTTTAGCAGATTTCAAAGGTAAAGAAACAAACTCAAGAGGAATACCTCTTACCGATGATCTTGTAGTCACTTTAGGCATGGAACATGCTGTAATACTAGTCTGAAATCATTTTTATGGAGACGCCAAAAGATCATAGAATCTTTAGAATTAATTTTCTGTAGCTTTTCTCCCGAAAGTAACTTTTATTTGTTGTAAATCTGCTTTTGATCTGCTCTAGAATCTGAAATTTACATGCAGATTTGATTCATGGTCCCACTGGGCGTGCCAAAAACTGTTATCTCTTGAAAGTGCACCCGGACAGAGAGATGGCAACAAGTGTTCTAAGTCTGCAAAATATCTCTCTCTCGTAGATACAATGGGGACACCTCAGGTCTGTGGGTATACCTATTTTGAGGTGAACCTCTGGGGTTAAAAGGTCGGTTCCTTATTGGTGTTCACTAGACTACTTTCTGGGAGTTTTAGGGTTAGGAAGTGACTAAAAAATGAAATAATTACTAAGGTGATACACCAAATTTGAATAAAGAACTTGACTTGAGTGGAATACACAACTGACTTGTGAAGAATTATTTGTGTGCATGAACCAATTTGTACTTTCTGCATAATGTAAGGGAAAAAACACTTAATTTATACTGAGGGAAAATCACAACAGTACTAGTAAGCTAACATGCATAATGAAATTTAGCAGAAAATAGTAGATCTGTAGCAGGGTAAAGTGACTAATCAGGGAATATTGATTCACAAGATTAATACTGGCATACACAAGACTGTAGAATAACTTGGAAAGGCAAGAGTAATTCAACACTCAGAGGGTAAAACTGGCAGAAATTGCTTCAGTACTCATATCAAAAGTTCTTCTGGGAAAAATCTCTGAAAAATCCCCCTCCCCTCTTTGTGCTTTGCAAGAGCACACAATATATAGCAAAAGTTCACCCCCTTCCTAAAAATAGCCTCAAGGCTGTACTTGCCCATGTATCCTAATTTTATCCTTTATTTAATAATAAATAAAGGAATAAAATAATACAAACTAAAGTACGTGATAAAAATAGGCATTATTAGCCTTAGATACAATTTAGTCAAACTGCAGTTGACTGTTCTATTTTTAGGAAAGAAAGATGAATAATTGCTAAATTTAAAAATTACTTGCTATGCAAGTCTTCTCTCTTTGCACATGCAAGTTTTTCATCTTCTCTGTTTTGTCCTGTTGTGAAGGCATGCAAAATTATCTCCTGTGTGTAGGCAAAAGGATGCAACCTTAGCCATATTTGAAAATTTAAGATGAAGTGGGGACCACCTCCTAAGTGCACATGTTCTGATTTTTGTTCACTTTCCTGGATAGTCACATGAGTGACACCTGTGAATTTTGTTTGAAACCCCATGTGGGGACCACCTTTGATTTTAGATGCTACCACATTGTGGACTTAGGCATAAGCATGTATATAATATCAAAGGGGACCACCCTTGGGCTAGCCCACCATGTATTATTTGATTCGCCACCTTTGGACTTGGCACATAATACAATTTTTCCCTTTTCGGGACTTTTGGCATATATAATGATTTGCTTTGATTTTTCTTGGTGACTATGGTTTAGACTTTACAAAGTCTTGGCAATTGATTGAGTTGACCATCCACTTGGGCTGGCCCCTCTCCACGATGACTCACCCCTTCTTAACCTTGGTCTTGGTAACCTAACCGTACTTGGTTAGGCTTGGACTTTGTGAGTATTTTGGGGCCCTTGATCTGTGTTTTGGTTCTGTTTCCACCGTTGATTTCTAACCCTGATTAGGGTTCTGACCCTGGCATTCAATGTGGTCGGTGGTGTTTAATTGACCTTATCACATGGGGACCTGTGGAGAATGACCACCATTCATCTTGGCACTTGGCATTTGTTTGATCATTGATCTTGTCCATGGGTAAGGGTTTTGGAACCCTAGTTTGAATGCAAGTTTATACCTTCGAGCTTGGCATTTGGTCATTTCATTTGATTTTTTGCTCTACGGGCGAAGCCCTGGCAAAATTTTTACTTGCTCTGGATTTTTCGATGAAAGGCATATGATACTTGGAGATCTTGACTTCTTTGAGCCTGCAAAATTCGTTTTGAAGTCTTCGACACCATTGATGCTTGGTTCAGCCTGCATTTTTTGATAAAAAATGAAGGTATTTCTTCATTTTTGTTTCTGAACTGTGGCTCGGTTTTCCTTTTATATGATCAATAGATCATTTTAAATCTATTTCTCTCTGCCTCTCCTTCATGGAGTGATGAATTTTATTTTCTTTTTTGGTTTCGTGCTCTTGATAGCCAATGAGCTCGGCTCGAGCCTGTAGAGGGAAGTTGTGGCTATGTGATCATTTTCTTGCTTCATATTTCGAACTCGGTGAGTTCCTTAACTCTGTCTTTCTCTTCTGTTTGAGCTTGGGATTTCATTTTGTAACTCTGAAGGTGGAAGAACTAAGTAAACACTCAAAAATGTCTCGTGGGTCCATTCCTTTACTTCTGAAGTGAACCTTAAAAGTCTGAATCATTGTTAAAAAACTTGTTGAAGCTTATTCTGTGCGTTCTGATGAATTATTTGCAGTCTAGGCTTGGTGCTTGAAAATGTTTGACTGTTTCCACTTCTGTTCGGCTTAGAACTCTGTTTCATTTCTTTGTAGATGTATATTGTTTATTTGTTATTTAAAACATGAGCTCCTTTTGGTTCTGTAGATGTATATTTGACCTGTAGGTAGATGCCTACACGGAATTTGTAAGATCTTAGTTGTTTATTTTATGTTTCTGTATGTGCATACTTGCAGTTCTGAGTATTTGTAACCTGTAGAGTTGTATCTTCTTTTGTGGCTCATCTCTCCTTCTGATGAAATGAAAGAAAGTTCTTACTTCTGCTCTTGGACTTGTAAACAATTCCATTTCTGGGAAACCTTAGCTGAGCATTTGTAGCATTGAAAATGAGCTCTCCATTTATTGCAGACCTGTATAAGTTCATCTCCTCTTTTTCCTGTAGATGCATGTTTGTAATTTGTGATTACTACTTGCATTTTGTAGAGGCAACTTGTATTGTTGAATCATTTCTGTTTCTATGTAAAAGCTTTCACTTCTGAGCTTAGACTTGTCTGGATATTCTCTTCATCTTCCTTTTCCTTCAGTTAGAAGATGGATGCTACTTGTATATTCTGTAACTTGACATTTGCATTCAAAAAGAAGAATCTGGAAGTTGTATGCTTTTCATTTGTTGCAAACATGATTGCATACTGTCGACATAATGAAGTAAATATCTCTTTTCTGGAAAGTGAAAGAAAGTGCTTAGTTTTCTTTTCTGTAATAGTACTTCACTTCCAAGAAGTTATAGTAGTTGCTCTGTTTCACCTCTTGCATTATTTCTCAATTCTATTTTTCTGGAAAAGTCCATTTTGCAAGGGGAAACTCTGGCAAAAAATTTCAGAATCCTTCTCTTTCCAGATTTTGATAATTTGACCTTTTCTGAAAAAGATATAACATCTCTCTTTTCTTATCTGATCATCTGAATGAGCTGTCCATGCTGAATTTACTTGATTCATTGCAACTTTTCTAAAAATTTGCAAAGTAGTTGCTTCTTTGATTCACACTTGAATTTGGAAATTAAAAGGAACATTGATAGCTGTAGCATGATGAGAATCTGGAAAACCTGTATGTTTCATTTGATCATGATATCAATTTTAAAAGTGATGAAACATGACTTTTCCTTGACTTTTTTACTTCCTTTTGAAGCTCAAATAGCTTAGAAAGCAATGTAGTAGCTGAAAAGCATGTGTTTCAATTCTGTTTTAAATCAAAAGTCAATTTTACAAGGGGAGACTCTGGCAATTTTTTTTCAAAATCCTATTTTCTCTCTCCTTTTCCAGATTTTTGATCCTGATTTGCAAAAATACCTCTTTATTAGACTCATTCTGATGCTTCTTTCTTTGTAAACCATCTGAAAATGATATTTGTGCTTCATTCAGTAGATGCTTCCTTCTTAACCAAGTTAACTGATTTTCAATCAATGTTGCAACCTGTTCCTACAAAATTCAAAAATGAGTTAGAAATAAATAGGCCTTTTGGCCTCTCTTGTATCCATGTGATTTATTTCTTTTCTCTCCTTGTTCTACAATTGTTTTCCAACTTTCTACATGTGTCATTTTCAAATCTGTTTCTCTCACAAGTTGCTTCAGATTCTGCCTTTTAAATCAATCCTTAGCTTCTTTGATCTTCTCTTTTCAGATTCACTTTATGGACTCTGCCTCTTCCTTGTTGCCAGCTCATCTGTATTTCTTTCTTTCAAGTACCATTAGATGCATTGAATTCAGAATATGTATTTTCTTTTAGAACATGAGTATTGGAATAACATTGTACCCTGAGCTCAATTTTGACAGATACTTCTCTTGTCTTGTAGGTGTTAAGAAATGGAGATGGAAGCGGAAGATGGAAGAGTTGAGATGGAGATGGAAAGGCTGAGGAGTGGAGACAGAAGACAGAAAAGGCAATGATGGGTTCCTTTTTACTCCTCTACTCTTGTTCTTTAGCACATGCAGGTATTCTCATTTCCATGTATATGATGAGTCACTTAGTCATATCCCATGGCTTGTGTGGGAAAGCTTATGATCTCTTATGAATAAAGCATTAAATTGAAATAATGAGTTGATTATCTCTTTCTGCATTCAGTTTTCCTTTGATTGTACAATGATGTAGGCAACTCAATATCTCAATAAAATGAATTAACATAAGGGATAACTTGAAGTGAATACCTGTAACTCCAGTGGATAATCATTGAATGAAATGTGTCTCTTTGTATGTTTGTGATTATCTTAGCTTCCATTCTTTGTTTTGACTCCTTTCTGCTATCTCCATTTGGACATTATTGTCACTGTTTGTTTGTCAATATTTTCTTGATGGAAGTAGCAGGAAAGGAGTCAATTGTAATCTTTTATGGCAGCATAGATAAATGCAAACTTATAAATCATGACAACTTTAATGAACAGAGCAATAAATCTGATAGGCATCAAGATAATAACCGTGAATCTGATTGTCTAAAAACTGCCACTATGTCTGTTGTTCCAAAACTATACACCTTACATATTCTGCAATCCGGTGTCTTCATCAAGATAACACAACTGTCCTTTGGGGTTTGTGTTCTCTTGCTGAGGATATTCGTGAGATTACAGACTATGTGAGTTGTTACATTTTGTAACAGCACACATAGCTGCAGATTTCACTTAATCTCTTTCACAAATCAGCAATAACAAAATAATCTGATATAATTCCCTTAGCTTAGGTACACTTCACCAAGGTTGTCCATCATAACAAAGTTTCGAGTTGCCCATTTTTGCACAAGTGCAACCTTACTTTCGGCACTTTATAGTTATAGTGCATTGAATACAATTGGGTCCAAGCGTATGTATTGAAATAGTTTGTAACTTGCCTTGCAATTAGCTTAATAACACGTAAGAGAGGAGACCACAATCGTGTTTCATGGAGCGTAGCAAAATGACACCGTATACAAGCACAAGTTGTAAAAAACTAGGAAGGAGGTGAAATCAAATCTTGGTTGTGAGAAAGAATGTCTCACATCGTAAAGGATACCCCCTTGCTACAAACTATGGTGGATGCACTTAATAGTCGCAAGCAATAATAAGGGTAAATACAAGTTTTAGATGAACTCATGATGAGTCCCGATGATCTTCAGAACACTAGAAAAGTACTCGGAAGGCAAATAGGTTCTCAGAGTGTCACTAGACACTTGAGCACACGATTAGTAAAAAACGACACTAACACCTAAAAATTACCTTTTTGAAACATCCAATTTAGTTAATTTTAAAGCTATGGGAGTTTTTAAAAACGATAATCAACGTTAATTTAAAAGATGATTTAAATTATTATTAATCGAAAAGGTAAATAAATTAGATTCATAATTAGTAAAACTAGATTTAATATAATTAAATGTAATTAATTATGATTAATAAAGAAATACTAATTAATATCTAATTAAAATTAAATCCTAATTAACTATTTAAATATATTTTTCCCTTTTTAAAAGAAATACCCACTTTATAAAAATCCCGCCAAAATTAAATTTTAAAAACTTACCAAAAAGCACGTTTGCAGACTTGCCTTAAATAAAATTTAAATGCCCACTTGGCTCGGGTGAAAAGTTTACGAGAATCGAATTGGAAACAATGCACCACGAAGTAGTTGCACTCAAACAGAATCGTGATAGCTCCAACATAATCACAAGGATCGATCAACAATGGAAGAACTTGCTCAAGAGAAATAAAGCTTGCACATAAAGGAAAGACATCAGAGTGTCTTGGCATACTGATAAATCACAAATGAAAGGGTACATATACGGTGCTGAGTAACCCTAGTGCATGACACAAGCAAACCCTAAACCTAACCCATGTGAGATGACCCTCCATATGTGAGTGGAGGACACATAGGATCCCACACACCAACACTTTTCTCCCAGCAAACTTCTTCTTGGAATGACTTCTCGTCTTCCTATTTCTTAAAACATAAATCCAATAAAAATACAACTGACAAATAGGGGCAAGATACTACTAAAAAAACATAGGAGTAAAGGGAATGGATAATAAGTTGTACTTTGAAATAGAAAGAACAAAAATTGAGTTTGGAAGCTTGTGGGTTACTATTAGTCTCATCTTTGAAGCGTGTCTCTAAAGCTATACCCTAAATCAAAGGACTAATCAGGCATAACTATGTATTTGGTAATATGCCTACGAATGTGATTGATGAACATGTCTTTTTCTCGGGGCCATTTAAGTTGTTAACTCCTTTGTTATAATTTATTTGTTCGTATCTTACATCTAATTAGATGGGGCCATCAATTATATACTAATAAATCCACCAGAAATCAAATGGTAATGAAAACCTTGAGAGTATTTCTTCTAAAATATTGTATTTTTTGTTTACTTACCTATGCAGGATTAGTATAGATATTATTTTTTCTATTTTATTCCTCTACACTGAAACATTAATTATTCAACATGTTCCATGTCACATGGACTAGCTGGTTTGGTTGTTTGGCCAAACAATTTAATGTAGGAACATGTTAGTTTTATCAAAGAAAATTGGCTAGTATCTAGTTATGCATGAGCTGATAATTACCCAGCTACTAATCGAGTGTTTACAATTTTTAGTTGGAAGTAGAAATTTATGTAATGGGAAGCATAAGAAGATTGTTCTTCCACTTGTAAGTGAACTTGGGTGCATTATGTAGTTGCTTATATGAAAGAAATGGTAAATCCAAAAGAATGGTCGATTCTTGGCCAAATTGGCCCGTCTTAAACAAGGTTTGAAGGTGGACTATTTAAAGCAATGTAACAAAAACATCCTTTCCTTCCTAAAATTATATGTTGTCTGCATATTTTGAAAGTCGAGTATTTAATAACAATCAAGAGTAACATCATGTTGGTCACGTTTTAGAAACTTGTATAGATATCATAAGTATAAGTGTAGTATAATTATACTAATAGAACATAAAAATAAATATAATATGCTAAATAGATTATAATAAATGTATATATATGAAATACATCAATACATACAAATTTTAAGGTTCTTAGCTTATGTTTTTCACATTCCACATTAATCAATAACTTCATTAAGTCCTTTATCAATTTCCCATTGATTTGTGTCAAATGGAATAAATTTAGATTTGTCATGTGTCCATCTCAAAAAACAATATTCAAGAAAAAGGGCCCAAACACTACTGTATGGCCAAGATATTATTATTTTTTGATTGAATTATCTAAGAAAAAAGGAGAAAAAACATTTAATTGCCAATGTAATGCAAGTCAAATTTAGTGATGATTTTCAAGTAAAGGTCAAATTGAGCTTGCACCTAGGAATCCAAGCAAAGAGCTTACAAAAAGTGAATTGTACAAGATTATCTCGAATCTAATGTATTCTTATTACTAATGTGTTTGATGTATTGCTATTATATTAATGAATCCAAGATACAACACTCAATTACTCATTTCAAACTTCAAACTTGCTCACATTATTTTCTAGATTTCATGACTATTGTGTAACATAATCCCATGTTCATATTGTTAATACCCAAATTTATTCTCCCTTAGAAGTTGAGCAGCATCACAAGTTTGGCAGGAAGCTTAGAGACAAGCAAAGCATGTAGTTTGTATCGTTTTGTAGCTAGGGATGAAATGAAACTTTCTCTTTGTCACTCAAATGTGGAGAAATGGGGTAGCACCCTCAGAGACAATTTAACCTATCCTCAGTACTTTATGGTTGTGACTTTCAACCAAGGTGAGAGGACCCTTTTGGTAGCCTATTGTTTGTGGAGGAGATGCAGATATCCTTCCTTACGTAAAATTATTAAGAAGACCCTTGAAGAAAATATGGTCAATGCAAAAAAACCTAACTCTCACGAGTTGTCACTCTAGATAATGGAAATATTTTCAAAGAAAGGTTCAAGCAACTAAATACAATGAAAACCTTAATTGTTTATACATTTTTTGGTAGTAGAACATTATGCATTTGTATACATGCACATGACAAGACAGGGGTAGTATGTGGTATGATTGGTTATTTTTAAATGAATTTTTGGTGGAAGGTCAAGTAGAAATGAACTTGATTCACCAAATTCTTGAGAAATTTTACAAAAATAGAGAGCTTAAATAAAAAAAATGCTTCGGGATAACTAGGATGTTCCTTTAACCAAGAATATGTGCTTCAATGGAGGCTCAGATCAGCACTTTTCACACAAACTTCAAGGATCCAAAATGTAGGCTTAAATTGGAAAAATTAACTAAACATTATCAACCTCTATTTCATCACACCCAAGATACCCTCGAAGGCTAACAAATAATCTTATAGTCATGCTTGGAGTCACAGTGATTTTAAATTTGTTTATTTCACTATCAAACGAAAGCTCTTATTATAAATGAAATCGCAAATTCCACCAAACTATTAAAAGGATAAGATCTTGTGTGATTCACAAAGATTTCAATGTAATATTACAAGGGGAACAAGAAAAGTACTTGCAGAAATTCAAAAATGAAGCAAATAACTTTTTTTCCCAAAAATAAGGCAGATTAACTTGAGTTTGATTAAATTTATTAGCAGGGGAAAGCTTCTAGAACAATCTCAGAGCTTGTCAATGGTTATACACTCGAAATCACCTTGACATGATAAAATTTAACACAAAGGAGATAAACAGGTTTCTTCAGATGATTTCTCAGAAAGATGGGTTCTATCAAGCTTTTCTCTTAGAAAAATCAGTCCCGACCTCTAACACTCCAACCATTTGCACGAAAAATTTATGCAATTAATAAAATTTTACAACAGAATTTTCCCCCCAAAAATCCAAACATTCAAAGCACCATTGCATGTCGAGACTCCCAGAATCAGATTTGTACGAAAAAATTGTCAGGTGCTGTACAGAGGGGTAAATCTCTCCAAATAATTCTAGCATTCAATTCTTCACCTGGTAGAACACTCTTCCCTTATTCACCACCGACTTCCACCCCTAATTTGTCAAATCTGGTTCTTTGCGTGCCCAGGAAGAGAAAAATGGAAAATCAGATCGAACCCGATAACCACATTTCCTCTTAATGGTAAAAGACGTCTCCATATCTCCCTCACCAAACTTAGATATCAAATTAACTCCCCTTGTTTTGGTGTGCAAGAAATATCGAGAAATCATGAAGAAGACTCGCATCTCTAGGAGTTTTGGAGTGAAAATGGTAGAAAAATTAGATACAGATGCACAAATGTCATTGATTCTATTTTGAATTTGGACCATCCACGTGGGAGATCCACTTTAAAATGGGCCTGTGGGGTTCCTTTTTTCTTTTACAACTTTTTAGAAAAATGTAAAATTTTCACATTTTGCTCACACCTCCCCTTGAGAAATGAGCCTGACACGTGTCCTCAAGGTGGGTCCCAAAGGAACCACGGCCAAATTCTGTTATTTCACCTCCTTTTTGGAAAAGGAAAATTTTCCAAGTTTCCCTCGAAAGTCCGCCCTTCCACCGTTTACTGGTCTTTTTTTTTGACTATTCTCTGTCGGGCTTGCGGGTCATTTTGATGATTTAATCCTTTTGATGACAAGAGGAAAAAAATCCAAGTTGCCCCCGATGGTCCGCTTCCCATACCCCTTTGAGCTTTTCAAACTTCCATCCGTCACAATGGCACATTTGAGATGGTCCCCAAAAGTTGAGACCTTGAATGAGCGTGGGCTCACCACGTGTCCTGGCCCGACAAAAATTGTTTGAAGGCTTAAATCTCAGCAGAAGGTGCCATGTGTCAGGGTTCGAGGCAAACTACTTTGGCCGTTGAAAAGTCCAAGAAAAAAAATCAAGTGAGCGGAGGCCTCCAAGTGTCCTCCTGGCGCTTCTTTAAAATTAAATTCAAAGGGCGCCGGTCCTCAAACATGCGCGCGGTCCATCCATGTGTACTAGGCCTCTTAAAAACCTTTTGAAAAAAGACTAAGTATGGGAAGACCCAACAGAAGCCTCCATGTGTCTTCATGACGCAATTTCAAGAACCTTATAAGGCTTCAAAATGATTTGGCGGGGGGCACACTTCCATTTTAGAATCTTTTACTTCATTTTTTCAAAAGGGAAAAATATCCAACACTACTTCTGAAGGCCCGCATCTCCGCCCTTTAACCTTGCCACATGTCCTTCGGGGTCAAAAGTAAGTAAGACATTTTTCCCTGCCGCTTAAATTTTTTTTTAATCAAAGCCTAGCAAGGGTCGTGGGGCAGGTTCAAACTTTTTGTAAAAGTAGCCAAAGAACAAGTTTAAAAAATAAACCCGCCACTCCCCATCCAATTAGAAGAAGCTACGTAACCACCAAAATAACCAATCAAATTTGAGTGGAGTTACGGGACCAAATTTGCCCTTTTGCTAAAAAAGGCAAAAAGTGACAAGTTAAAACATTTTCCTGCCGTCCCCTGACCAACCAAAGAAGCCACGTGACCGCCAAATGCTGATGAATAATTTTGACAGGAAAAAGATGCCTGCCAGACCGTCAAAAAACACAGAAATTCACCATTCATGCCTAGAAACTGGTTTTTTCACTAAGGATGAACTTTTTTCAAACAAAACCAAGTGAAACATGGTTCCAAGCATATTTCGACCATGGATTTGGATTTTTAAAGGCATACAAATATAAATTGATCATTCTTGAGCTTCCATGGTCGGGGAAAAAATAGAAAAATGGCAGAGCCCCCATGGATTTTGAAGAAATTAGGGCAAAAATTAGGGAAAACTCGGAGACTTCTTCAAAAAGGGGCATGAAAATGGATTTTGCAAGCAACTCGAGGCATTCAAATGGAGGTAAAAGCTTAAGAGCATTCATATCGAGAGATAAAACATTTCATAAAATGTAGATAAGAGGAAAATTAGGGGAAAATGGTGTGAGATCAAAATGAGCACCAACATGTAGATCTAAATCCAGAGGTAGAGGAATAACCTGTTGGATTTTGGAAAGAAAGAACATGCAAAAAAAATATTATTGGTTCAAGGAAAAAAAGAGAATGTACTAGAGAAAGGTAAGAGAGGAAAATGTTACATCTTCAGAGGTAATGTAAGATGTTCTTATTCTATCATTGGATAGTAAAATTGAATCATGGGTTTTTCATTCAAGAGCTTCTTTCCATGCTACCCCTAAAAAGAGTTATTTCAGAAATTATGTCCAGAGTAGTTTTGAGCATGTTTTTATTTATGAGATGATGAACCTTGAAATATTACTGGTAAAGGGAAAAGTTCATCTAAAATTGTAAAATGAAAATACATGGATATTGAAAGATGTGAGGCATGTGCCAAGCCTTAGGAGAAATCTAATTTCTGTAGGACAACTAGGTGAATCTGGTTGCATGGTTACATTCATAGCCAACTCTTAAAAAGTTACCAAGGGAGATCTTTTTGTAGCAAGAGACAAGAAGGTAGGAACATTGTATTTGTCTACCTGTATTACTAATTCCTTTTTTGTGATATCTACTTCAGATTCAGATACAAGCATGTGGCGTAATTGGCTAGGCCATATGAGTGAAAAAATGTAATCTTAAAGGCAAAGGGTAAGTTATCATATTTGAAAAATGTAGATCTTGATTTATGTGAGCATTTAATATTTAGAAAGCAAAGGAGAGTGAGATTTCTCAAAGTTTGGGGCAACAAAGAAGAAGCAAAAATTGGAGCTTGTTCACTCAGATGTGGGGGACCAACCCAAGTAGCTTCTCATGGAGGATCCCAATATTATGTGATTTTCATTGATGATGCCACAATAAATGTATGTGTTTAATGTATAAAACGTAAATATGATATTTTTGAAACTTTTAAATATGGAAAGCCCTTATGGAAAATGAATCCAATTTAAAATTAAAATGCCTTAGATTTGACAATGGTGGAGAGTACTGCAACAAAGATTTCAATGATTATTGTTCAGTGAATGGACTACACAGGGAAAGAACAGTTCTTAAAACACCACACGAGAATGGTGTTGTAGAAAGTATGAACATGACTATAATGGAACATGCTAGAAGCATGAGGATACATGTTGGATTGCCTTACAGTTTTGGGCAGAAGAAGTAGACATGACAATGCATTTAATCAACCGCGGGCCTTTAAGTGCACTGGATGGTGGAATACTAGAAAGAAACTTGGACAGGAAAGAGGTAGATATTTCTTTTCTTAGATTATTCGGTTTAGAAGCTTTTTTGCATATTGATAAAGAAAATAGCAAAAAATTGGATGCTAAATCCAAGTACTTTAATTGGTTATGGTTGTGGTGATTTCAGATTCCTTTTTTTTGGATTTAGAAGGTTGCTAAGATTGTTAGGAGTCGTGACATTGAATGAATTGAAAAGAGAATGTACAAGGATCACATTTTGATGTCCAAGGATGAACTGATGGAAGATTTTGTGAAAAAAAATGCATTCTCAGATTTAGAACTATCATCTACAAATACCGGCATCGGTCAGGGCAACCAGTGTCGGTAGCCAAAACTGACATTAGCTACAAAATATCTTGACCGATGTTGATCGCCTCAAACTCAACGTCAGCTACAGATGATCGGCGTCGGTCACTGTTAGAGGTGGATAATTATGTATAAGACGTATGGATTGAGCCTTCAAAACCCCAAATTTCTGTGAGAAGGTCACAAAGGGTAAGTAGACCTCCATAAATATTTTCACCTTCCTTATCTTATTTATTATTGACTGATAATGGTGAACCAATTTTTTTTTAAGAAACAATGTAGGATGAAACCCACAAGAAGTGGGAACATGACATGGATGAGGAGATGGATTCCTTGGAAAAAAAATAGACATGAGATTTGGTTAAGTTGCTAGCAGGTAAGAGAATATTACAGAACAAATGGGTTTACAGGATCAAGGAAGAAGAGGGTGGACAGAAAAGATACAAGGCATGGCTTGCAGTAAAGGATTTTCACAGAAAGCAGGTATTGAATTGGTGAGATGAGATATTTTTCTCCTATAGTAAAAAATGAGGTATTGAGTTTTGAGTTTAGTTGCAGTAGAAGATTTGCATTTAGAGCAACTTTATGTTAAGACTAATTTCTTCACAGTGATTTGGAGGAAGAGATTTATATACATCAACCGCTTGGTTATGAAGTCAAGGGTAAGAAGAAATTTGTGTGCAGGTTGAAAAAAGAGCTTGTATGGGTTCAAACAAGCTCCAAGGAAATGATATATGAGGTTTGATAGTTTCATGCATGAGCATGGTTATATAAGATGTGAATCTGACCATTGTGTTTATTTCAAGAAGCTTGAAAATTGAAGCCATATTATTTTGTTATTATATGTGGATGATATGCTTATTACAGGATCTATGTAGAACATTGGTGAGCTTAAAGAAAAGTTAGCTCACACATTTGCAATGAAGGATTTAGGAGCTGCAAACAAAATATTTGGCATGCAATTTCATAGAGACATGAAGAATAAGAAATTGTATTTGTCTCAGGAAGCTTATATCAATAGGTGTTGGAAAAGTTTAAAATGCAAAATTTAAAACCTATAAGTACACCTATGGCTGGACACTTCAAATTAAGTAAAGATCAGTGTCCTACATAACACGAGGAGGTCGAGTACATGGCATGAGTTCTATATACTTCAAAAATTAGAAGTCTTATGTATGCAATGGTTTGTATCAAATTAGACATTAAACAAGACAATGAAAGTTGTGAGTAGGTTTATGACCAATCCAGGTAAAGGGCATTAGAAAGCAATCCAATGGATTCTCAGGTATTCGAGAGGGACATCCAACATACAATTATTCTATGAAGGGTCAGATACTTCTTTATATGGCTATGTTGATTGAAATATGGCTTGAGATTTGGATAATAGGAGAAGCACCATTGGATATGTATTCATAGTAGGTGGCATGACAGTTAGCTAAATTTCGAGATTACAGAAGGTTGTGGCATTGTCTAATACAAAGGAAGAGTATGTTGCAGCTACAGAGGCTATTAAAATAAATGATATGGATAAACAAGTTCAGGGAAGAGTTGGGAAATGAGCAAGAGGATTGCAGATTTTACAGTGATAGTCAAAGTGTGATTCATCTGACAAAGAACTCAACATTTCATTCAAGAACGAAACACATTTAGTTGAGATATCACTTCATACGGTAGGTGTTGGAGGATGTATTGGTGCTCAAAATAGTCTCGCCCCATTTTGCCAAAAAAAATATATCAATTTACGGTCTCTGTCACAATTTATCTTCTCATATTGTTCCTGAAAAGTATCCACCTTCCTTTTGTTTTTGTAATATAGTCCTTTCCTTGGACCAAGGATCACGTATAGATCCAAAATTGATTCCTCGTTTCTCTATTCATCTCAAAATCTAAAAAGGTCTGTATTTGGGTGTAAAAACTTGGGTTGTCCCGTTCTTTCTGTTTTTCACAATCAGGGATTTGTTGTCCTTGCCATTTTTTGCCCTAAATACTTGAAGAAAAATGAATGGATATAGCTCAAAGGAATGTATTTGAGCCGTGTAACATTTCTAAATTCTGCTATCCTTGGAGAAAATTTCATCTCCAGGTTCAAATAGTCATTTTTTCCACATTTTATAGTTTAACGGGAATTTTCTCCTGTTAAAATTTACATCCTTGCATCAATCAGGAAACATGGCCTCTTTTGGATTGGACGCAGCTCGATAAGGAACTTCTAAAAATTAATGTATTGCCTCAACTTAAACAACCTATTTATGTGGAAAGATCGACGCTCATTTGAAGAGTTTGCTTTTTTGGTTTGGCCTAGGAGTTGTGCCGGGAGGGCACGTGGGAGGGTTGTCTGCTGCTCTGCCTAAACTTAGACAAAAATTTAATGTAGCTAGTACTAGTTTGGCGGTAATAGGGACAGGTGGTGAGCTTGCGTGCTCATTCAGGGTCTTCGCACTCTTGGAGGACCATTCTTGAAATTGCACCGATAAACACATGTAGAGGCCTCCGCTGGGTCTTCCCATACTTAATCTTTTTTCAAAAGGTTTGGAGAGGCCTGGGACATGTGGAGGGACCATGCGTGTTTGAGGACCGACCCCTTTAATTTTACTTTAAATAAGCGCCAGGAGGACACTTGAAGGTTTCCGCGCTCGCTTTGCTTTTTGCTTAGACTTTTCAAAGTACAGAGGAAGATTGCCATCTTGGACCATGGACACATGGAGCCTTTTGCTTTCAGATTTAAACCCTCAAACAAATTTTGTCTTGGCTAGGACACGTGGTGAGCCTGTGCACATTCAAGGTCTCAACTTTTAGGGACCATCTCAAGATGCGCCATTGTGACGCGTGGAAATTTGAAAAGTCAAAAGGCAGGGAAGTGGACTTTTGGGGGAAACTTGGATTTTTTTCCTCTTAAGGATTAAAATATCAAAATGGCACGTAAGCCCGATAAGAGGGACGTGTCAAGGTTGGCTTTTAAAATTCAAAGGAGCGTGGGGAAGTAGACCATCGTAGGCAACTTGGATTTTTTGTCATCTTGTCATCAAAAAGGATTAAAACATCAAAATGGCCCGTAGGCCCAACAAAGGATAAGTAAAAATTTGATGGAAAGGTCAATGACAGAGCTGTGGAGCTTTCGAAGGGGAAAATATGGAAAAAATATCCTTTTGAGGAAAAATGAGGTTTAAAGTAAAAAAGGAAGCGTGGTTCCACTGGGACCCACATCAGAGACTAGAAGCAGAAGGGTGGAGCTATGCGGCGAAAACTTGGCAAATTTTTCCTTTTCCAAAAACGAGTTGAAATAGCAAGAATTTTGGCTGCGGTTCCTTTAGGACCCTACCTTAGGACACATGTCATACTCATTTCTCAAAGGTAGGAGGCGTGGAGAAATAATGTGGATTTTTTTCCATTTTTCCAAAAGGTTGTAAAAGGTCAAAAGGGAACCCCTGTAGGCACGTTTTGAAAGTGAATGTTTCACGTGGACGACCCAAATTCAAAGTAAAAATCAACAACAAACTGTGTGTCTGTATCTCATTTTTCCCCCATTTTTACTCCAAAGGCTCCTTCGGAGAGGCGTATTCTTCATGGTATTATTGATCATTTCCTACACGTCTCTTGCATGCTATAGTGAAGAGGAGATATTAATCTGATATTCTAAATTGATGGGGAAGGTTTGTAAACGTCATCTCACCATTACGTCTGTAATTACCATTGTTAAGATTCGACCTGATTTCTCTTCCTCTGTCACGGAAAAGACCTTTTGATATCTTGGTTTGGTGAGGAAAAATATGGGGACATCTTTTACCATTAAGATGAGATCTGACCTTTGGGCACGCAGAGAACCAAGATTTGTTAGATTAGGGGACGGAAGTGGTTGGCGAGTAGAGGGAAAAGTGATCTACCAGATGAAGGAGTTGAATGGCGGGAGATGTTTCGAAAGAAATCTACCCCCTTGAGCACCTGACAATTTTTTTACAGATATAATTCTTGGAATCACGATCGGGATCATGGCAAGCATTGGTACACTCAATGTTTGGATTTTTGGGGTGAAAAATCTATTCTGTAAAATTTTATAAATTGCACGAATTTAGTCGTGCAAATGGTTGGAATGTTAGAGTGTGTAGAGGTCGTGACTCATCCTTCTAAGATTAAAATCTTGATAAAACCCATCCTTTCTGAGAAATCATCTGAAAAAACCTATTTATCTCCTTTGTGTTAAATTTTATCATATCAAGGTGGTTGCGAGTGTATACCCATTGACAAGCTCTGATATTGTTCTAAAAACTTTTCCCCTGCTGATAAATTTAATCAAAATAGAGTTAATCTGCGTTATTTTTTGGGGCAAAATTTGTGTTTTCTTTATTCCATGAATGGTCTGTAAGCAGTTTTTCTTGTTCCCATTGCAGTCTTACATTGAAATATTTGTGAATCACACAAGATCTTATCCTTGTGATAGTTTGGTGGCATCTGTAGTTTTATATATCAGAAAGAACTTTCATTTTGATAGTGAAATAAACAAATTTAAAATCATTGTGACTCCTAGCATGACTATAAGATTGTTTGTTAGCCTTTGAGGGTATCTTAGGCATGATGAAATAGAGGTTGATAATGTTTAGTTAAGTTTTCCAATTTGAGCCTTCATTTTGGATCCTTTAAGTTTGTGTGAAAAGTGTTGATCTGGGCCTCCATTGAAGCACATATTCTTGTTAAAGGAACATCCTAGCTATCCCAAAGCATTATGTTGTTCAAGCTCTCCATTTTTGTAAAATTTCTCAAGGATCTGGTGAATCAAGTTCATTTCTGCCTCACCTCACACACCAAAAAATTCATTTAAAAACAACCAATCATACCCATACTACCCCTGTTTGTCATGTGTGTATACAAATGCATAATTTTTACTACCAAAACATGCAGAAACAATCAGGGTTTTCATGTCTTTAGTGGCCTGAACCTTGCTTAGAAAATATCTCCATTATCTAGAGTGATAACTCGTGAGAGTTAGGTTTTTTGCATTGATCATATTTTCTTCAAGGTCTTCTCAATAATTTCACAGGAAGGATATCTCCATCTCCCACAAAAAACAGGCTACAAAAAGGGTCCTCTCACCCTGGTTGAAAGGCACAACCATAAAGTAGTGATGATAGGTCAAATCCTCTTGAGGGTGCTACCCATTTCTCCACATCTGAGTGAAAAAGAGCAAGTTGCATTTCATCCCCGGCTACAAAATGACACACAACTATGCTCCTTGCTTGCTACTCATCTCTAAGCTTCTTGTCAAAACCTGTGATGCTGTTTTTCTCAGCCTTGCTGAGGGAGAATCAATTTGGGGTAACAACATCAACCGATTGGTGCCGTTTCCATTGATCTCCGTTACAAGGGGACTGGGAACTAGTGAGTTTACAGTTCATATTCAGACCCTGATTGGTAAACATTCATAATTTCTTATATGCTCTCAAAGTGATAATACATTTTTCAAACATCATCTTATGTTTGGGTCCTATAAGAAGTATTTCAAACTTGCAAGTACTATGTTCAATTATTTTCAGTTTCCACACCTAGTGCACTAGATTTTATTGATAAATATAGGTAAATAAAAGTCAGATCATTCCATTTCCAATTTCTAGTATTGACAGACATTTGATAGATCATATTTTAGTGCATTTGCACAACTAAGGTAGGAAATCCTTAGTGGTGACTCCTTGTTGATATGATTCTTGATGAGTACCAGTGTCTTAACCTCTGTCAAGTTGAGATTTTTTACTATATCTTTGCAAATCTGGAAGGAAGAAGATCTTTCTTTGCTAGGGATCCTACTAGGACATTATTTCCAGAGCTAGGAAAAACAAAGTCAGAAGGAAGAAAATCCTGGAGAGCTTTGTTGGAGATCAACAGACAAGAAAAGGGATCTCCATTGATGAAAGTGATCGGCCTATTATTGAAGACTGCCATTCAAGTGCTTCTGAATCAGGTAGCCTCATTTGTGGAATTGAATTCTCCAATTGGAGAGGGGCCTTCATTTGAATTTTAAAAATTTTGCTTCTCATTCTACTCCTGTCTTTTCAAAGTTTGATAGGGTTTTCCAAGAAACAAGGCCTTTAGGGGATATCCATTTTGAAATTTATACTCATGTGTTTCAAAGACCCTCTTGCTCCCTTATCAATTTGATCTCCCCTCCAGGGTCACCTCCTCAAAACAACATGGCCCAGCCCCCACCCAGACCTCCATTTTTGTAATACACCCTTTGGTCCTATAAATTTTAGAGGGATGGCTGGTTATCCAAATGCAGTTCCCCAGGATGTAAGAAATTAGATTACCAAAGTTCCAAGGAAACAATAGCTATAACTGGTGATCAACATTTAAAGCTTTTTATCAATATGATGGAAGACTTTGAGATTGAATATGAAGATGTATATATCAAATTGTTTATCCATACTTTGGAAGAGGATGCAAGGGACTGGTATAAAGCTTTGCTAGATAATTCCATTGATTCTTGGATAGAGATGAACAATGCATTTAGATTGTAGTATGGTGATAGAATTGACCCTAGGTTTCTTCTATCAAAATTTGAAAACATCAAGAAGAATCCTAATGAGTCAGTACATGATTTCAATACAAGGTTTAACAAGACCTTGAGGATATTTCCTGTTAGCTTAAGGCCATGTGATGAATCATGTTTGATCAAAATATTCAGATGCATTTGATAAAAAAATTGCTTACTACTTGAGGGACAAAAAACCTACTAATTTGAGGCAGGCCTTCACCATGGATCTGCAAATTGAGAACAACATCAAGGAAATTGGAAAGCCTCCAAAAAGGGAGGGTGTAAAACTAATTAACCCGGAAAAGGCCTCAAGCAAGTAAGGCTACTGATTTGGAGGAGGTTGTGAAAAATCTGGTAGGGGATGTCAAAGAGAAATCATCATAAATTAGCCCTGGGAAGAAAAATGGAATTGGGTAGAGTTCACAAGGTCAGCACAAGCAACAAGGCTAAGACAGGTTTACAAATCATCATAGAAATGATCATAGATCTAATGAAAGAGGCAAGGGACCTGTTGGATTTGGAAATAAACAGTCCCAGGCCAGGGAAAACAGAATGGTACCTGATCCTTTGGCTGCTAGAGTTTTTGTTGTGGAGGAGACAAATGTCATTGATTGGTGTGACAGATGTTTCATGCCCCATGCTCCATGTGAGGAAGATCAACAAGAAGAATAAGAATAAGCTGATGATGATAATGATGATGATGTTTGCATGATGGAATACTCTACAAGCTCACAACAAGGGGAAACTTCAACTGAGGTAATAAGTGCTAGAACTGCTACTGATTTTTGGGATTGCATTCACTGGGTACCTATTCTTCCTCCCTCTCATACTTTAGAAGTAGATACTGTACAAGATTTTGAATTGCCCAATAATGAATTTGAATATTTAAGAGCTTTAATGATAACGAAGTATGATGGAGGAATCCCATCTGAGGAGGACAGGTAGTTGTTGATGAACAATGTTGTTTCCCAAGAGAAGGAGTATAACACAAGAAGTAGGGTTGTCAAAGGTAAAGGGCCTCAGGCCAAGCCAAAAAATCCATTTGATTTCAAATATTCCTAAAGAGGCTCCTAAGAAAGATGCATCTGCCAAGGGCCTTGTTGTCCCAAAAAAAACTCATACCCCTCCTCATGCCCAAGCTGTCAAAAATCTTGTGCCATCTAATGAGTATATCAACCTTCCTTCTAATGTCTGCCTTGCCAAAGTCTGTCCCTTATGATATTGCCCAAGTCTTGAGTCAGATCATAGATCTCAGTTCCAATTTGTTGAGTTGCTTAGGATTCCTGAGCACAAGAAAAGGGCTTTTGAGTATTTGGGTTGAAAGAGGAGAAGATACTACCCTAGGTAGAAATATAAACATTATGGAGACTCCACCAGTCATTGAAGAGTTAGAGACACCACCAGTGTTGGAGGAACTAGGTGAACCACCTAAGGTTTATTTGGGGACATCCTTGGTGGAGTCTTAGCTAAATGTGGATCCATTCTTCACCACTATGATCATTAAAGACAGATTGCTACACAACTGTATGTTTGACCTCAGGGGCATCATGCAATGTTATGCCTTTAGAAGTCATGAATGATACTGGATATAAAAGTAATAAAACATATGGGAAGTGTACTGCTATGGAATCCAGAGAAGTGCCAGTGGTGGGATGTGTGAAAGGTCTGGTGGTGCAACTTGCAGCTTATCCAGGTAAAAACTTGATGCTTGATGTTGTTATTGTTGATTGCCCAGCCAAGTGGGGTATGTTGTTATCTATAAAATGGGTTACAAGTGTTGGTGGGAGTGTTCAAATGGACACGGTCCTATGCTACCATCCCAATTGAGGGCAGCCGGGCAGCCTTGTCAGGTTGTATGGAGAAAAGAAGATGTTGCACCTTATTGAAGATCCCAACAATGCATCTTATGAAGTATTGTACACAAGTGTTGATGCTGATAACTTTGTAGGATTTGCTGATGGAAAAGAGAACAAGATTGAAGAATGCAAGTGTCTTGAACAAGAAGGCTCTCCATGGACTTTATTATTTGATGGAGCTTGCTCCAAGTTTTGGAAATGGTGTTGGTGTTGTTCTGATCTCTCCAGGATCAGGAAGAGTTTGTCTTTTCCTTCAAACTCAACTTTGAGTGCACTAATAACATTTCTGAGTATGAGGCACTGTTGTTAGGTCTGAGGATTGCTTGGAAATATGGTGTTAAAGACATCATTGTTAGAGGAGATTCAAAATTAATTGTAAAGCAAGTCAGAAAACTTTATGCCACAAAAAAATCAACGAATGAAACAATACAAGCATGTAGTTTGGGATCTCTCATTGAGATGTTTGATTCATTCAATATTGTGCATCATGATAGGAAGTTCAATGATTTGGCATAAAAAAACTTACAGTATTGGGATCTTGGTTTGATAATTTGTACAATATCCCCATATTGTGAATATGATGTTGAGGTGTTAACTAGGCCATCTGTACCTGACAACATTAAACATTGGCAATTTTTTGATGATGATGCTCAGGGTCAGAAGATTTCTGCAGAACAAAGGGGAGTTTTTCTGATCAAAATATTGATTGGGAGCCAATGGTGTGCGTAGCAGAGGGTAAAGAAACCTTGTTTGGAAAAGGCATCATCCAACTAAAGACTAATACCATTCCTAGAGGGATTGGTTGCTCTTGAATCCAACTTTGATAATGTTGATCACATTATTAACAGATGCATAACAGCCTCAAGGGATATTTAAGGAGCATGACCTTGGCACAAAGGAGAAACCAAGGAAGATCTGGTTGGGAAGCAATCTCAGCAAGGAGGAAAAATAGTCTTATGTCCAATTGCTGAAAAAAATATCAAGATTGCATGGCTTGGACTTATTCTGAACTAAAGGCATACAGAGAGGATTTGTTTCAACATGAGATTCCCTTGGAATCTAATGTAAAACCATTTAGGTAGAAGCAGAGGCCAATCAATCCACTCCTATCTCTTAAAATGCAAGAGGAACTGAAGAAACTGAGGGATGGAGGGATTATTCAGCCTATAAGGTATTCTTCTTGGGTTGCAAACCTAGTACTAGTTAGAAAGAAGAATGGTGACATCAGGTTGTGTGTGGACTTTAGAAATCTGAATAGAGCATCAATGAAGGATAATTATCCTTTACCAAACATGGAAAACATGTTGCAGTTAGTGATCAGTTATGAGCTAGCTATCTACCTTGGATGGCTTCTTTGGTTATAACCAAGTTGTTGTAAAGGAATCAGAAAGAATTAAGACAACCTTTACCACCCCTTGGGGAACATATGTATATGTCAGGATGCCCTTTGGACTGATGAATGCTGGAGCAACCTTTCAGAAGAGAAATGGATGTTGCTTTTGCTGGTTACATCAATGATTTTATTGTTGTCTACCAAGATGATGTAACTATGTTCTCCAGAAAGAGAGGTGATCATTTGCAGCACTTGGAGAAAATGCTGATAAGATGTAGAGAATATGACATTTCACTCAATCCAAAGAAGTGCCATTTCGGAGTACAAAAGGAAAAAATTACTTGGTCACATTATGTCACAAGAAGGGGTAATGATTGATCTGGAAAGGGTAGAGGCCATCAACAAGGTCCCAATTCCAAGAACCAAGAAGGGGATTTAGTCCTTCTTTGGGAAGATAAAATTTATTAGGAGATTCATATCAAACTTTGCTGAGTTGACCATTCCAATCACTGGTATGCTAAAGAAGGACCAAGCCATCAAATGGGAGAAGGATGCTATTCAAGCTTTCAATGGGATCAAGGAGGCATTAAAGCATGCCCCTGTTTTAGCAGCTCCATATTATAAGAATCCTTTTCCAACTATTTTCTTTTTCTTCAGAGAACACTATTGCATCTGTCTTGTTGCAGAAAGATGATGAAGGGGCTGAGAGGCCAATTGCCTTTTTTAGTAAGGCATTGCAAGGGGCCGAGCTGAAATACACTATTATGGAGAAATAAGCATTTACCTTGGTAAAAGCAACAAAGGTTTTCAGGCCTTACATTTTGAGCTCTAAAATTGTTGCTTATGTTCCCCACACTATGGTGAAAGACATCTTATCAGAGATGGAAGTCTCAAGAAAAAGATGCAAGATGGGTGAAACAAGTTGCAAGAATATGACATGGATATCCAAACCATGAAGTTGGTGAGGAGGTTTGGGATTGGATAAGGTTATGGCTGAGAGACAACTTGTACACTATAGAGGCAAATGAGGTAAAAGAAAGGAAGGTTAGAATGTTTTTTGAAAAATTGATGAGTTTTGAGTGGTACAAAGATGTAATTTTTTATCTTAGACATCTATACTTCCCTGGGTATTTGAGTAAGAACAAGAAAAGAGACCTTAAGTTGGCTTCCAAGAAATATGTCATTACTGATTATGGGTTTGCTTGGAAGAACCATGAAGGATTTCCCTTAAGGTGCATTACTGAAGATGACAGCCCCCAAGATAATTGTTGATCTGTCATGGAGGAGTTTGTGGGGGTCACTTTGCTGGAAGATTCACAACAGAAAGGATCTTGAGGGCTGGTTATTGGTGGCCAACTATCTTGAAGGATACAAATATTTTGGTTAGAAGATGTGAGAATTGTGAGTGCTTCTTTAGAAGACTAAAAACTTTAGGATCCCTACTCTTATGGAGCCTGTATCAGTTGAATCCCCATTCAAGCAATAGGGAATGGATTTCATTGGTGAGATTTTGGACCCTTCAAGTGCTATCCATGAGTGGATTCTTGTAGCCAACTGATTACTTCACCAAGTGGGTGGAGGCAATCCCCCACCAAAAGAGAAAACATACAAAATTGTCATGCGATTTTATGTTGAAACCCCATATTGTATGTAGGTTTAGGAGTGCCAGTTAAAATTATTGTTCGACAATGCCATAAGATTCAGAGTTAAACCTTTGGTGGTAATGTGCAAAGAATACGGGATTAGTTTGACATATGCCTCTAATTACAATCGCCAAGGAAATGGATAAGCTAAGTCTAGTAATAAAAATTTTCTAAATATTATTAGAAGAACCTTGGAGGTGAACAAAAGAAAATGGGATGAACAGCTGAAGTTTGTTGTTTGGGCTGATAGAATTACTATTAAAAGAGCCACTGGAAAAATTCCATTTGAACTGTTATATGGAACTCAAGCTCTACTACCCCTGCATATGCAATTATCCGCATATCAGTTCATTCAAAAACTGGAAGATCAAGAAGTTAGTCCATATGTGGCTCGAATTAACCAGATTGATGAACCTGATGAAGAAAGGAGAGCATCTCACCAAAGGCATGTGATGTTCAAAGAAAAATTGAAGATGTTATTTGACAAGAAGGTCACTCTTAGAGCTTTCAACTTTGGAGATCTTGTGCTATTTTGGGATAACAAACATGAAGACAAGGGCATGTATGGTAAATTTGATGCACTATGGATGGGTCCTTACTCCTTTGACATTCAGATTGGTGAGCATACCTTCTTCTTGAAAGATTTGGATGGTGAATTGCTCAAAATGCCTATTAATGGTAGGTACTTGAAGCATTTCCTAGATTGATTCCCCAAAATCAAAGTGAGCATCACTTTTATAGTGTACAACATGTTGGTTGCTTTTTGTCTTTTGTGTTTTTTACTCGTTCTTGTCCTCGGTGACTTGGTTTTCCTGGTTTCTCAGTTTGGTATTTGGAGGATGGTTTTGGTTGTTCCAATATGCTAGTTTTTTCTTTAACTCCATTTCCCAATGGTCTGTTCTTGGCACTTGGTCTACTATTTTTTCTTGTGGCACTCGCAGGGAGTGCCCATCCCTGAGTCGGAGCCGATGTTGGTGCTCATCTTGATCTCGCACCATTTTCCCTGATTTTCATTTTATATTCATGTAATGAAATGTTTTATCTATTGATGTGGATGTTCTGAAGCCTTTAATTCTATTTGAATGCTTTGAATTTTTTGCAGCATCCATTGTCATGCCCCTTTTTGAAGAAGTCTCCAAGTTTGCCCTATTTTTGCCCTAATTTCTTCAAAATTTGTGGGCTCTGTCATTCTTTCCTATTTTCCCCAACCATGGAAGATTGAGAATGATCAATTTATATTTGTAGGCCTTTGAAAATCCAAATCCATGGTTGAAATAAGCTTGGAACTATGATTCACTTGGTTTTGTTTCAAAATTTACATCCTTAGCAAAAATCCAGATTCTGGGCATGAATGGTGAATTTCTAAGTTTTTGATGGTCTGGTGGACATATTTTTCTTGTCAAAATTATTCCTCAGAATTCAGTGGTTACGTGGCTTCTTTTGGTTGGTCAGGGGATGGCGGGAAAATGTTTTTAACTTGTCACTTTTTACTTTTTGGGTAAAAGGGCAATTTTGGTCCCGTAGCTCCACTCAATTCTAATTGGTTCTTTTGGTACTTACATGGCTTCTTCTAATTGGATGAGGTAACGATGGGTTTGTTTTACAAAAAAATTTCTTTTTGG